>JAYEVH010000467.1:0-286391 GCA_036346255.1 Ampelocalamus luodianensis | reverse complement strand
TGTCCTAAATTTACCTAGACTAATAAACAAAGTTGCCCTATCTTGGTGGAACCGGATAGAATCTTGGTGTCTACAGATTGGGAGGCTATACCCTTTGAGCAATGCTCAGAATTTGACCGTAGCCTGCTTCGATCACACCCCATTGTTTTGAACTCGGGGATGATAGAGAAATTACTTCAGGAGGTTTTTTGAGAAAAAGTGGTTATATTAGGAGGGTTTCAAAAAGCGGTTATGCAAAAATGGGGTGAATTTAGCTTGAAAGCTCCCGAGACTTGTTATTCTCCTGGATAAGGGTTGGGGATTAGCCTCATTAAGAAGGTTTTTGAGAGGTTGGGGTGCCAATTATAATGGGGATTATAAAAGAGAAGAAATTTCTTCTAGAGCAACTTAGCAATCTAGATAGTAGGGCTAAGAGGCAAGGCTTAGTTGCTGAGGATTGGATTTCTAGATACAAGGCGTAAAAGGACTTAGAAAAGTTGTATGAGATGGAGGAAAGATCCTGGCAAAGAAGTGGTGTGTGAAATGGATTACTCATGGAGATGCCAACACCAAGTTCTTCCATAGTTGTGCCAATGGTAGAAGGAGAAAGAGCTATATTTTCACCGAAGATGGTGTAAGTGTTTTAACCGATGAAAGTAGCATTAGAACTCATATCTACAAGTTTTATAAAAGTTTGTTTGGGTTTGAAATGAGAGTGTGTTCATCAGCCGAGGATTTCGGGGATAGACAATGTGAGTTTCGATGGGGATAATGATAGTCAGTGTAAGCTTTCAAAAAAGTTTAGGAAATCATTAAAGAGCTTCCTGATTATTCTGCTCCTGGTCCAGATGGATTTCCCACCTTCTTTTATAAGACCTTTTGGGGGGTTATCAAAAAGAGCTTTATGGGTTTAGTGAATGATTTCTTTGATGGCAAACTAGATCTTAAGAGGTTAAACTATGGTGTGATTACCTTAATTCCTAATGTCTCTGAGGCTGATTCGATCAAGCAGTTTAGACCCATTTGTCTGATGAATGTCAGCTTTAAGATCATCACTAAGCTTCTTGCTGTTAGATTAGGAAGGATTGTAACTAGAGTGATTAGTGTGAAGTGTGAATCAAACTGCCTTCATCAAAGGTAGATACATCCTGGATGAGGTGGTGGCCTTGCATGAGATTCTGCACGATTTGAGAGTTTTTAAAAGAAAAGGTATTGTCCTTAAGTTGGATTTTAAGAGGGTTTATGATAAGATTTAGTGGGATTTCTTAGAGGAAGTTATGAAAGGGAAAAGATTTTCTAATAAATGGATTGATTGGGTGATGAGTTCAGTTGGGGGAGGGGGGGGAGGTGAGCATCAATATTAATGGTTCAGTAGGTAATTACTTCTCACTCACGTGGGTTTAAGACAGGAGACCCTTTATCTCCTCTTGTTTAACTGGCAACATGATGCCCCAGCAATGATGATAGCTAAAGCTCAAGAGCAAGGCCTAGTTAAAGGGGTGGTGTCTCACTTAGTACCAGGGGGTGTGTCTCTTTTGCAGTATGCAGACGACATAGTCTTGATGATAGAATGTGAGGACAAGTGTATCCTTAATCTCAAATTTCTACTGTATTATTTTGAATGGCTGTCTGGTTTAAAAATCAACTATCATAAGAGTAAAGTGTTTGTTCTAGGGGTGGATAACATGGAAGCCTTGAAAGTTTCTAATAACTTCAATTATAAGTTGGGTGTTTTACCTCTTACTTATTTGGGTATTGATATTGGAGATATACATCTTTATCAGAAAGTTGTAGGTAGAATCATGAGCAAGCTTGGTAAAAGGTTGGATAATTAGAAGAACAATCTTTTGTCCTCTGGGGTAGGTTGATCTTGACAAACAGCTTGTCTTAGCACTACCAATTTATACAATAGGGTTTTATAGGTTGAATGATGAGACTCATAGGAGAATGGATAGTATTAGATCCAGATTCTTTTGGAGAGGAGCTAGTGATAAGTTTAAGTATCACATGGTCAATTGAGATCGCCTTGTATTCCTAAAGATTTTGGGGTTTGGGGGTGATGAATACTAGATTGATGAATGATCACCTGTTAAGCAAATGGATTTGGAGGATAAATAGAGTCGATAAGGAGATCCGATATGTAATTTTAAAGCTAAGTACTTTCCTGTGGGTGATTTTAAATTATATACCCAACAGATCTTCTCGCTTTGAAATCCATCCACAAAGTGAAACACATTTTTAATATGGGGCTTCTTACTGTAGGTAATGGGAGGAATGTTTACTTTTGGCGGTGATGTTTGGGTGGTAATCGTCCACTTAAGATTAAATATGATCTCACAGATAGAATTTGTTCTCACCTCATATCACCGTATCGATTGTCTTGTGAAAGGATTTGGCATATTGAGTTTGACAGAAATCTTGGTAGGGAGGAAGAAGGTATGTGGATAGACCTTAAAAAGGATCTAGATGGGGTCTGGCTTACTGAGGAAAGAGACCATGTGGGGTGGTGCCTAGAAAAGAAAGGCCTTTTCATTGTGAGATCTCTGTATCGGCATTTGACTTTTTGGGGTGTTGATAAAAAGAGACTGAAGGAGCTGTGGGCCAGTAGGATCCCTCTAAAAGTTAAAATCTTCTTGTGGCTAACTTACCAGAATAGATTACAAACGGTGATCAACTTAGAGCTAGAAGTCGGAAAGGAATGCTAATTGTATTTTGTGTGGGGTGTTGGAAGATGCAAATCACGTTTTTTTAATTGTGTCTTAGCCAAATTTGCTTGGACCTGTTTCAAAGAGATTCTTGGGTGAGGTGCCCTGGTCTCTTTAGATGATTTTCACTGCTAGCTGGACTCTTGGGGTGCTATTAACTATCATATTGTCCTTCTCGCTTTGTAGTTTATTCGACGTTATGGAAAACCATAAACAAGTGGCGATTGAGGGGGTTTTCCTAAGCATCCTCATGAAGTGATTTTCAAATTTATGTCGTGTTTACAATGTGGCGTGGTGCTAACTGTAAAGGAGGAGCAGATGAAGCTGGATATTCTAGTTACCCTAGTAGAAAGTTGGCTGAAACACTTCTGTTCTTTGGAGATTAGTAGTTCTTTTGCTTGTCCTGATGTTCTTAGTCTTTGTAGTACTAATCCGGTTGTTGTGGTTCGGTTTAGTTTTTCTGGTTTTAGATCGTATTGTTAGCTGGTGTTCCAGCTTGTTTTGCCTTCTTTTTGTGGTTGCTCCTGTATTTTGTGGACATTAGCTTTCTATAAAAGCTAGGAAGTTTCCTTTCTAAAAAAAAAGGTCACAAATTGGGAATAGAGACAAATGTGGTTAGAAGTCTAATCTTGAGAAAAGAGGCACGCCATCAGTAGCTTTTAATCTTCTTGACATGCAAAACTGCAATATAGATTTAACGAATATTCTCTTTCTGTTTGTAAAAGGTCGGGAACAATGTAACTCCGATGCAAAAAAAGCCAAACTTTGATTTGTCTGGCATCCTCGTCGAGAACAACTCATCTAACTGGGTTGACAATTTCAATGGTCTTCAGAAGGAAATAGGATTAGGGGGTTGGGTCAATAAGGTGGCTGTTGGTGACAACCAATTTGAGAATAGCAATTCCTTTCTAGAACTGGAGCCGGACACCACCCAGCTTCCAACTTTCTTCTATCAAAGATACAATCCTGAGCAGCAAAGGTGTAGGGCTGAGTCAGTACCAAGCCAGAACTCAGACGACTTTGATTCTGCTACTAGCTGTTCCTCAGACCAAGAAATGGTGGTGTTAGCCAGTGGACTGAAAGCTGCTGGTATTGCTAATGGAGGCATCTCAACTAAAAAGAAGCCTCAAGCAAAGATTGCAAAAAATACGACAATGAGGTGAATTCAGTTGCTATTTTTGTACATTCATGAAACTCTTTGTGCAAATGATCGGAAACATTAACCTGTTCTGCTGGTTTTGAATTACTTAGGAGTACAAATCTGGCATGCAAGTCACCACTATCACAGAAAAGGCTGCAAACACCAATGAGGAACGGTAAACAGCCAGCTCTGAGCAGTATAGATGGAAGAACTCAAAATGGCAAAATTAACATTGCAAAGTAACCAATTAATGTGAAGGTGGATTATTATGGGCAGCAGCGAATCAGGAGTTTCCATGCATCGGCATATCTCCAAATTAGTTGCATATCTGTTAGTGATTGCTTGCATTAGTTGCATATCGGTTGGTGGCTTGCTTACCAAGCCTATCTCGTAAGATCATATCTTTCCATTAGTTGTCATTGTTAGGCTGGCTCTATATAAGCACGGCGTTGTCATCTTTTACCGGCAAGAAAGAAAGAACAAAGTTCATCCCAATCTTAGTCTCCTCTCTCCCCAAACACTAGTCTCCTCTCTCCCCAAACAGGCCACCGCAGCCCGGCCATCCTCTTGGTGGTGTTTACCCCCATGAAAGCAAGACCACGACATGGATGTTGTTGCCACCGTCCTCATCTGGGCCAAGATGAGATCAACAGAAAGCTCAAAGAAGTATGTTCTTGAAACTCTGAAGGATCAACAATGTAGAGTGATTTACATGTCGATGGATGAATCATTTTGTTACATTGAAGATAGAGATAAGACCTCCAATAGGACAGAAAGATGATAAACACGGAAGAAATTTCAGATTTGAGATGTATCTTTCACACAAGAAATTACTGTTGTATCATTTGTTCATGAGCCATGACAGCATCTTGTGAGTAGTTGCTTGTAATAGAAATAGGCTACGTTTAGAGCATTTGTTTACCTTTTTTTCAGTAACATGTATCGAGTTAAATTGTCAATCTCAGGCCCATTACAAGTTTTCCACTGCATCTAATAGAGGTACTCTGTTTTATTAAAAAAAGAGAAGTTCAGGTGAAAGAATATGAAGAAACAACATGCTTTTTACATGGTCCTGAATTCATAAATAACAACCAAGGACTAGAAACATTCACTTAAAAACACTGTTACTAACAAAAGTACAATTCAAGCTCCATTATGTACAGAAACCTAACTGTTTGACAACATCACTGCTATTTTCAATTAATCAGATGTCTTGAGAGTGTCTACTACAGCAATATCACGGTGTAGAACATCAAGATGGATCTTTGATCCAAAATTGGTTCTTTTACAACCCTGCCCATACTTGTCAGCAGGGTCAGTCATATTGTTGGTACAAGCCTTGGCTTTGCTGGGGGACGATGCGGACCCCTTCTTGAGGCCCTGGAGAGCCGCCCCACTGATGCTAGCTTCAATGCAGCCTTGATCTTGATCCACTTGCGTGGTGACATTGGTGTTGCCGCCCTTCACTGCTAGAAATCTGAGAGATGAAGCTCTGTATGAGATGATCGCATGAGCTCGAGTCAAAGCTGTTTGTTCTTGATGGTTGAAAGCCAGTCACGACTTGCTGTGGCTGTATTATTGTTTGACTATTGCACCATAGGTTAGATTGGCTGCTGAAACTCTCACCTGCAGATGCCATCCAGAGTAAGTCAGCATCAAGATGAGCTAATTAGCAGTAGAGAAAAAGCTTTAGAGTAATTACTTTTGCCTGGAAGCTGGAGGTGAGGTTGCATCAAATCCAGGACCGCATCCGTAGGTGGCAAACTATCGAGAGAAAAGGGCTGCAGGCACAAAATGGATTTGATTTTGTTCAGTTAAGAATATGTGAAAAATGAATTCTTCAGTTTCAATTTAGAATCAGATGCACTTTTGTTAGAGGGTACTTCCGAAGACAAAAGTCATATTGTTTGTACCAGAAAAGGGAGTCTTACACTGTATAATTCTTCAGAGAAATGGGATCGCTCGCTCTGTCCATACTGCCCAAATTGCGTAGCAACCAGACCTGCCTGAATGTTGCTATGAACAACAGCAGGTGGACTAGGATCTGGGCCAAAATCTGCTCTTCCAGTATTTGGTATATTCAACTGCGTGATTCTTGGTCCAGGTAAGGAAGTTACTTGGCTTGGATTATATGGAATAGCTTTGTTTATGACTAATTGATGGCTAAACTGCACCTCATTGGAAGTCTGACCCTGTACAAATCTTGGCATATCCACTGAAGCCTGCTAGCAAATTGATGACAATATCTTAGACTGACACCTATATGTTCCTTATCATTTTCTAGTTTGTATATTCAAAGCAATATTACTTACATTAGTGGTTCCTGGGAAAAAACAAAATTTCTCCTTTGATTCAAACCCTTGACTAGTTGAGAATTCTCCCAGAGATGAATTGTATTGATCTGCCAACGATTGACGTCAATGACTAAAAATCCCCAGGAATAATTACATCCAGTGAATGAAATTCGCAGAACAAGATGTTACCATTGTTCAGCATCTGCTGATTTGGAAGTAAATTACTCAACACAGAAGTACCCTCAGCGCCATGGAACCTATGTTGTGGTACAGGATAGTTGTTGACCATCTTATGGTCATACTGAAGATCCTTCATATTCTCATAGGCCACTTGCTTCAGTGTCTCAACTAAATTCTGTGAATGAAGAACACCAAAATTATTAGAGCATTAGTGAGAAAATCTCCTATTTGAAGCAAGCCAAAGAGATTGCACCTTCTCAACTTGGTTAAGCAGATCTATGGGCTTGTAACAATCACCAAACTTCACCCCAACGAGCTGATATATTGCATCAAAGAAAAGACGCACATTGCTGTCCTTAACTTCGTACAAATAAAGTCCGTCGCCAAGTTTGCACGTCATGGCATGCTCTATGATGGTTTTCCAAGCTGCATGTGACATCTTGCTGAAAGTCTAGTGATAGAGAAACGAAGATCCTCTTGAGTTCATGATCAAGTACTTGTCTTGTGAAAACATCACCTAGTACTTCTTAACAAAATTTATTTATAGAGTCCTTACCTTAATTAGGTTCTTTTCATCCTTCACATAAGACTGTAAGAACATTTGCACAGTATCAATTCCACTGCTTGACAAGGCCTGGTGGTAAGCACCATTCCTACCAATCTTTTTCAAACGCCAAACTTCGTCACCCAGCAATGGCGGGTAGTGCTTTTCAAATCCTGCAAGAACAGTGAGATGCACATGATTACTCGGCTCTCAGCTCCAAATTAAGAAGGCACATTTCTGAATAAAATTAAATGAACAATCTGAATCTCTGGCAGATAGGAATACCTTCCACTCTGCGCTCCTTTACACGAAAAGGCTCAATGATTCCTTCAAGAACTCTCCTCCAGAAGCATTGACAAGCCTCAGCCCCAGCCTGAACTTCTTGGTGCTGGTGAAGCTGGAGTTATCAGTGAAGGTTGCATTTTCAAGGAAAGCCTCTCCTCCATTGAGCTTCAGTGTCAGGTTGCCAGTGAGAAGCTGTGCGCTTTTCTCGCGCGGGATACTATATGCTTGTTGAAATCTTCAATGGTCCAGTATTCCTCATTTTTTGCATTGAAATTGCCATGGAGGACTACAACCTCAACCTTAATGGAAGAAAACTGACCAGACCTGACGATTTCAGTCTGATTGTTTTCGAGTCTTTCGACTATAGCCACCTTAAGAGCTGGTTCATCCTTGGCTTCTAATTTCATCATGGTGTAAACTGGTTTTAGATGATTCCGGAACATTAGCTGATACCTCGGACGCTGATTCCAGCCTACTAGTAGTCTACAAATGGATAAAAAAAAGTTTATTGAGCACAGTAGTTGAAGTATGAACAAATGAAAATATATCGATTGCCATCTTCAGTTTGTTTCAAGGCATCATATAACATTCAGAATTCTTTGAATGGAATTTAGTTTGATCGTAACAAAGGAAAACTATATGTCTCACCTTGGAGGTGCTGGTGCATTTAACCGTCTGAATAATGCTTTCTACCTCCTCTGAAACCTGAAATATACAAATGTCAGAAAGGGGGGTAATTCTAATTTCCAAATTGAAATCAAGAAAACTATCCAGGTAAGATTCGCGGTTTGTTTTTTAACCAATATAAACTCTAATATATCTATCTCCGAAAATTTCAGAATATCATGAATAAATAATGCTTTTTTAGCTGTTTCTTGAGACAATTTTACTGAACATGTTCCTTCAGCAATTTTCAGAGGTTTTGTAGTCTTGACAAGAACAAGTACTAAAAATTGTCAAGAGCAACCAAGGAAGCAACACAGAAAATACCGATAAATGTAAAAAAATCACAGGCCAAGAACCAGTTCAAGAACAGATCAAGAAACGAAAAGGTTTGCATGACCAAGTCCTCACCACTCTCTGAACCATTTTGCCAAAGAATGGCAGGAACCTGCTCGTGAACTCCTCCCCCATAATCTCCCTGAACCCAAACACTCCCTCCATGGTCCTCCTCCTCCCCTTCAACTCCCTGCAACCAGCAAGAATCAGAACCTTCAAATCAGCTCAGAATCAAGAAAGGACACAGAGTTGACCAGGCGTTGACTTGAGCCCAAGAATAAAAAAACCAAAGCCAAACTCACAGGACAAGTGATCGCCACCGCTTGCGAGGACGGGACAGCTCGTCGCTGGCGTCGGCGCCGTCGTCGGACCACGGGAGGAGCCTCTTGGAAGGAGCCATTGGGGGAGAAAACAATGGAGTCCATTGGTAGGGGGGGGTAATATAGAGGTAGTCAGGCAGGGAGACGGAGGAGGCAGGAGGGAAACTTGCAGGAACAAGCTGGGAAAGTTCCTGAAGTTCACTATTTAGCACTACAAGTGGCAGTGTTTGAATTGTCTATGATTTCAAACACTTGTAATTGTCAATGGATTCGTTTCAACTGTTGGTCCTTTATTCATGTTTTCCGGCATTGAGTTTTTACATTTCTTTTTTCTTGAGCTGTCCAATACAGCGTACAGAGTTCAGAACACCATATTGAGTACACTTTCTGAAAACGATTTTTGAGATATAGTGCTTTCGTAAAAGACACACACTTTTATACTCGTTGTAAGTTGTAACAATGCATTAACCAGTTTACCTAAAAACTTGAGCCGTTTTCACAAAAAAAATGCTGCTTTAGAAACATGGTTTATACTATTCTATTGATGTATATCACTTATCGAAGTATGGGGGATGGAAGGAGAGGGGAAGTTGCTGCTTGCAACGAATGGTGAACAGCCCACATTGACCTTGACAATGGTGAGACCGGCGGATGCATGGATGATTGCATCTCTTTACCCGATGACATTAGGGTTCCTGTCGTAAGCTTGATTGGCTCTTGTTTCTTTCCTTTCACATTGACAATAACAACGTTCTTAATAACAATGGCCCGCCTCATGCGGTCCATGCGGACCTTGCTCACGTGGGCGAACTTCGTGTGTGAAATGTGTTGGTACATGTAGCACAACTCATTATGTGAGCATAAAGATAAACAGTTCATGTTACCCACACAAACTTTTACGTAATTTGTTGAATGACTATGCTTTGCTATGGACAAAAGATATAGTATTACCCCCTGCACATCGAGTAGTGTGAGACCCAAAATTTGCAACTCAGGATTTTCTGTGTTCACAGCACTAGTCCTTGGGTCAGTAGTCAGTGTCCATAGTTACATCATTAAATATCAAACACATATCTTGAAAAGGTAAAGCTATTGCATAATATTAAAAAAAACATAAATATATCTTACGGTTTTTAACTTTCATAAGACCAAATACATTTAAAAAATCAACAACGAAAGTGGAATTTAAAGCGCAACACGTGGAACCCTCACGATGTACCCAATGGCAATTAACTAGGGTCCGCGACCTAGTCCTTGGTCTTTTTGTCTTCCAGTCTTGATGAACGCGCATAAGTGTCCATATAGCCTTCTTTTTTATACTTACTGAATAATAATATTGAACGAGCATGAGTACACAACGCATCATGCGAGCCAACACATAAAATATAGTTATATAATATGCAAGACCATCAAACGAATAACTTGTGGTTCTTTTGTTTGTATAAAGCCACTTATTGAAATAGATTAAGTAGTAGCAAATTCTCGAGATCTACATTTTTAACTAACACAGTTTTAACAAAGATGAGTTTTGTTGTAAAATACTAGTAGAGGCTCCAACCTCCTATACCATTGAGTGGCTCTATCCATCCAATGCTCATGTTTTTTCTGATCACGTCCCCAGCACTTCTCACCGGTTCTCAACCAAGTCATCTCAAATCTCTGGCTCCAACCCATCTTTTCATTCCACTCACAAATTGTTATATGAAAATGAAAGGTATTTCAAGCAAGTTCTCTGCATCGCCATGACCATGGGCACGACTATACAGATAGTTTTCTAACTCGCAGAGTTCATACACTTTACCCACAAGAGATAATCAACTTATAATATCCGTCTTAACACACTTCCATAAGTGTGCAACTAAGATGATTATCACGAACCTTTACAATGCTTCACCTCAACGCAACCTCACCCGCTAGGTATCACCTCCTTGGGCCTCTCCCCATGAGGTCTCTCACTTGTGTCATGTAATTCAAAGGCTCTCTTACCCTTAATCTACACCACACACCCACCAATGGCGAAACCATACTGAGACGAACAAATTAGTCACCTAGGTCATACCCATTATAGACTTATAGTTGTACTATTTTTACATGAGAGGTCATCATAAGATCCGGGTCCTTAATTGACTTAGACGGTGCTTCTCCATACCCACTTTATCGTGCTCTTTACTAGCACCTGTCACGCTTTCCAGCCACCCAAGTTGAAATCTATTTTTGTTTTCTTTTGTTTTGAAATATTTTTTAGTCCAACATACCACCTAAGCTCTAACCTCAACTGTCCAAATCCAGCTTTCAAGTTTTAAATGATGTCGGGCAAATCATTACCCACATGTTATTGTATCTAAGCAAGACTAAGTATGACACTTAGATACAGACTTAGTAACTAATTATATATACCATTATTACTAGGGTGACAAAGGATAGTGTCTAAGTTCAAGGATGGGAAGTTATATTCAATTATCATTCAGGTATTAACTATGAGCTAAGTCAACATAGTTGTATAAATCATAACTATGCAATTTTATAATTTAAATATTGCATTTCAAAAGTAAGTTCAATATGATCAAAATATTGACTCGTCTTGCTCAATATTTTGATAATTTTGGTCTTGCTCTTGCTCGAATCGTTGTTCGCTATGGTTTCGATTCTAGCTACGCGAATACGATTGAACCCAAGAACGTGTGAAAGTAACCAAATGAAATCCAATAAATCTAAAGGCATAAACAAAAGGAAACTCTTCAAACAAAAGACGATCAACCCAAGAGTGTTTGAAGGGAAATACTTCAAACGAAACTAATTATACCTAAGGGTATCTTTAAAAGAAAGTACTCTAAATAAAACTAAACATACTAAGTAGAATTGACGAAGGAAAATACTTCAAACAAAATGCCATATGCCTTATTCCCTGCCAAGCCACATGATTATGTACTTTAACCTTTGCAGCAGTCACTTTGGCTTGTATGGACACCCATGCAGGAGATTAACACACGCCCAAACTGGTCCTTTAAGCTCCTCAGTTAGTAGCAGCCTTATTCTTACCTCGAGTTGCTTGAAAGAAGCTCTATTAGAACATATACAAAGTCTTTTAAATCTATTTCTGTCTTCCATACTTTATCTACACAACAGTCTTTTATATCACGGTTACAAAAAAATCGATGTCTTTAACAATACGAATATACAAAATCTACAGCCGATGGCAATTATTCCGGTTCTTCTACTACGCTTTTAAAGAGGGTGGAGGGTGGGGACTATTTCGATGGCAATTATTCCGGTTCTTCTCATACAGAAATAGTACTTTTATTATTCTTGTAACAAAACCACCATTTCCTCACATCCAAACTTCTCATGTCACATTTGTTCTACAGCTCAGAACCTGATTTATCTACCAATACAACGCCCTCAAATATCATCAAAGGGCACCTAGATGAAAAAACCTCTCAATAGATCAGAGGTATACTATCTGTCCTTATTTTTTCCATACCTAACTTTTCCAATCTGTTGTGCATGACTTCTATCATAACATTTCGCTTTGTCTTTTTTATATCACACATCATGGCTCGTGTGATACTCCTGGACAGCATTGGTTCGTTCTCTACAAATAAGATCTACAACCTGTTTTGCAACCTGCTATAATCGAGTTCGAGCGTATTTTATACTTATTCTATAACAACGTACCCAGTCTATCAGTTGTATCATATTGTTAGACATGTAATATTTTTCCAAACAGGTCGCTATGTTATGTGCACAACGCTACTTAGTCTGCAGATTTTTTGTAACGACAACAATTCCATATTGTCTATGTTTCAGTTCTTATTTATTTTTTCTGTGCCATATTACATGCTGCTGCAGCTAACGTCGTCATTATTATGCACAACAGCATTCAAACTATATTAAACTCTCTAATATAATTAACACAAAAACTGTCCAGATTTTTTCATTCTAAAAACAGTAATTATGCATAACAAACTGTTTATACTCGGTAGTAAAAATATACTCTTTCGGCACACCATGCGACACACGCACAGGCCGCTAGTATGTTCTTATTAGCAACACGCACTTTCACTGTCTGGGTGCACATGCGAGTGCCGGTGCCGGTGATCACACGCGAGTCGGCATGCATGCTGAAGGGAATTTTCACGGAAGAATCTATGTATGTATGGCAGAGACTGACAGTAAACCGCCGCAACTAGCAAAGTAGTCGGTGAGCTCGGCTCGGTGGGATCGAGCAACTTTTTTTCTTTTTGAAGGACTTTTCTAGGAAGATTCTCCTAGCTATAAACTGCCAGGAAGGTGAGCAGAGCGGCTGAGGTCCCAGGTACCTGCTGGGTGGGATCCTGCGTCCAGAGTGCGTGCCGGCTGGAATCTCTGAACTTTCCTGAACAGTTCGCTCCAAAAGTTCAGTCTTCAGAGTGAGCGGTGCAGGAACGTTTAAGCTTCAGAAGAAAGGGTGCGGCTTACGTCAGCAATTAATGATGTTCTTAATCTGTGACAAATAATATATAAGACGCTAGCTAGCGTCGGCAAAGTTGTTTTTTCTTCTTTGTACTGTACACAAGATCTTCACCTCGAAAATGTAGTCCTCGGTTGTTTTTTACTAGACGTTTTTTATTTTTCACGGTATTCGAGATGTGATTTTGACGGTTACTTTTTATACATTTACATTGATATATACTAATAAAATTATAATGTTAAGAAAATATTTTAACGACAAATCTAATAATATAATTTTTATATATCCAATATATATAGTTTTAAATATATTAGCAGTCAAAATTTTAAATGTTTAACGGCACGAATTCTAAGACGTAAAGTAAAACAGAACTATTTTCACAGGAGCAATGTGTAGCGTCTCAAAAAGAAAAAGAGCAATGTGTAGCAGTGACCTGGGAGCCGAATTTGTTTGGATAAGACGTTTCGTTTTAGGGTATGTGTTTTTGGTGCATATTTTCAACTTTGATCTACCCTTTGCAATGAAAAATTGGCTTGATAAAAAAAAAATTGAAGAATATTTTGGTCACCTCATGATTAGCCAATGATGGGCACGAAACTAATATTTAACCACATTCTTTCTTATTGTAGATGTCCCATTTAGCATCATTGAGCTCTTTTTGCAACACTGCGCAAGTACACAACTTCTTAAGGTACATCTTGTACCCGATAAACGATAATCTTCTCCGGCAAAAAAAAAAAAAAAGGGTTGGGACATGCGGAAGTTGTGGAGCCTAGATCAAGCCAACCTAACCAGGCTTGGCTCAAGCTCGATATTGGAGCCAACTAGGCTCCGACTCAATGATGCTAAATGGGACATCTACAATAAGAAATGCATCCGTTTTAGTTAGTCCGTCCTTGTTTATATCTAATCATACGGATAAAATTTATGCACGATTTGTTTAATATATAATACATAAACATAGCTTATAATTAATCCATGTTTATAAATGTCTTCGCAGACGATAGATGCATGTTTTTGGCCAACCATCTCCAGCCAACAGAATTTCAAGTATTTGTCCGTTTTTCCAAGGAGGATATTAATTTCGCCGATATTCAACTTTGGTCATGCAATACATCCGTTTGTGCTGCCAAAAAATTCAATTCGCACCAAGTGGGCACCAACCAAACCTTACTTCACATGCCGTATGTTATTGAGTTATAGGCTAAAATAACACTATTGAGAGACCAAATAGCAAAAATAACTTCTTCGCGAGCGAATTAGCAAAAATATCACGGTGAACGTGCCTTAGACAACATGTGCTCTCATTCGTGTCCCCATCGTGAATTGCCACTACGTGCTCGTCCCGCACGCCAGCGCATGGACTCGGCAAAAACGCGCTGCTACCATCACTACGGGCGCCAGCGGATGGACTCGCAAAAATGCACCCTACAGTGATGTCCAGCACCCAGCACATTGACTCGGTGTGCTACAGTGCACAACATCGCTGGTTTTAGCGGTTGCTGCACGGTGGACGCCGCGACGAGCATTGTAGCTCGATTCGTGCAGTGTGCACGAGGACAAGGGCACGTGTCGACATCGACAAATCTGCGGTGCTAATTTTACCTTTTCTTCTGAAGAGGCTAGAATTGCTATTTCGATATCAAACAAAGCCAAATGAGCCCCACACATCGCATTCCTCTTCTCCTCCCACTCGCCCTATGCTCTGTCGCCGCTCCACCCACTCCCCCATCCCCATCTTCTCCCTCGTTTTCCCATCTCGTGCAAAGTTTGTGTTTCTGTTGTAACACACAGGCACTCTACTAGTGTGAAGAAAATTGCCATAGGACCCCTGCAATCCATCAAACTAAACAAAAACAGAAAGATAAACCTCCCAAAAAAACCTGGAAATGAAGGAGAGAACCCAACTGGGATCCACTTTAAGAACGTGAAAGAGAGTGACATCTGACAGGTGACTCTGCCCCAATAATAATAACAAAGAAATAAATAAGGAAAATAATTTATAAATGGAAATCATCTCCTCTCCTCTTATAAAAGCTCTCGTTCTCTACCCTTCTCTGACTTATTTTCTCACAAAAAAAAAGCTCCCGCAAAAAGAAAAGAAATCCACCGAGAGAGAAAACAAAAGAGAGAGAAAGGATTTCCATTCCATTTCCTTTCCCAAAAAAGGGAAGGAAACCCTCGCTGCTGGCGACCGCCATGGTGGGGACTCACCGAAGCTCCGCCGGTGGCCGCGGCAGGGGCAGGGCCCTTGTCATCCCCATTAGTGGAACCATAAATTTGGGAGATCCAGAGCAAAATTGTAGTGTAAAAATACCGAGGCACAACGTGATTTGAAGGAAAATTGGCCAAACCTGGCTATTGGCTCGATGAGTTCCTAGTCAAGCTCACCCGCGCCACAGCCCCTAGCTCTGCGATCCACCCATCGCAGCGCCGTGTCGGCCTCGCTCGTGGACTACGGCCGTGGCCTCGCCTGGCCGGCTATCTCCACACAGCGATGAGCTCCCGCCGCCACATGCCTCGCCTCACCGGCTTGCCGTGCCTCAACCCCGCTCGTGTTGCGCGCGCCTCGCCCCGCCCACACCACGCCGAGCTCCTCGTTCCGTGTCGCCTCGTCACCTCGCCTTGCATTAGCTCCTTAACCCCACCCATGTCGCCCATCGCCCTCGGTGGCGCAGCTTGGTGTGGGCGTGTGGTGGCGGTGGGCGTTGCGCGGTGGAGAGTCCGGTTGGGGAATGGCTAAAATCAAATGGGAAATTATCTAGTTAGGTTAGTCATCACTTCATTCACTTGGGCTAGGCTCGACGGCCCACCCACCACGCCAACGAGGACACATCATCTTCTCCTTGGTTGCGCTCGCCTGAGCGAAGCTTCAATGTCGGCTTGGCACCGGCGAGCTAGCGGAGGGGCGGCTTCCACCACTGGTCCCCGTCCTCCGCCTCTCCCACCAAGCGCCCCAAGGTGAGCTCCACCCCCCGCGAGAACTTTGTCTCGATTTGGATGTTTCGGACTGATCTAACGCTAGTTTCACTGGTGAAGGAGCATGTAACACCCCAACCCAACACTGAGTCCAGAATAATTTGTTTTAAACAATATTGTATGCTCAGAAATGTCCTCTTAGTGTGGTTATTAAAATGTTCAGGTGGCGGTTTGAATCCGAGGGCAGCGCCCTCTTCTCATTGACAAACTTCACGGTTGAGGCAAGTACAAGGGTAATAACGGGTGTGTGTCAGTGATTTGTTGATTTATTGCCATGAGATAAAATAATGTGTTGGTAAGTTATTTCAGTATCATAGCATTATTGATGAAAAGAGTAAGATTGAGTTGATGCAACTACCATGGGGATAACATGGTGAGTTTTTATTGCTTAAATGTGATTACAATATATTGATGCAAATACCAAGGGGATGACACGGTAATGTTGTTAAAGTTAAATTAATTATTGCATCATTCATATGCATCATGTCAATATCCTTGAGACTTGGCTACGTGGTGGCCAAGTATTGATTTTGAGGTCCCCGTCATGCATTAGACAGCTTGAGGTCCCCATACTGTGGAGTGTGGGCTTATGGTCCCTGTGTTAAAGGCACAGCATGAGTATGCATCGACGGATGCATACTCGCATTACGTAAATGCAAAGAGAAAAGAAAAGATGCATATGTGGCATTTGCATTGCATGAGCATATGAGCTGATTTGATATGAAGTATTGTGATCGCTTGTTTGTGACAAAGTTGTATATTGTATTATCGCTTTAATTGTACTTTTTTGAGTCATGGACTCACACTTGTCGCTTGTTTATATTTTTAGGTACCTTTACACTGACATCATGCATGGGAAAGGCTAGTATTAAGAACTAATGCACTCTACCATGAACTACTCATGAATGATAAATTTTGGACTATGATTTCATAATTGGGCAAACTGGTAAGATGATTTATTGGTTATGTCTTTACGCATCTGTTGCTTTGTAATAGAGTTGATTAACGTTTCATGAAAGTTTTTATGATTATGAATTAAGTTAGATGTTTGAAATATTTAATTATATTGTTGATATTTGTTAGAACCTCTTGTATAGTTAACTATACAAAAGAAGTTCTGTCGAAATTTAGTGTAACGTCTTAGAATTTAATTTATTATCTTGTTATTTTAGTAGCATTCCGCATCATGCTTCGGGTCAGTGTTACAATATCCTTCCGTCATCGTTCTAATAGAACCTTTAGACGGATTTGTAATCCTTTCGTCATCGTATGAACGGAACTTTCATTAGAATTCAGGCTTGCTTCATCGAATTGAAAGATACGATGTTCCCTTTGGCAGTCCACACTTTCGTTAGAATTCAGGCTTGCTTCATCGAATTGAAAGATACAGCGATTCATCATGGTAGCATTTACCATATTTTTAAGCTCCACTTTAAAAGAGAATTGAGATTTATCTTGACGTATAACATTTCAAGAAGAGCACAATATATACATTTTTTTTGTTAGTTGCATCTAAGTTACTCCTACAAGATTAGGGCCCTCTTTCCATTTCCTCCTCTGGCATCTAAACTCTCTAGTCAAAGTGTTCTAAATTTCTTAGTGCACTGCTACTGTCCCCAATTTTAGGCGTTACCATGGTCTGAAGAAAGGAGGCAAGCCAGTTTTGTGATGCACCTATCCAACAAATTTTTGAGTCAAATTATTGTTTTCAGGTGGGTTCTCGGCTTCAAATCGAAGTTTTTAATAAAGTGGGCTCTGAAATCTCAATATGCCTTACCTCACCCAAGAGTTGCCATAGGAAGGGGCTCTTTCCTTCAACAAATGGAACTAGTGCAAAAGGAACTCGATCTTGTCTTACTGGAAGACTCCTGGATCGCTTGTCACTATCGCTTTCCCTTCCTCATTGAGTCACCTACTGGTCTTAATTGCCCAATACCCCAACAAGAATAACTAGTAAAAGTGGTTTGTCTTCCAATTCATCGATACACGCCTCTACACCAAAGGTTCCTGAAAGTTTTTCATCCTTATTGAGAAATGTATTGGGGCTTGTCTGTTTGGAAGTGTTGAGTTCCAAATCTATGAATTATCTTAATCACCTGGTCCAAGAGCTCTTCCTGAAGAAGTAACTTAGCTATACAAAAATAATTTGAGCATTCTAGGTAGTACACAAGATGCTGCTTTTAGAAGGTTCAAAGCAATTGCAATTTATCACCATATTACCCGCTTTCAATTGATGATTGGCTAATATATAAGTGTTGACCTAAGCCCTTGTGCAATGGCTCGGCTCCCAAACCGTACATGAGTAGTCTCGTACGGCTCTTCCTAAGAAGCTTGAAACCTTCGCCCTCCTATTCAACAGGGCTATTAGAGAAGCAGCTTCACTCCTTGACTTCTCTGCTTTTAATTTTGGAAAGGCTTCATTTCTGATTCCGACTTTCTTAGTTATTAGCTCACTTTCACTAACTTCTTCCTTAGTGTAGTCTTGGCAAATACTTTAAGGTCATCTCCAATGTTGTATTTTAGTCGGTTCAAATGAGGAGAGAGAATGCATTGAATCGATTCAATACATTAGAGGGGTCGACTCCAACAAAAAAAAAATACATGGAACCGGACTCTACTTAGGAGTCGATTCAAAGCATTAAACAACTCATATGAGCATTAGACAACTACATAGGAGAGAGTACGGTTGAGAGATGATATTATTATTTTATGGTTTTAATGTAACATGGGTCCTAGTTATTAGTAGGAATCAGTTCAATAAAATGGAGAAAAATAAGCTCGCCTCCTAAAATACTTACATGTCATGACTTTGAATCGACGCACTCAATACACTAAAGATGCTCTAAGACACCATTCCTTGGCCTAGTCTATATCCACAACTGACATGACTCTGTACCGACGCCTTTCCCTTTGTAGACGGAAAAGTGAGTCTGTAACCTTAGCTTTTCTCCTATTTCGAACTTGTTTTCCCATTTCCTTAGTGTTACTTACAAAAAAAGCCTACTCTATCATTTCATAACCTTAGCCGAGCTGAGGCTAAGTGACTTCGTAACCTTATCACACTTTTTTCATACTTTTTCCCATTAGGTCCAACGGGCTTTTGTCCCTTCGCCTATAGGCTGGATACACTACTATAGAAAAGGTCATCATAGATGGTTCAAAAACGCCATTACAGATAGTTACGTGAACCATCTGATTTTATGGGTCAATAATAACATGAGGTCATCACGGCATTTTGCCAACCATTCGTGATGAAGACTATCACGCATAGCTTGTTAACTCGTAACTGCTCGTGATAGTTGACTATCACAAACGGTTTATAGATGAAACCATCTGTGATATCTCATGTATCACTGACGGTTTGTAGATAAAATCGTCTGTGATAGCTGATGTATCTGAGACGGTTTGTCCTAAGAAACCGTCTGTGATGATCTCTTCACTATAAAATCTCCAAGCAGTGACTGCTTGTGCCTTTAAAAGCGGCTTAGTATATAGAGAAGAGGTCAGGAATAGAATGGTAGGACGTACATGGGACGCAAGGGAGGAGAACTTGACCGGCATGAACACGGTTACATAGACAAAGGTGAAATGAATGACGAGAGGCAGGTGAAGAGGTGTTGTAGTAGTTTTTGACTCATTTGGTCTTGTTTAGGAATGGAATAGCAAATTTTGCCTTCTGTGATATTCTTTTGTATTGCAAAATTAATTATGAATAAAGCATATTTCCAGCACCAATTAAATGACATAATTGACATATAGGCATGTTAATCCTTCAAGTCATTTAAAAGGAATAATATGCTCAACACACACAATATGTGCATAATAAAAATCAGCATAAAGCTAATCTATTCAGACTAGTTCAAGCAAATCGTTCAAAATTAACTTTGTTGTACACAGAACAAAATCTATTAAGATACTATCAATTGTGATGTAGATAAGGGATTGTAAATAATCACGAAAAACGGTCTAGAAGACTAAAACTTTTACAGGACAGCAAGTATATCAAAATGTATAAATTGCATGCTCGAAACAATAGATAACAATAGGTAATCTAACAGCTCAAGGCACAATCTATACACAATATCACATTCAATTGCATTTGTGACATCAATTCATCATAAAGCAATTCACCGAGCCCCACGAAAAATCATGTTGCAATATCTCCCAGTGCTAGGCACATACAACTCACACAGATTGAATATATCTAATAGCACAGCACATAAGCAAGGTGATATGAAAAAAATAGGATGACCGGGGGGTGTCCGGCTTACCTTGGTGGTGCTTGGGAGGCACTCGGAGGAGGAGGCACGCTGGGCTCGAGGAGGAGGTGGCGTCGAGGACAACAGCGACTGGCTGAGGGAGGGGAGGAGGCGGGCTCAGGGGAGGAGGTGCGCCAGTGCTCAAGGGAGTAGGGGCACCGGTTCGAGGAGGCGGCTCATGCTCGAGGAGGAGGCAGCTCGGGGAAGAGGAGCGTCAGGCTCGAGGAGGAGGCGGCGTCGCGGACGGCGGCGATGGGCTCGAGGGAGGAGAAACTTAATCATTTGAGTGGGGGGCATGGTCAAACCCTAAAGTTCAAATATAAATAGGGTTGGAAATCACAGACGGTTCTAAAGTAGAACCGTCTGTGATAAAAACATATCACATACAGTTCAAATAAATAACCGTTTGTGATAATATACATACATAAATACAAATTCAGAACATATGATACATTCACATATTAGTAAAGAATTATATGTAATGCCCAATTTTTAAATTTCAAGACAAATTTAAAATTTATGTATTTTTGTGGAATTTTCTGAAATTTTAAAAAGCTTTTTATAATTAATTTAAAGTCAGAATAAATTTATTTGCGAAATTAAAAGCCAACTCAAAGTTGGAAATAATTTTATTAAGTCCAAAATAAGTATGGGAATTTCTGTGAATTTTTCCATAATTTTAGGAATTATTTTACTATTTTCTAAAGCCTAATTAAATTACCAGAATAAAAACAAATAAGAAAAATCAAAACTCGGTTTGGGTCGAAACCCAAACCTCCGGCCCAAACCCACCCCGCGTGCGCGGCCCAACCAGCCCAACCTCCCACGCGCACACTCTCTCTCTCCCTCACCCTGACCCCACCTGTCAGCCCCTCACGCGCACGCGCGTTAAAACCACTCCGTCATCCCTCAGCCGTTGGATCTTAAACCAACGGCCAGATCTTGCGATGCCTTCGCGAGGCCGAACGTCCCAATCATCGTGAGCCGTTAGATCTAAAATGAACGGCTACGATCCTTTGAACCTTCACGAGGTCCGAACGTCTCCATCAGCGTGGACCCTCCGATCAGAATCCAATGGCCAGGATTCACCCACGTTCTTCTACCCTCATCAAGTCCCAACCGCTGGATTAAAATCCAACGAGTCGCACCCCGCTACCTCCACGCCACCGCTAACGATCTTGCCCGTTGAATCAAAATCCAACGGCTCGCGCCATCTTCCCCACCTTCTTCTCCGCGCAACCGCCGCCATTGCCGTCCGCACTCGAAGCCGCCAACGCCTTCTCCAACGCCCCGACTTCCCGCGCCGCACACGAGACCCGCACCGCCGCCGCACACGATCCCCACCTTTTCCCCTCGTTATCCGCACGCACGCCACGAACTCGCAAACCGCCGCCGCCACGCTCCCACGCCGCCCGCCGCCTCGGCCTCCGCGTTCTATAAAAGGCAGCCCGGTGCGCAATCTTTCCCACAATCCAACGCCGCCACCCATCGCCACTCTTTCGCCTCGTAGCGCTCGAATTTGAAGTTCTTCGCGGAGGTTGAAGTGCCCTTCTTTCCCGATTCCGCGACGACGAGCTCGCTCCGCCTCCGTCCGCATCTTCGCATCGCAACATCATCGCTGGCTCGTGCGCGCACTCCACTTCGCCGGAGGACCCCGCAACATCTTCTTCCCGTCAACGTAACCTCGCCCGCCAAACCTCGCCGCCAACGACCAAATCGCCACGCTTCTTCACCGCAAGGTAGCGCATCAGATCCCCGTGTTCCCTCTCTTTTGGTACCACTCACACACTCGCCGTGGCGTAACGCCGACGACCTTAGGACCGAGAGCCTCGCCGGCTTTGCGCCGACATGGCGGTGCCATGTGTGCGCCACATCAGCGCCACCTCGGCAGAGAAACTTACGTAGCGCCACGTGGCGCCACGCCAAAACCCGTAACCCAAATCTCGAGACTTAGTTCATCGTGGACCGTGTCTATGACATGTAGGTCCCACACGTTAGAAATTGTTTTTATTTTCTTTTAATTCCAAAACTCACACCGATGTCACCCTTGCGCAATAATTAGATTTTCCTTTTAAAAATAAATCAAGAAAATCTAATAAATTCAGAATTTAGGTTTTTAAATAGATTTAAACTTCAAAATTCATAACTTTTGCACCTGAACTCCAAATTGGGTGATTCAAGTTGCAAAATTGATATAAAATTATAATCTAGCTAACTAAACTAAAATATTTCAATTTGGAGTTATTTTGATCTATGTTTTTGAATTTATTTGAATTTGAATATTGAATTTGTCGATTTTCACGCTTAGACTTCGACGACTCCGAGAGTTCGATCAATCTGAAGATTTAGAATTCCAAGACATCGACCAAGGCAAGTTACACCATTGATCATATTGCCCCCAATACTTTAAGTTATTTTCAGTTTTTAAATTCTTTATTGCATGCATATGTTTGTATAAATACTTTAATGTCCTGTTTTATGTATAGTTACCCCCATGTTTTATTGTATGGCCAATTTGAATATTATATCTGACTACCTTGACACCATAGACAAAATATTATAAAAATTAAACATATGCTTAGCCAGGCTTAGTTCACACTTACAAAATTTGGGAGGGTTTTCATCAAATTTCTTACAAATTTGTTTCAAACTTGACATTGTGGTATTGTCTTACCACATGGATTTATAAATAGAGTTTCATTCAAAATAAAATCAAAAATGGGTTTGGACTTGGGCGAAATGGTCGGAATGGTGGGTGCAGGTTTATGCACGAGATTGATCTAGTTAAGATTAAGGCCCATGGTTTGTAGGAATGACGCCCAAGTCAATTGAGGACCGGTCTTTGAGCAGCTTATTGCTATGCCTTATCGTACTACCACATGTCCTGTATGGGCAGGATTTGGCTAATTAATCTGTGATGTTCTAGTGTATTTATGTCATGTGATTATGTGGGTGTCTGCTAGACGCTTTATTCCCACTTGGCGCAAGAGGGGCTTCCGGAGGACGGTTAGTCCAAAGGAGCGAAACCTTAGCGCATGAGTATACTAGGACAAAACATTGTAAAGGCCTCATGGTAATTGCTCACCACACGCGCTACTGAAGCATGTATTGGCCGACATAACGAGTATGTCACCTCGTGGGTAGTTGTACCAACTCTACAGAGTTGAAACTATTCGAATAGCCGCTACCAGGTCATGGACATGCTAGCAGGCCACTTAAAGTTAGAGTTGTTTTTGGTTTTTAAATGCTTTATTAAATATTGAGGATGGTTAATCCTTATGAAAAATTGGGTGGGAAGCCAAGTGTTAGGAGGGGATCCTTCACTAAATCTTTGGAGGTTATCCACATTGTAATAATGTCATTTTAAAATATGATTTTAGTCTTAGAATAAAACTACCTTAGAAATTACTATGATTATTTACAATGAAAATGTTGTTTATGCAAAATAACCCTTGCCATACTCACTTGTTACCTTATGCGTGCATTTTAATTCAATATTGGGTGTAACTTACGAGCACGGAAGTTGTGCTCATCCTTGTTGAATAAATCTTATTCAGGAGAAGACTTCTTCCCAGACGGTGAGGATCCGGACGAGTAGGCTTTTGACCCAGACGATTGTCTGTGGCGCATCGTGTGGCTTACCACTATGATTATGTTTCCGCTGTGTTTATCATTTGACATTTGATATTGTTGTTCAGACTCATTTGTATTAAATAATTATTTATTTAATGTCATTTACGATTTTGTGATATGATTGTGATATCCATTCTGTGAGACTGTGTACACTGGAAATCCTGGACCGGTGTATGAACACAGAGAATTCGGATCCTTCGCCTCGGTTCGACAAAAGTGGTATCGAGCCATATCGATCGTAGGTCGTGGCCACTGTAGAAATGGTAAAACCATTAGGACTATTTTCAAAAACTTTAAATTATTTGCTTGTCTTCCAGAGTCTTACTCTTCCTTTCTCTGTTAAAGGATTTCTAAAACTCTTGTCTCTTCTAAAATTGTAGATGGCCGAGAGACCGGCCCGCATCTCTCATGGGATCTTTGCTGGAGAGTGGGCGGATATACTGTGGAAGATGATGCAATATCTAAGTTTCAAGAAGAGGCCCACATACCAAGGATACAAGTATATCGTGGGACAGCAGGAGCGCTGGAGAGTGGAGGTCATCCTCTACTCTAACTTGGCGCCAGATACGACATTCCACATCTTCGACGCCCCAATGCGTCGGGAGACTTTCACTGACGGCATACAAGACGCAGCGAGAGAAGCCGTCCGCCGACTTCGCTATACTTATGACGCCCACCTTCGGGACACTGCATTCCAGTACTACCCCATGCACATCCCCACCCTACCAGCAAGCCTTCACTCACGAAAATGACGATGTACCGGAGATCACCCATCAGGTGGAATTAGCCAAGGCGATGGATTACACCTATGGCAACACCCTGGACGAGCTGTATCTAGTTCAGGGAAGATTAGAAGCCGCAGAGGAGAAGCTGAGGGCAACCGGGCGCACTAGCTCTCTACAAGGCAAGGCAAGGCGACTGCAACTCCCCGACTACACCCCATCCACCCCATAGATATTTGCTTTTCCCTTTAGTTTCGTTTGTTAGTCATGAATTATGAGCTACTAACTTTCTCGTGGTAGCCATAATCAAATGAATAAAATAAAGAACTACTTTGAAAAAGAAAATTTTGATTCTTTGTCTTGTATTTGTGTGCTTTTGGGCTAATATAAATTTATTTCCCCTTAGTGCTATTCTTTCTTTTCTTTCCTAAGTCTTTGGAAAAATTCAGCAGATGGTGGCCACCCGCACAGGAAGTGGCAGCGCTCAGGGCCAGGGAAACGAGAATGCCGACAATCAGGAGCACCGCCCAAAGAAGCCAGACTGATCGGCAATGATGATGGCCAACCAAACCCATCTCATCGACTTGCTGGCCCAGTCGGTCAGCAACTCACAGAACATCCAAGCCGCAGCAGCAGCCACCGCCGCAACTCAGGCACCAGCACACCCTCCTCAGCGGGTGATCATGTCGAAGTTCATACGTATGCGTCCTCCAACCTTCTCCAGCAGCACCGAGCCGATGGATGCTGACGATTGGCTTCGCGCCAACGGGAAGAAGCTAGACATCGCGCAATGCACCGACCGCGAGAGGGTCCTGTTCGCCTCTCACCAGCTCAACGGACCAGCTTCGGAGTGGTGGGACAACTTTTGCATCACCCACGCCAATGCCCAGGCCATCTCGTGGGACGAGTTCGTGAGAGCCTTCCGTCATGCCCACATCCTTGCCGGCATGATGACATTGAAGAAAAAGGAGTTCCATGCCCTTCGTCAAGGCAATTGCTCGGTGAGCGAGTTTCTTCACCGATTCAACCATCTGGCTCGCTACGCACCACCGACGAGCCCGACGCAGGACCGACAGAGAGGTTCATGGAGGGACTTAACGATGACATCTCCGTCCCAACCGATCTCCCGAACATCACCGACTTCCAACGCTTGGTGGACAAGGTGATCCGCCAGAGGCCAAGCATCGAGATGGAGAACCGCAAGCGAGGATGGTCGCCGAGGTTTAATGCGTGAGGCCTTCCCAAGCCTCGATTTATTCACCGCGACCACGCAGCGTGGAAGTTCCGCACTTCCACATCCCGAGTCCCAGCAGGTAACCAGCGCCCAACACCTCCAACTTCCGCAACACATCAACCGGAGGGCAATTTCAGCAAAGAGCTCCGCTCCTCACGCAGGAGTGACTGCTTTCCACCGCAATAAAACAGGCACTACGCCAATAGATTCCCAAGAAGTAGCAGCGGCGGCATCTTCCAAGTCAAGCACCAGAGCCACAACCATCGGCGCACCGCAAAGCCGCGTGATAATTTATCAAGGGACGTGTGAACCACGTCACAGCTGAGGAAGCCCAGGCAGCACCGGATGTCGTTCTTGGTATGTTTCTTGTCAATTCAAAACCACTTTAGTTCTATTTGATTCGAGCTTCGCATTCATTTGTATCAAATAAGTTTGTGGGCAAAATGGGTTACCTATATCCCCTTAACCAATCCTATGATAATCCATTCCCCGGGCTCGGAAATGAGGACTAGCTCTCTATGCCCGAACCTCACTCTTGAGATATCCGGAGTATCCTTCCTAGCAGACTTGATAGTCTTGCATTCTCAAGGTTTGGATGCCATTCTTGGAATGGACTGGCTAGCCAAGAATCATGGACAAATAGACTGTGTCAATAGGTCTATCACCCTCACTAATGGAGAAGGAATTTCAGTCAAGTTCAAGCCCAAGACCTGCACCAAAGGAACTTCCATCCTCACCAGCATGAAGGAAGTGAAACTTGAAGACATACGTGTAGTTCGAGAATATTCTGATGTCTTTTCTGATGATCTACCTGGCATGCCACCAGATAGGGACGTAATGTTCTTAATTGACTTAGTCCCAGGGATAGCTCCAATATCGAAGCGACCCTATAGAATGCCAGCCAATGAGTTAGCAGAATTGAAGAAACAGATTGAAGAATTACGAAGCAAAGGGTACATCCGACCCAGCTCATCACCTTGGGGAGCATCGCATCGTCGTCAAGAAAAAGGACAATAGCATGAGGATGTGTGTTGATTACAGATCACTCAATGAGGTGACGATCAAGAACAAGTACCCGTTACCCAGGATAGATGATCTGTTTGATCAGCTGAAAGAAGCAAGTGTCTTCTCGAAAATTGATTTGAGATCTGGCTATCACCAACTAAAGATCAGACCAGAAGATATTCCGAAGACGACCTTCACCACCGGATATGGTCCTGCATGCGAGTTTCATAATGATGTCTTTCGGTTTGACAAATGCCTCTGCTTACTTCATGAATATGATGAACAAAGTGTTCATGGAATTCTTGGATAAGTTCATGGTTGTTTTCATCGATGACATTCTCATCTACTCGAAGGATGAAGAAGAACATGAGAAGCATCTCAGAATGATACTCGACAAGCTCAGGAGCACTACTTTATGCCAAATTCAAGAAAGTGAATTTTGGTTAAGTCAAGTGGCATTCCTTGACATATTGTGTCGCAGGAGGAAATTGCGGTAGATCCTGCCAAGGTTGAAGCGGTATCAGATTGGAAGCAACCCAGGACACTCATCGAGGTGAGAAGTTTCCTTGGATTAGCGGGTTATTACCGCAGGTTCATTGAAAATTTCTCTAAAATTGCAAGACCCATGACCCAACTTCTAAAGAAGGAAAAGAAGTTTGAATGGACAGATGCTTGTGAAGAAAGTTTCCAAGACCTGAAGAGGAGATTAGTCTCAGCACCTGTGCTAGTCTTACCCGATATCCGTAAGATTTCGAGATTTTCTCATGACGCATCCCTGCAAGGTCTCGGATGTGTGCTAATGCAGAAGGCAAAGTAGTGGCTACGATCCAGCGCTTGAGGCCACATGAAGGGAATTATCCGACACATGATCTTAAGTTAGCAATGACAGTGCATGCTTTGAAAATCGCGCGTATTATCTCATTGGTAATCGCTGAGATTTTCACGGACCATAAGAGTCTCAAATACATCTTCACGCAGTGTAATTAAACCTTCTGCAGAGAAGATGGCTAGAGTTAATAAAAGATTATGATCTTAGAATTCATTATCATCCGCAAAGCAAATGTAGTTGCGTATGCCTTGAGCGAAAGGCCTATTGTAATACCATGATGGTGCGTATGATCACGAACTACATGAAGAATTGAAGCGCCTAAACTTGGAGATTGTCAATCAAGATTGTGTAAATGCTGTGGAAGTACAACCAACTCTTCAAAGTCAGATCAGAGAAAAACAGCTAGAAGATGAAGACATCAAGGAGATCAAGAGGAATATGCGAAGAGGCAAGGCTCTAGGATTCGCTGAAGTTGAACAAGGAACTGTGTGGTTTGGGAACCGCATTTGTGTACCTGACCAACAAGAGTTAAAACAGTCAATTCTGAAGGAGGCTCGTGAATCGCCCTACTCCATTCACCCCAGAAGCACCAAGATGTACCAGGATCTGAAGAAAAAATACTGGTGGGTCAGCATGAAGCGAGAAATTGCTGAGTTCGTCACCCGCTGTGATGTGTGTCAGCGAGTCAAGGCAGAACATCAGAGACCAGCTGGATTGTTGCAGCCACTACCAATTCCAGAATGGAAGTGGGAAGAAATTGGCATGGATTTCATCACCGGACTTCCTAGGACCCAATCAGGATATGATTCTATCTGGGTGATAGTTGATCGGTTGACTAATGTAGCTCACTTCATCCCCGTCAAGACTACGCATGTAAGCGACGCTAGCGTAATTATATATGGCCGTGATTGTTTGTCTACACGGAGTGCCCAAGAAGATCGTGATCCGACGAGAGGTTCCCAATTTACATCAAGATTCGCGAGTCTGCATGAAGCCTTAGGGACCAAACTCACTTCAAGACACCCTATCATCCTCGCATGGATGGCCGATTTAACGCACCAACCAAGTTCTCAAGATATGCTCCGAGCCCGTGCCTGAATTTGGACAAAGTTGGGACAAGAATTTGCCGTATGCACAATTCTCGTATAACAATAGCTATCAAGCTAGTTTGCAAATGGCTCCATTTGAAGTTTTGTATGGAAGAAAATGCAGAACTCCACTTCTGTGGGATGAAGTAGGAAAACATCAACTCTTTGGACCTGAGTTAATGAAAGATGCTGAAAGTAAGGTAAAAGCCATAAGAGAACATCTGAGAGTGGCACAAACCCGACAAAAGAGTTATGCTGATAACCATCGGAGGGATTTAAACTTTGAGGTAGGAGACTTTGTCTATCTCAGAGTCACTCCACTCAGAGGAGTAAGAAGATTCCAGACGAAAGGAAAACTCGCACCCAGATTTGTGGGACCATACAAAATTCTAGCCAAAAGAGGTGAAGTAGCATATCAGCTTCAGCTGCCAGAAGCCTTGTCAGCGGTGCACAATATCTTCCATGTATCCCAGCTGAGAAAATGCCTGCAAGCGCCAGAAGACCATACATTCCTGGAAAGCTTTGACCTTCGAGAAGATCTCACCTACGTGGAGCGACCAATTAAAATTCTGGATGTCACAGAACATGTTACCAGAAGCAGAATCATCAGATCATATAAGGTGCAGTGGAGCCATCACCCAGAAAGTGAAGCCACATGGGAGAAAGAAGTGGACCTCAGGACCAACTATCCCGATCTGTTTGCTGACCAAGCCTGAATCTCGGGGTCTAGATTCTGTTAAGGGGGGTAGGTTTGTAACAGCCTAATTTTCAAATTTCAGTACAAATTTAAAATTTATGTATTTTTGTGGAATTTTCTGAAATTTTAAAAAGCTTTTTATAATTAATTTAAAGTCAAAACAAATTTGTTTGCAAAATTAAAAGCCAACTCAAAGTTGGAAATAATTTTATTAAGTCCAAAATAAGTATGGGAATTTCTATGAATTTTTCCATAATTTTAGGAATTATTTTACTATTTTCTAAAGCCTAATTGAATTACCAGAATTAAAACAAATAAGAAAATCAAAACTCGGTTTGGGTCGAAACCCAAACCTCCTACTAAACCCACCACGCTGCCGCCCAACCAACCCAACCTCCCGCGCGCACACTCTCTCTCTCTCTCACCCCGACCCCACTGTCACCACGCACGCACGCTGCGTAAAACCACTCCGTCATCCCTCAGCCGTTGGATCTTAAACCAACGGCCAGATCTTGCGATGCCTTCGCGAGGCCCGAACGTCCCAATCATCGTGAGCAGTTAGATCTAAAATGAACGGCTACGATCCTTTGAACCTTCACGAGGTCCGAACGTCTCCATCAGCGTGGACCCTCCGATCAGAATCCAATGGCCAGGATTCACCCACGTTCTTCTACCCTCATCAAGTCCCAACCGTTGGATTAAAATCCAACGAGTCGTGCACCCCGCTACCTCCATGTCACCGCTAACGATCTTGCCCGTTGAATCAAAATCCAACGGCTCCGCGTCATCTTCCCCCCCACCTTCTTCTCCGCACAACCGCCGCCATTGCCGTTCGCACTCGAGCTTCGCTAACAGCCTTCTCCAACGCCCCCGACTTCCCCGCGTCGTGCGCACGAGACCCGCGCCCATCGCCACACACGATCCCCACCTTTTCCCCCTCGTTCTCCGCACGCCACGAACTCGCAAACCGCCGCCGCCACGTTCCCCACGTCGCCCCGCCGCTCCCGGCCTCCCCGTGCCCTATAAAAGGTAGCCCCGGGTGCGCAATCTTTCCCACAATCCAACGCCACACCCATCGCCACTCTTTCGCTCAGAGCGCTGGAATTTGAAGTTCTTCGTCGGAGGTTGAAGTGCCCTTCTTTCCCGATTCCGCGACGACGAGCTCGCTCCGCCTCCGTCCGCATCTTCGCATCGCAACATCATCGCTGGCTCGTGGCGCGCACTCCACTTCGCCGAGGACCCCGCAACATCTTCTTCCACGTCAACAGAACCTCGCCACCGACGACCAAATCGCCACACTTCTTCAATGCAAGGTAGCGTATCAGGATCCCCGTGTTCCCCCTCTCTTTTGGTACCACTCACGCACCTCGCCATTGCGTAGAACGCCGACGACCTTAGGACCGAGAGCCTCGCCGGCCGCCGACATGGCGCAAGCCATGTGTGTGCCACATCAGCGCCACCTCGGCCAGAAACTTACGTAGCCGCCACGTGGCGCCACGCCAAAACCCGCAACCCAAATCCCGTGAGACTTAGTTCATCGTGGACCGTGTCTATGACATGTAGGTCCCACACGTTAGAAATTGTTTTTATTTTCTTTAATTCAAAACTCACACCGACGTCACCCTTGCGCAACAATTAGATTTTTCTTTAAAAATAAATCAAGAAAATCTAATAAATTCAGAATTTAGGTTTTTAAATAGATTTAAACTTCAAAAATTCATAACTTTTGCACCTGAACTCCAAATTGGGTGATTCAAGTTGCAAAATTGATACAAAATTATAATCTAGCTAACTAAACCAAAATATTTCAATTTGGAGTTATTTTGATCTATATTTTTGAATTTATTTGAATTTGAATATTGAATTTGTCGATTTTCACGCTTAGACTTCGACGACTCGAGAGTTCGATCAATCTGAAGATTTAGAATTCCAAGACATCGACCAAGGCAAGTTACACCATTGATCATATTTCCCCCAATACTTTAAGTTATTTTCAGTTTTTAAATTCTTTATTGCATGCATATATTTGTATGAATACTTTAATGTCATGTTTTATGTATAGTTACCCCCATGTTTTATTGTATGGCCAATTTGAATATTATATCTGACTACCTTGACACCATAGGCAAAATATTACCACAATTAAACATATGCTTAGCCAGGCTTAGTTCACACTTACAGAATTTGGGAGGGTTTTCACCAAATTTCTTACAAATTTGTTTCAAACTTGACATTGTGGTATTGTCTTACCACATGGATTTATAAATAGAGTTTCATTCAAAATAAAATCAAAAATGGGTTTGAACTTGGGTGAAATGGTCGGAATGGTGGGTGCGAGTTTATGCACCGGATTGATCCGTTAAGATTAAGGCCCATGGTTTGTAGGAATGACGCCCAAGTCAATTGAGGACGGTCTTTGAGCCGCTTATTGCTATGCCTTATCGTACTCCCACATGTCCTGTATGGGCAGGATTTGGCTAATTAATCTGTGATGTTCTAGTGTATTTATGTCATATGATTATATGGGTGTCGGTTAGACGTTTTATTCCCACTTGGCGTAAGAGGGGGCTTCCGGAGGACGGTTAGTCCAAAGGAGTGAAACCTTAGCGGGCATGAGTATACTAGGATAAAACATTGTAAAGGCCTCATGGTAGTTGCTCAGTCACACGCGCTACAGAAGCGTGTATTGGCCGACATAACAAGCATGTCACCTCGTTTGGGTAAAGTTGTACCAACTCTGCAGAGTAGAAACTATTCGAATAGCCGCGTCTGCGGTCATGGACATGCTAGCAGGGCCACTTAAAGTTAGAGTTGTTTTTTGTTTTTAAATGCTTTATTAAATATTGAGGATGGTTAATCCTTATGAAAAATTGGGCGAGAAGCCAAGTGTTAGGAGGGGATCCTTCACTAAATCTTTGGAGGTTATCCACATTGTAATAATGTCATTTTAAAATATGATTTTAGTCTTAGTATAAAACTGCCTTAGAAATTACTATGATTATTTACACTGAAAATGTTGTTTATGCAAAACAACCCTTGCCATACTCACTTGTTACCTTATGCATGCATTTTAATTCAATATTGGGTGTAACTTGCGAGCACGGAAGTTGTGCTCATCCTGCTGAATAAATCTTATTCAGAGAAGACTTCTTCCTGCACGTGAGGATCCGGACGAGTAGGCTTTTGACCCAGGCGATTGCCTGTGGCGCATCGTGTGGCTTACCACTATGATTATGTTTCTGCTGTGTTTATCATTTGATATTTGATATTGTTGTTCAGACTCATTTGTATTAAACAATTATTTATTTAATGTTATTTACGATTTCGTGATATGATTGTGATATCCATTCGTGAGATCGTACACCGGAAATCTCGACCGTGTATGAACACAGAGTATTCGTGATCCTTTGCTTCCGGGTTCGACATTATATCTGGATATTTGCTAAAACTGCCAATTTTATGACAAGTAGTTCGACATCTATGCAAAGAACTTGGCATACTCATGCCTACTCCTACGCCGCCGCCGCAGAAGACTATGTAGTCGCCCCACCCTTCCGTCACACCGTAGTCGGTGCTCGTGGCACCGATGGCCGCCTCCGCCGCGCCACACCGCCCATCGACCCGCCATCTTCTTCCACGCCGCCAACCTCCTCACCTTGGTCCTGCCATCATGCTCCATGTGCTCACCATGGTGTATGTATTCAATACGCGCATGCCGATCACTATGACGCACGGTGATCATTCTTATAAAATAAGGAATAACGTCGACGCGCAAGGCGAAGAGACGCATCGCGTGAACGTCGGCGCGCAAGGCGAAGAGACGCATCGCGCGAACGACGGCGCACAAGACGAAGAGACGCATTGTGCGGGAAGCATTGAATATATCATGAGTTTTTAATACAAACCGTCTGTGATGAGCTAATTATCATAGACGGTTTATATTAAACAACGTATGTGATATTTAGTAATATCACAGACGGTTTGTATTAAGAACCGTCTGTGATATTACTAAATATCACAGACGGTGTTTAATACAAACCGTCTGTGACAATTAATTCATCACATATGGTTTTTAGCGCAGCCAATAACACAAATGGTCGCTAAACCAAAACCGTTTGTGATTGTATTTAATACTGACGATTTTGGTCAACCGTATGTAATGAGACGTCCAATATTAACCTTTTTGTAGTAGTGATAATTGCATCAGATCGAAGTTCCATTTTTTGCCTCCTAAAAAGAGAGTTGTTTCTAGTTGGGTCGCTTCGCAAAAGACATTGCTTAGGACCAATGGGTCACACAACAGGTGCACGATCGACTTTGTACACTCCATCCTTCACCTCTTCACTTAGAGCATCTACAATAGTCCATATCACTTGTTACTATGGGTTACCACATCGATATTTTGGTGATGTGGAGGAAAGAAGGTGAGTTTGTTTCTAGATAAAGAAACAAGCAAGTTGTTGATACCAAGACATAAGAAACAACAAAATAACTATTGGAGACTTGTTTGTTACCTAAAAACCAGTTTTTTGTATAGCAATTAAAGTAGGAATTAAAGTTTTAGATACAAGCTCAAGAAACAAATCATTGAAAGGCTTGTTTCTTTTTGTTAAATTAAGTACTCTATCTCCTCTTAGTAATAAGTTAAGAAATAAACTATTGTAGATGCTCTTATAAGAGACTTGCAGCAAGCTACCAAGCGATTAGCTACCGTAGCAAAGCTTTGTAGAAGCTTCACGTTCGGAAAGTCCTACGGATTTGCCGTGAAAAGGCGGTTACAAAAATAAGACGTAGTTGAAAAGTACCAAAACAACTCAAGCCTACATCCCACTACATCCGGGTTCCCTTCCTATGAATCTTAAGTCGAAGTCTTACCTTGAGTCAATAGGTAGGGTCAACTAAACCAAAGTGGAAGGGCCACTATCTAAGCTATTAGTGGGTTGATTTGAACTATTGATTTGCTGAATCGAGGGAAGTATTAGGAAACCGGCCCGCCAGAGTCCGGTCCAAAGGGTACCTCATCCACCGTAGACTATATATAGGAGGGGAACCCCCCAAACAATGTACACAATTCATTATTGGAAGAGCAATAAAGAGCAGCCTCGCACCCTCTCATATCCGTGTTTCATCTATTGTTGTGTTCTTGTGTTCTTGCATCGTTCTTACGATTCGATTTTGTATACGAGGTAATCGCCGGATCGACTTGCCAATGACGGTTCTCAACACGTTATCGCACGATCGACTCTCCTCGTGATCGAAAAGGTAACCGCCGATGAACGACACTCGTAGATTGAATCGTTTTTCTAGATTGCTTTCAATTATGCAAATTTAGCTTTCTAGATTGGTTTTCACGGTGCAAATTCGCCTAATCTACCGCGAGCGCACTTGAAGTCGCCGCACAATGTCGATCGGTAGATTGCATGAAAGAGAGGATGTCGATTGTATCGTAGATTAAAATTTGCAAATACGTTCTAATCTACCGTGAGCCGACTTGAAGTCGCCGGCCAAGCCAGTCGGTAATTGCAGGAACGATAATAGCATCGTGTGAATAGAATCGCGCATAAACAGTAATTACGCATGAACAGTGATCACGCATGAACAGCATACACGGAAAGAATTTTTTGCATGCGGCCTCGTATGGCCTGGAGCCGCATCTCCACCGCCCGATGGCCTCGCATGGCCACTCAAACGCCGCCGCCGAGCGGCGCGCCCGGCGTCGACATTATCCACATGCACCAAAGAAAAAGGGGGCGTATACGCCATGGCTCGACCGCCGCCGGCGTCCGCCTCGCCGACATCGCTCGCCAAAGCAATGGCATCACGTTGCCGCTGCCGCCAGTAGCCGCCGCGCGCCGCGCGCCGACCCGCCACGCCGCGGTGCTCGCATGCGCCGGGGGGGAGGAACACCACAGCCGGTCGAGCGCCCGAAGCGCTGGCTCGACCAGCGCCGCCGCCGCAATGGGTGCCGTGCCAACCGCCCACAACTCGCACATGGAGCCGCGCCGAGCCGAGCCGCCGCCGCCGCGTGCATTGAGCGACGCCACCTCCGGCAATGGGTGCGACGCCCCGCACCGCCGCCCGCCACACTAGTAGCTATTGGCCATGGAAAAGCACTCAAGATGCACTCGCCATGGAGGCCGCGCCGCGCCGCGCTCGGCCGCGACGCGCCATGGAGGCCACGCCACGCCCGGCCGCTCGATGTCGCCGCGACGCACCGCCGGCGGGAAGGCTTGAAGCCTCCGCCAGCTCTCGCCGCATGGCGCCGCCGGAGCTGACCGGCACGCAGCCGCGACGCATGCGCCGACGGCGCTGCTGCACCCGCCCGGCCCCACTCACCCACCTGCGCCCGAAGCCGCCTCTGAGCATGCGCCCGCATGTGCACCTGCCGCAGCCAAAGACATCCGCAGTGCTCGCCGCCGCCGCTAGCAAAGATCGCGCGGTGAAGCACAATTGCTCGCGCCTGCGGAACAGAGAAAGAATGAACCCTAAAGCAGCGCCATAATGGGCCAAAGAAAACGGTTGGCATAATGGGCCAAACATTGGTCGGCTGGCCCAAGCTAGGAAAGCCACGTACGGGAGTCTCAGCCTCTCTATAGAAGAAATGAAGAAAACCAAGAAAGAAAGAAAAAAAGGCACAGGTGGTTCGGCCATAAGAAAAAAAAAATCCTATTTTTGCGAGAAGGCCCTTGACAATTCTAAAAATTGTGCGAAACTTTTTCTCTGCAATGAAATTTCGCGTTTTAACCCCTAAAACTTGCAGTTTTCACCGAAAAATCTTTTTCCAGCAGAAAAGGCCCCGGGAATCCAAATTTTTGCATTTTTTTTTTGAACTTTGAAGCATATTTATCCTTGTTATTGTTATTTCTATGCAATTTATTACTATATTTACTGTTTTGATTATCTGTGATTGTTTATATTGATTTTAATCACTGGAAATAGCAGTAAATCTTGAAAAATGCGTAGAAAAATACGGAAACATTATAGGAATTCTTGCAACCTTTTATGTACATTACCAGCAGTAATCTTATGCATCCCTTACATGAATATGCAGATGACTGGAATTACGAACCGGGAGTTCGAGGAGCTGGCCCAGCATGGCCAGAATTATTTGACTTGGGCATCAGATGTTGAGATCGTACTTGGAGCCAAGAAGCTCGCGGTCGCTATCGGACTCGCACTCGCAGATGTCGCCCCAATCACGAGGAGAATGATCAGGCACTTCATTTTCTCAGACATCACCTTTGCCTAACTCTCAAGAATGAGTATATGGCAGAGAAGAGCGCACTGGCATTATGGACCGCCCTGAAGAAGCGGTTCGAGAAACTGAAGTACACCATCCTGCCCCGGGCAGAGCAGGAATGGACTCGACTACGTTTTGCTGACTATAAGACCGTGGGGGAGTACAACTCTGCTTTGCACAGAATTTGTACAAATCTTCAGCTTTGTGGTAAAGTAATCACAGATGCGAGAGGATTGAGAAAACCCTATCTACCTTTCACCCAAATGCGGTGCAATCCGCACGCAACTATCGCCGTGATGGTTTCAAGGAATATGCCGAACTGATTGATATTATGCAAGTTGCGGAAGCTCAAGATGAGGTTCTCAGAAAGAACTACATCTCGCAGCCACCTAGTAGCAAAGTTGGCCATGAAGTCAATGCTAGCAGCTACAAGGTGAGAAAGCCTCACTCGAAGCAGAGAGGCAGGAAGGGTAAGGTCATGAGCCACAAAACTAAGCAAAATGCTCAAGTCAAGAAAGGCGACCAAAAGAAGCGCGATGAGAAGCCCTATGGTCAGCAGGACCAAAACTGCTACAAATGTGGCACTTGGGGACATTGGTCACGTGTCTGCCGTGAACCGCAGCACGTGATTGATGCTTTCAAGGCAAAGAAGAAGGGCAAAGGACAGCACGAGGCGCACCTCGCCATTGCAGGCATAGAAGATCCACAGTCATTGGCTGCACCTATGGATGTGGACATGCCTACAGCAGCTCCTACCACTCCTTCTTTGGACATTGCAGCGGCCGCAGCCGTAGTTGCCGAAGAAGAAAACATAGAAGTAGATGAAATTCAGCGTGTTAATTTACTACGATTCGATTTAGTGCATGCATGGCACTTAGTTTTACATCATTTACGCTTATGTTAGATTTTATTGAATAAAGGTTGTAAGCTCTAGAAGAGCATTTGCAATAAATTCTTATGATATGTCCAAAGAAGACTTTTCCGTATTAATAAAGCAAGTTTTGTTCTGCTTTGAAGTATGTTTTATGTGTGGATTGTTTTGCTCCATATTGATAAATACTTTATATATCGTAACGCGTGTGGCGCCCTATGGAGGAAGTGTGTCTAGCGGATAGCGCACAACGAATACCATACTAAGAGAGACGAAATTTTTCCAATGATCGGAAGAATGTCGGTAGTCTTACGACAATCGCCGGCAGCGATATTTGTATAATAGGCTCGTGAAGAGCCACAATTATACTTCCAATGGGCACGACATTGGTTATTGAAGAAGCCTTGTTGTACCTTAATCGACTAGAACTCTCTTAAGTTTTAAAGATATTCGCGCTAACGGTCTCCATGTAGAGACCAAGAAGAGTATGGTAAGGAATACCCGCCATTACAAAGCGTGAAGAGAATGGGAAAAGGGTATTAGAACGACTTCCTTCATATGAATCGGGCTATACTACACTCATATTAGGGCACCGCAAATTTATACCGTCCCGAAACATCTTTTAGAAGCTCAACTTTTCTCTCTCGCATGATAGATTAGGCCACCCCGGTCTTAGAATGATGAGAAATATAATTAACAATTCTCGTGGACATAATATCAATGTAAAGAATTTCCGAATCCGTAAGATTTCGTGTGCCCCGCATGTGCCAACGAAATTAATTACTAGACCTTCTCCTCTGAAAGTGAAGGATGAAATCCTCGCATTCTGGACCGAATCCAGGAGATATTTGCGTCCTATTCAGCCGCCGAGGCCATTTAGGTACTTTATGGTGCTCATCGATGCTTCCTCGAAATGGTCGCGTGTATGCTCAAGTATCTACAAGAAACCATGCTTTTGCAAAGTCGATCTCGCAGATAATTAAAATAAAGAATAATTTCCCGATCATCATGTGAAGTCCATCGAATGGACAACGCCGAGAATTTACTTCAAAGGCATTTGATGATTATTGCATGGCAATGGGAATTACCGTTGAGCACTCTGCACCACATGTCCACACTCGAATGGACTAGCGTAAGCATTGATTAAAAGAATTAAATTCATTGCCCGACCGCTTATACGAATTGTAATTTACCAACTACGTGTTGGGGACACGCAATCTCGCATGCAAGAACTCTCATCAATTTTAGACCGTCAAGATACAACATCCATTCACCTATGCAACTAGCGCAAGGGTCACCACCGAAAATCTCTCATCTTAGAAGGTTTGGTTGCAAGGTTTATGTACCTATACCACCACCGCAATGAATCGCAATGGGCCTCTCCAAAACTGGGATATACGTTGGTTATGAGATCGCATCCATAATCGTGTATCGACCTAATGATCGAGATTTGCATACGACCGCTTTCACGATAGCATATTTGATGAGGATAGTTTCCGTCATTAGGGAGGAAATCAACCTCTTGATGAAAAATGTCGGAAATAACGTGGCAAGCCACGGAATTAATGCACATGACCCACGCACTAGTGAAGCGTATAGAGAAGTCCGTAAGATAATTGATTTGCAAGCATTAGCGAATCAACCGCTCGACCACTTTAGTGATTTGAAGAGCGTGACTAAGTCGCATGTGCTCGCACGCAATGCACCGAGAGGGTTGAAATACCAAAGAAAATAGAAGGTATCCCTAATCCCGCCCGCAGGCCTCGTAATAAAGGACGAGAACTCCGCCCTCGAATCCCAAGTGGCAACCGGGACGCTCGCGAAAAAGGATAAGAAGGACTTGTCACACCATCACCAAGTTCCCCACAAATGTAAGGGAGCGCTTGAGACTGCACTGTATGGAACCTTCAAAGAAAAGACATACCAGATTTGAATATTCCCACGAGGGAGACATCGCATGGATGTGTGCGCACACATCGGAGTGAAAAACTAAAGGGACTTGCCCCGCAATTGAAAGCAATGGTGAGCAAGTAGAAGCATTAGCGTAACCGCCCATGAAGAAATAGCTATAAATTATGTGACCACGGAGAATCTATGAATAGAGCAACACTAATGTCGACATTTATTTTGCAAAGAAAATTGTCACAATTATTGATCTTGATCAGAGCTCGCATCGTCACAATGCAAGAAGAGATCGATTGGAAAGATTGGAAAAAGGCAATAGAAGCGAATTAATATCTCTCAAAAAAGAGAGGTGTTTGGGCTCAGTAAGCGCACACCTCCCCATGTGCACCTTGTAGGGCATAAATGGGTATTTGTTCGAAAGAGAAATGAAAGAAATGAAGTTGTCGATATAAAGCAAGGCTTGTTGCACAAGGTTTCACTCAAAGACCAGAGTCGATTATGAAGAAACCTATTCTCATCATGGGCTGAACTACCTTTAGATATTTAATCTCAATGGCAGTGAATCAATTTGGAAATGAAATTGATGGATGTGGTAATCGATACCTTTATGGGAATTTGATTCGAAATTTATATGAAGGTACCAAGGTATCCTGCATCAACCAAGATAGAGCGAATAGAAATCTATACAACAGTGCACTCGTAAAGTCACCGATGGATCAAGCAATCAGCAGATGTGGTATAATCGCTTAAGCGACTTTCTCTCGCAAGAAAGGCTACACTAACAAAGTGAGGATTGTCCTGTGTTTTTATACTGCGATCCCGATGGATTCTCAGATAATCTCAAGATATGTAGATGATCCGAATATCATCGGGACTTTGGAAGATATTGAAAAGCAAGCTCTACTTGGAGTCGGAGTTCAAATGAAAGATTTGGGTAAAACCAAATATTGCTTAGGCTTGCACTTGAGCATACCTCAAGGAATTTTAGTACATCACCAACCTACACTCGTAAGGTGTTGGAAAGGATCGGCTTTGAAAAGGCATATCCTTCAAAAGTGCCAATGATCTAAGATCCTTGCAAAGAAGACAAGGACCCGTTCAGACCTAAAGAAGAGGGGGAGGAAGTCCTGGGACCAGAATTCCCATACTTGAGCGCAGTTGGAGCACTCATGTATTTAGCAAACTGCACTAGACCGGACATTGCTTTCGCAGTGAATCTTTTAGCAAGGTATAGTGCAGAACCTACCAAAAGGCATTGGCAGGAATAAAGGACGCCTTCCGATACCTCTAAGGAAGTAAAGATCTTGGCCTGTTTACAGGAAGAACCAGGACCTTACAATGACTGGCTATGCAGATGCCGGGTACCTGTCAGACCCGCATACAGCTAAGTCGCAAACAGGCTATGTATTTCTGTGTGGTGGAACTGCAATTTCATGGAAATCATCTAAGCAGAGTTTGGTATCAACTTCGACGAACCATTCAGAAATTATAGCATCGCACGAGGTCGCACGGAATGCTCTTGGCTTCGGCGGATGATTCACCACATCCAAAGAATCATGTGGATTGAATACCGCACAAACCCCACTATTATCTATGAAGATAATGCACTTGTGTTGCACAAGTACAGATGGGTTATGTGAAGAGTCCTCTCACAAAGCATATCAACCCCAAATTCTTCTATGCTCATGAAATGCAAAAGATGGACGAAATTAAGATATCGTGATACTAAGTCATGTGAAAATCTTGCAGATTTGTTCACTAAGTCACTTCCAAGATCTAGCTTTGAAAGGTGCGTACGTGGAATTGGAATGATAAGACTTAGAGAAGTGCAGATCTGGGGAGAACCTTCACAAACTCATTATCAAGCTTGATTACGAAGATCGAGTACCCAAAGAGCAAATCTCGAGATTAAATAAATTGGGTGAATTGTACTCTTTTCCTTGACGAGTTTTTCCCAAGTTTCTGTTAAGGTTTTAATGAGGCAATTCGTATGCGACATAGCGTAACGTGACCCATGTACTCTTTCTCCAAATTTTTCCCACTGGGTTTTTATGGAGTTTTAGCGAGGCATGGACATGAAGGATGAGAGCCCAAGGGGAGTATTAGGAAACCGGCCCGCCAGAGTCCGGTCCGGTGGGTACCTCATCCACCGTAGACTATATATAGGAGGGGGACCCCAAGCAATGTACACAATTCATTATTGGAAGAGCAATAAAGAGCGACTGCAGTCCTCTCATATCCGTGTTTCATCTATTGTTGTGTTCTTGTGTTCTTGCATCGTTTTACGATTCTGATTTTGTATACGAGGTAATCGCTCGCATCGGACTTGCCAATGACGGTTCCTCAACAGAAGTTGTGTTGCGAACGAGACTAAAGGTTGCCAAGGCCTAGAAGAATGGGATGTTTCTTTCTCTTGTTTGAGAGAGCCTTTGAGTTTAAATACTCTTATTCTATTGTCTTATTTATAGTGAAAGAAGTTGGGAAGAAGTTGTTAATAAGAGATTGCCTGGGTAGGTAAAAGAAATTTCCATCTAAGATTTAATAACCGATCCATTCTCATCTTGGGTAAAGTCCATCTTATTATGATAGAAATGAAGAGAAATAAATAAGCTACATCGAGAGGGCCCTTCTAAGATTGATAAGATTCCCACTCTTTTGACCTCCCCTACCCTTACGGGTAGTTCTTCCTTATGATGGTGGGATCAGATAATCACCGGTTGAAGTACCAACACCAACTACAACTTTTTCTATTGCGATTATGATGCTAATCAATCTAGTCTAATAGTTTAACCCATTTAATAAGAAGCATAAGTCCTAAAGCGATGAGTTAGAATAGAAACAATGATAGCCGTTCTATGAAAGTGAGAAGAAAGCCAAGCTTACGGTGGTACACTAGTGTGTAGGGTCTTTCAAATCAATCAGAAAGCAAGAGCCGAGAAGGAACATGGTTCCATGCCTTGACAAGTGGATCTACCAAGAATTGTCTAGGTCAGTTAGGTTTGCTATTGGACGACTCTCTCAATTATAGGGAAGACATTTTTGGAAATGCCTTCTGCTGCTATCCACTTTCCTAAGCTTTATAAGAGAAGATCTAACTATTGAGAAACCATGGGCCTGACCCTGCAGTCGGCCCATTAGTGGGCGCCCCATCCCAAACCCTAACAGGGTCGTAGCCTATAAATAGGGGGTGCTATTCATAGTAAAGGATTGATCGATGGATGAAGGAATAAAGAGAAGCAAGAAGTCCCCCTATATCTCTGTGTTCTATCTCTTATTCTGTTCTTGTTGTTCATGCATTGTTCTTACGATTCTACGCTTGTCACGAGGTAATCGCTTGACCGACTCGCCAAATGGCGCCCTCAACACGTTATCGCACGATCGACTCTCCTCGCATCGGAAAGGTAACCGTCGATGAACGACACTCGTAGATTGAATCGTTTTTTCTAGATTGCTTTCAATTCTGCAAATTTTGCTTTCTAGATTGGTTTCTACGGTGCAAATCCGCTCTAATCTACCGCGAGCCGACTTGAAGTCGCCGGCCAAACCGATCGGTGGATTACATGAAAGAGTAGATGATGATTGTACCGTAGGTAGTAGATGCAATCGCATAAAAGGCATCATGTGCACGGCACCGCCTGTAAGCGGCTGTCACTACCTCCGCGACACGTTACCGGTCGGCATAGTCCGCCATCACGTACCGCCACAGAGGCAACGATGCCACGCCGCTAGCACGCTGCAAGCACGCACATGACGGCATGAAGCCGGACCTCGCTACAATCTTGTATTACATTACATTGGATTGCGCCGCATACATACATGAATGAACAGAATCTCGAAAGAAAAAATCTTGTATCGCTTGCCATGAAGAGCGAGCGGCCGCCTACGCACACGGCCCCGTACGGCCAAACCCCCCCTCCTCGTAACCACCGAGGCAGACGTCGGCGCCAGCGCCGCGACGCCGCCCGGCCGCATGACGCCGCTCGGCGGCGTCCGCCACCACCGCTGGGAAGAAGAGGCGCCGCCGCCCCACCGCAACCGCTCGTCGACGCTCAGAGCCGCCGCGAATCGGCCGATGGCCCAGCGCAGCGCTGGCGCCGCCGCTTCTTGCCCGCGCGCCGAAGCGCCGCCCGATCACGGTTTTGCGCCGATTTGAAACCAACCGCCATCCGCTCGCAACGCCGGCCGCCGGCCGCGCTCGTGAAGCACCGGCACATGGCCGCTTGGTCACCCGGCGTGCCGCACCGCTTGAGCCGCCAAAGCCGCCCGCATGGTCGCTCCCCGCGCAAGCCGCGCATGCCGCCGCCACCGCCCGCCTCCCACCGCCGCGCTTCACACGGCGCCGACCGCCAACCCCGTCGACGGCCGGCCATGAGCGCGCGCCTCGCAGCGCCGCTTGTGCCGCGACGCCGCGCCCGGCCACCCGAAACGGCGACACCGCCGCCGTTGGCCTTCAATGAAGGGCGCCGCCGCCGTCGGCTTTCAAGGAACGCCGCCACGCCGCTTCAGGGAAGGGCGCAGGGGCGGGACTTGGTGCTAGGTTCCTAGCACCGTATTGGTGGCCACCGGATTGGGCCAAATGGGCCAAGGAATTGAAGGCCCAATAAGGAAAAGAAAAGGGGCCCACCAAGGAAAAAATGAGAGGGGCACCAATGAAAAAAAGGTGTCGACCGGGAGAAAGCTGAAAAAAAAGGAGAGAGGGGGCGGGGTGAAAAATCCCGATTTTGCATGAAAACCATCGAAAAATATGAAAATTGCGCGCAAATTCTTCTCAGAACTGAAATTTCGTTTTAACCCTCGAACTTGCGCTTTACGAAAAATCTTTTCCAGTGAGAAAGGGCCTCTGAATCCAAATTTTTGCATATTTTGAATTTTGAAGCATATTTAACTTTGTTATTGTTACTTCTATGCAATTTATTTATTGTATTTACTGTTTTGATTATATGTGATTGTTTATATTGCTTTTAATCACTGGAAATAGCAGTAAATCATGAAAAATGCAAAGAAAAATACGGGAACACGAACCTGGAGTTCGAAGAGCATTGTGAGAATTTTGCAACCATTTTATGCAGATTACCAGCAGTAATCCTTTGAACTTTTGCATGAATATGAAGATGATCGCATCACGAATCGTGAATTCAAGAATCGACCCAAGATGGCGTAATTTGTATAGAATTTATATTAGTCTCCAATTCTGTGGTAATATGATCACGGATGAGCAGACGATTGGGAAGACCCTCGCTACCTTTCACCCGAATGCGGTACAATCCGTACGCAACTATCGTCAAGACGGCTACATGAAGTATGCCGAATTAATTGACATCATGCAAGTTGCGGAAGCTCAAGGTGATGTTCTAGGAAAGAACTTCATCTTGCAGCCACCTAGTAGTAATGTTGGCCATGAAGCCACTGCTAGCAGCTACAAGGTGATGAAGCATCTCACAAATGAGAGGAGCAAGAAGGGTAAGGTCGTGCGTCGCACATTATTGATGCTTTACAGTCTAAGAAGAAGGGCAAATGATAGCATGAGGCATATCTCGCCATTGCAAGCACAAAGGATCCACATCCATTAGCTGCAGTTATGAATGTGAACAGCCCAGTAGCAGCCCCATCATCCCTCCTTTGGACATCGCAACGGCCACAGCCGTAGCTGCCCAAGAGGAGAAGATCGCGCATAGAGCCGATTTAGGCAAAAGTTTCTGAATACTTCGCCTATTAGATCCAGTGCACGCATTGCACTCGGACCTTTTATAGAAACTTGCAGTTTATAATTAAAGCAGAATTTTTGAATTATTGAATAATGGTTGCAAACTCTAGAAGAGCAAAAGCATTAAATTCTTATTATGAGTCCTGCAAGGCTTATTTTCCCGTCTTTATAATAGCAAATTATGTTCTGATATCTGAAGTATTTTATTTATGTGCTGCTTGCTTTCTGCTACATATTAATAAAGTACAATATATTAGAACGCGTGTGGCGCCCTATGGAGGAAGTGTGCTTAGCATGTAGCGGCACAACGAATACCATCCTGAGAGAAAGAAATTTTTCCAGTCGATCAGCAAGAATGCTGGTAGTCTTACGACGATCAGTGCACTATACTTGTATAATAGGCTCAGGAAGGGCCATAATTATACTTTCAACGGGCACAACTTTGGTCATTGAAGAAGACTTGTTGTACCCGAATCGACTAGAACTCTCAAGGATATTTGCGCTATCAGTTTCCATGTAGAGACGAAGAAGAGTATGGTATGCATACTGCTCATTACAAAGCGTGAAGAAAGTAAAAATAGCATTAGAATATCTTCCTTCATATGAAATTGGGCTATACTACTCTAATATTAAGGCACCTGCAGCCTATACTGCCTTGAAAACCGTATTTAGAAGCTCTGAACTTTTCTATCTCTGGCATGATAGATTGTGTCGTCTAGGTCTTAGGATGATGAGAAATATAATTAACAATTCACAGGACATAATATGAATATAAAGAATTTTTCAATCGGAAGATTTTTGTGTGCCCGCATGTGCCACCGGAAATTAATTACTAGACCTTTGCTCAAAGCGAAGGATGAAGTCCTCGCATTCTGGACCGTATCCAGGAGACCTTTGCGGTCCTATATAGCCCCTGTAAGGGTAATTTGAGGTATTTTATAGTGCTCATCGATGCTTCCTGAATGGTCGCACTATGTTTATTATCTACGAGAAATCATGCTTTTGCAAAGCCAATCCCGTAGATAATTAAATTAGAAATATTTTCCCTGGTCATCATGAGAAGTCCACCTGAATGGACAACGCCGGAGAACTCACTCCGAAAGCATTTGATGATTATTGCATGAAAACGGGAATTAAAATTGAGCATTTTGTACCGCATGTCCGTACCCAGAATGGACTAGCAGAACTTTGAAGAATTGTAATTTACCAACTACGTGTTGGAGACACGCAGTCCTGCTTGCAGCAACTCTCATAAATTTTAGACTGTCGGCCTATAACATCCATCCACCTATGCAACTAGCGCAAGGGTCAGCACCGAAAACTACTCATCTTCGCAGGTTTGGTTGCAAGGGTCATGTACCTATACCATCACCGCAATGAATCGCAATGGGTCTTCTCCAAAGTCCGTATACGTTGGTTATGAGCAGCATCCATAATCAAGTATTTGAACCCTATGACTGGAGATTTGTATAATGCCCGATTCGCTGATAGTATATCAGATGAGATTAGTTTCCCGTCATTAGGGGGAGGAAATCAACCCTTGATAATAATGTCGGGAAATAATTGAAGTCTAGAAGACAATTGAAATCCAGAAGATAATTGAAATCGATGCATATGATCCACGCACTAGTGAAGCAAATAGAGAAGTCCAGAAGATAATTACAGTCCAGAAGATAATTGAATTGAAGTCTAGAAGACAATTGAAGTCTAGAAGATAATAGATTTGCAAATATTAGCAAATCAACCGTCGACCACTTTAGTGATTTGAAGAGCGTGACCAAGTAGCATTTGCACATGCACGCAATGCACCGAGAGGGTTGAAATACCAATGAAGGTATCCCTAATCCCGCCCGCAGGCCTCGAAAGGACGAGAACTCCGCCCTCGAATCCGAAGTAACCGGGACGCTGGTGAAAAATGATAAGAAGGACTTTACGCCCAATCACCAAGTGCCCTAACTGAAGGAAGCCGTTGAGACTGCATCGGTATAGAACCTTCGTGAAAGGCATACGAATTGAACATCCCCATGAAGGGAGACATCAGTATGGATGTGTGCGCACACATCGGAACTAAAAAACTAAAGGGACTTGCCCCGCAATAGAAAGTAGCGGTGAGCAAGTAAAAGCATTAGAAGAATCGTCCCTTGAAGAAATAGCTATAAAATTTATGACCTTGGGAGAATCTTTGAATATGACAACAGCCAATATCGACATTTACTTTGCAAAGAAACTTGTCACAATCATCAATCTTGATCCAGAGCCTGCATCGCTCGCTGAATGAAAGAAAAGATCAGATTGGAAGAAGGCAATAGAAACTGAATTATTCTCTCCGAATAAAAGAAAGGCGTTTAGGCCTGTAAGCCACATGCCTCCCCTTGTGCACCCCGTAGAGCATAAGTGGGTATTTGTTCGAAAGATAAATGAAAAGAAGCAAGGCTTGTTGCACAAGGTTTCATTGAACGTCCAGGAGATGATTATGAAGAAACCTATTTCCCGGTCATGGGCGGAACTCCCTTTAGACATTTATCTCAATGGCAGTGAACTTGAAGTTAGAAGTGAAATTGATGGATGGGGTACTAGCATACCTTTATGAAATATTGGATTCGGATATTTATATGAAGATACCTGAATGTATCCCTGTCCCGAATCAAGATAGAGCAAATAGAAATATGTACAGTGTGAAACTCATAAAGTCATTGTACGAACTTAAGCAATCAGGTGTATGTGGTATAATCGCCAGGCGACTTTCTATGCAAGAAAGGCTACACGAACAATGAGAATAATCTCTGTGTATTTATACGACGATCCCGGAATAGATTTTGTATAATCGCAGTGTATGAAGTTGATCTGAATATCATCAGAACCCTGAAGGATATTAAGAAAGCAAGCTCTTACCTGGAGTCGGAGTTCGAAATGAAAGATTTGGGTGAAAACCAAATATTGCCTAGGCTTGCAGCTTGGGCATGCCCCTGAAGAGGTATTAATACATCAGTCAACCTACACTCAGAAGGTGTCAGAAAGGTTTGACTTTAGAAGGGCATACCCTTTGAAAGTGCCAATGGTCGGGAGATCTTTGCAGCAAGACAAAGACCCGTACAAAATTAAAGAAGAGGGGGAGGAAGTCCTGGGATTGGAATTCCCACACTGAAGTGCAATAGAAGCACTAATGTATTTAGCAAACTGTACTAGAACGGACATTGTATTTTTCGGGAACCTACTAGCAAGGTATAGTTCAGAACCTACCAAAGGCATTGGCAGGGAATAAAGGATATCTTCCGATACCTCTAAGGAAGCAACGAACTTGGTCTGTTCTACAGAAAGAACAAAGACTTAACTATGAATGGCAATGCAGAAAACAGGTACTTGTAGGACCCGTATACAGCCAAATCGCAAACAGGCTATGAACTCCTATGTGGTGGAACTGCAATTCCATGAAAATCGTATAAGCAGAGTCTTGTACCGACTTCGACGAACCACTCGGAAACAATAGCATTATACGAGGCCTCACGAGAATGTACTTGGCTTCGGCGGATGATTCACTACATCCAGCAGTAATGTGGATTGAATACCGCACCAACCCCCACTATTATCAATGAAGATAATGCAGCTTGTGTTGCACAAGTGCAGATGGGTTATTGTAAAGAATCCTCTCACAAAGCATATCAACCCCAAGTTCTTCTATGCTCATGAATTGCAAAAGATGAACGTAATCAAAGTACTGCATACTAGGTCATGTGAGAATCTTGCAGATTTATTCACTAAGTCACTTCCAGTGTCTAGTTTTGAAAGATGCATATGTGGAATTGGAATGATGAGACTTAGAGAAGTGCAGAATTCAGGGGGAGAATCTTCACAAACTCATTACTAAAGCTTGATCACGAAGATCGAGTACCCAAAAGGTAAATCCTGGAGATTAAATGAAATTGGGTGGATTGTACTCTTTTTCCCTTGACGAGTTTTCCTGAAGTTTCTCGGCTAAGGTTTTTAATGAGGCAATTCGTGCAGCATAGCAGAACATGATTCATGTACTATTTCTCCAAATTTTTCCCACTAGGTTTTTATGGAGTTTTGACGAGACATGGACATGAAGGATGGGTGCCCAAGGGGGAGTGTTGAGAAACCATGGGCCTGACGCTGCAGTCGGGCCATTAGTGGGCGCCCCATCCCAAACCCTAGCAGGATCGTAGGCTATAAATAGGGGGTGTTATTCATTGTAAAGGATTGATCGATGGATGAAGGAATAAAGAGAAGCAAGAAGTCCCCCTATATCTCTGTGTTCTATCTCTTATTCTGTTCTTGTTGTTCATGCATTGTTCTTACGATTCTACGTTTGTCTACGAGGTAATCGCTCGAACTGGACTCGCCAGCGACGGTTCCTCAACACTAACTAGCCCGGCTTCACAAAATATACAAACTCTGAAATCAATACTATATTTAAAATTAAGCAATTGTTTTCTTTTAATATCCTTTTCTAATCTCCAATCAACAAGGGGTAGATCTATTGGGCATACACGAACACATACTTCACAAGCAACACATTTATCAAATTCAAAGTGGATTTGCCCCTGGAAACGATCAGTTGTGATTGATTTTTCGTAAGGGTAGTGAATAGTTTTAGGTAAACAATTTGTGTGGGACCAGGTAATTATAAAACTTTGACCAATGTACTTTGCTACCCGTATTGTTTGTTAACCATAACTCATGAACCTGTGAAACAAATTCAGTGTCTTTTTTTCCTTTTGAGGCATGGATGCCAAAGTTGCAAATTGGAATGACACGTAAGGTTGGCATCATGGCATGTAACTTGGTAGCTGGGACATCACATTCTTCGGTTTTGTTTCATGTCCACATTTTTAAAAAAAAAATCTGAAAATCATATACTCATTTGTTTGAGCTTTGAACGGTATAAATAATTCTGAAGCTGCGTTATTCGGGTAGCCCTTGTGCAATTGTTTTGAGAATATACTGAGCAAAACATGCGTGTAAGACAATACATTCCATGTGACATCCGTATGTGAAAGACGGAAGTTGCAATTATTTTAACTTTCTCGACATAATTCCATTACATTAAATACAGATCTCATTGAGAGAATGAGCTTCGTAAACCTTTCTCCTAAATTGATCGGTTAGCATCATAATCACTGCCTAAACTGATCATCCAGACAATCGGTTCAGGCAAGTAGCGCTGGTTAGGAAGCCACCCTGCCACTGTGCCACAGCCCACAGAAGAGAACATGACATGCTACTTCTCATCGTCGGACTCAAACGGCTGAAGCCGCCTGACTGACTCCAGCACATCGGGACGGCACGAACCGCTCAGTGCCCCAGGGCCGGCATTGCCCAGCATCGATTTCACCTTGGGCACACTCATCGAATGGAGCGGAGGCGTCGGCGTGTTCCGGTTCACCTCCTTCAGCACTGACCGCACGGTGGCTCTTGCAGCGGCTTGACCACCTGGTACTGCACCGGCCCTTCCGTCAAGAACCTTACCCTGTGCCGGGGAGCTCCCACTGGGGTCAGCCTCCGCCGCTCTGGACTTGCCTTTGCCGGCCTCGAACTTCTGCATGTCGTAGAGGAGCTCCTTCTGGAGCTGCTTGTCTGCCACCAGTATCTCCTCGATCTCGTTCTTGTAGTCCTTCAGCAGGGCGCGCAGGCACTCCATCAGACAGCCGGTGAGGGGGCTGTTCTTGCTCTCCAGGAGCCGCTTCAGCTCGATGAATATGGGGACCGCGATCTGGATCAGGTTCTTCTTCGCCACCTGAGTGACCGCCCTCCCTTTGGCCGCGAGGAGTGCGCTAGCATCCCTGCCATCACCACTATCCTCGTCCATCTCACTGTTATCTGTGCAAACGTTGGGATGGATGCGCATCTCCTTGCAAGCCAATATTTGTAGAGCATCCTGTAGAAAAATTGCGTCATCACAAAAAGGAAAAACAGAAACTAGATACAGGAAATTATAGTCTTAATTATTTACACACTAAACATGTAAATGGTAAGCATGAAACTAAATCCCAGCCTGGCATGCGCATGAATGGAGGACAGGCCACTCAGGTGAAAAGTAAGCATTGCTTGAATTCCTCGTGCATGCTTAGAAAGGTCTGCACAATCACTTGGAGCATTAACCATGCTATATATACTCATCACCGTGGCTAAGGTCCCATTCTGTGATTCTGGTACTTACTATCCAAAATACTTTTAGTTCACATCGGCATGAAATCAGTACCAAGATATTGGTACATACCTGAAGTACAGCCCTTCCAGATGCATCATCAACACTAAGCAAGCCATCACAAGCAGCTGCCAAGATCTCGGCACATAACTTGGCTGACGTAGCTAGAAGATGCTCTGGTGCCATTTGTTTCAGCAAAGAGACATATATGTGCATCCTTTTTGACCTCGATCTTTCGTCAGTGCCTCTGCAACAAAAGTGCTCACGACCAAATTCAGGTAAGGATGAAGCGTGGTTTTCTGTAGAGTGGACAATCTGTGCATATTTTTACCGTATTGTAAAAAGGGTAGGTCCTCTGTCTGAACTTCCCTGAGACTCGCTATATGCACCGTGTCCTGTGCAATTGTTTAGGACGTAGATAGCTTCTATGAAACTGTTATATGCAAGGAGTGGCGCTTTAGCTGCAACATTTATGTTCATGTTACTATGTTTGGCAGTGACTTAGAAATAAATAAAACTGAATACCAAGAATAAAACCTTTTAAGATGTTCCCAAAAAGGAAGTCAGCTAAATGCCTTATCTTCTCCGACTCATCAACTAAAGATGGCAGAAACCGAAGGAAGAGCACTCCTCTCCACTTTACGTAGTCCCTCTAGATAAAAGAATAGATTCAATAAACCATGATCCAAACATTTAGATGTAACATTGAAGGAATGCTTAGCACCTGCAGCAACTTTGAGAGTAGGATAAATGTTTGTCTCCGCACTACTTCACAGGGATCACGCAATGATTTTGTTATTTTTGACATATAACTGCAAAAGCAACAAAAAGGGGAGGTCAGTTAATATTCATTTTTTTTCCTGTGCAAGGCATCTGATAAGATACTAAGATAGTATTGACCCCAAAACTAATACAGCTTTATCATTTTTTTTATGCAACTCAAAACGTTAGAGGAAAAACAGAAACTACAGAACATTTAAAAAAACATAACTACTATTGGTACATGTGAGAAAACTTCATTCTATTATTGTGACCTGACCTTAACTGCCAGCATAGTAACAGATCCACCTCCAATACCATCTAACTAAAATTCAAGTATCTTGCTAAAGTTTTAAAATATGTTCTTTCCTCTCTTTTTTTGAGAAACATATAATATGGAGTTAAATGAACTAATATTTGATCAATCATTGGAACCATTTAACTTAGAACATGGCTAAGCTCAACAAAAAATGGAAGGAAAAAATGTGTTCTTTCCTCTTCTTTTTAACCAAGTTTTTTCAATATTGGTATATATGTGTTAACTTTTCAAAGTGTGCACACACTAATGATATCTGATGTTTTGTAGGGTACAACTGTCTAAGCAATTTCCTAATATACAACATGCATATCTGCTTGAAAGAAACACTGTGACAGAATTCCTGAAGGGTAATGAGATCAATATCAGTGGTTATGTGACCATGGAGAGAGAATAAGCTCACCAGTCAACCAATGCAGTATAACGGACATAAAAGTCCGCCATTGCAATCATGATGTTATTCCGAAGGGTAGCCAAATCACTCCGCTCAAGCTCCTGATTCATACAAGCAACATTGAATGTTTATCTGTTAAGAGAAATCATGAGAGCAACTGCAGGCTACGCACCTGAACAAAAAGTGGAATATATCGTTTTGCTAGTTTGTCATCTACAAGGCATATTTTTGCCATTGTATCCCACGACTGTATATACAGTGATGGAGCTAACTCTTTGAAAGAAACAGCCCCACCAGCAAGCTTTTTTGGCCTTGGCTCAGAGTTTCCAGAGGTTATGATTGTGTGCAGCAAAGGAATGATGCCTTGCACCCTAGCAGTGGGGCAAGCAAGGATCAGTGATCCAACGGTGAAGACAGCAATAACTGCTTGTGACATCGACTTTGGTGTGGATGACTCTTTTCTTCCCTTACATTTGCCACTCAGAGGTGTGAAGAAACTACCAGCCCTGGCAGCTTCTGATGTCTCTTTTATGTAGTCGTCAAGAATGTCAACAGCGTTACAGATAAGTTGCTGGACCCACTTCAGGATTAGTGCTTCACCTTCCTTAGCTGTTTTTGCTTTCCGTTTACATAAAGTTTTCAGGGATTTTACATGGGCATAGACCTGTATGTGTATGTAAATAAGACATTACAGTCAAGATATGGAAGTGAATTACTTCTATTAAGAGTGATGTTGGTACAGAAAAATAGTATGCATTTACTCAACAACCCAGAAATCTGTCATGAAAAAGATAATACAAATGGATAGGGAACATTGTTGCAGAACTACAGGGAGAAAAAACAGGTAGATAACAGATAATCTAAACAACATGTAGATACTGGATAATCTTTTCATTAGAGTCCAAACCTGTAACAATTAGGTTTTCACAGGGCAATTTTGTGACTGCAGTGAGGTTGCTGCAGGTAAGCTAGAAAGATGCCCCTTTCAGAAAATGAACACTGCATATTGTGGATTATTATACTTACGTGCCTGATACCCAGTATGGGTCGAAAGTTCTGCCTTTTTTATCACTATGACATGTTTACCTACATTCAAGACCTTATCAAATGCAATAGTTCACCAAAATTCTTCATAACAGTAGATACTCCCAAGTTACAAGTCCCAACAGATTGAGCAATTGGACAAAGGTACAATGCAATAGGGCTTAGTTAGCAGATTTAGGCTTGTTTGGATTTAGGGCTATTTATCCAGGGTCTAGTGTTTTAAAACTTAATTCTAGCCTAGTCCCGCCATAACTGAGTATATAATTTCATGGTTACATGACAAATTATTGGTACTAGCGTAATTTTTTCTCTAGATTGAGTAACTGGTTACCTCACTCAGGTTCATATCAAAATTCTCAATCCGTGTGAGCAAACTGTGTGCCAATTCTGCTGCAGGTTCCACAGGTAGCTCCATGGAGACATTTGAAATAGTTTGCAGGAGTGAAACACGATCCACAGCCCAGAGCGCAGAGTTTGGTTCCCCTTCAGAACAACCTTTACCTCTGTCTTCTTGGCCAACATTATCAAGGAGTTTCCAGTGGTGAGAGAGGAACTTCCAGTTAACCGATTTAGGTGCAAATGACGAGACCTCAGAAAGAAGCCACCAAGCCCCAGTCGGTGCAGTCCACTTCTCAATTGGCTTACAACTTCTCAACCACGAGGATTCAGATATTGTTATGATGTTCTGGAGTGAACTAGCAAGCAGTGGCTTCAGCTTTTTCTTCTTCCCAAGGCTTGCACATATCTTTTTTATGCATGGAGCAACCTCTCCATCACAGATGCTTTTCAGCAAATCCAGTGTCCCTTCAGAAAACACTTCCACCAAGTTGACCGAATCATCATCTAGGTTCAAATTGGCAGCTTGGCAGATCCTGTTCAGGACCAGTTCAAGAAACAAGTTCTCACATTCCTCTTGGATACTCGTCTCGCTATCGATCACCAGAGGTGGCACAGCCTGAAGCCACTCTTTTGTCACTCTCTCATCCGGGAACTTCCTAAACACCTCCGAAATTGCTGCAAGAGCAGCCTTGCGGATGCTAACTAGTGGATCAGAGCACGCAGCCCCCATTGCACTAAGTAGCGACTCATCAACAGGCCTCCCGATCAAACCGATTGCCTTTGTGATGAGCACAAGTGCAGCCTTCCTCACAGCAGCCTTATCATCGATGCACCGTCGCCTCAGCAGCTCTCCAAGACCCATGTTCCCGATCCTCATCACCTCTTGCAACCGATCAACCTCCACACCTCTTTCAGACAAAACATCAAGCGCATGGGCTGCATTCGTCAAGGCCCGAGCCCGGATCCCTCCCACACTATCTGAGCACCTCTCCACCAACACCCGGACACACTTCAGCCCCCAAGAACCCTCCTTCAGACCACAGTCATCCCCTTCCCATGGCAACAGCACCGGCAGCATCGCCAGGACCATATCCACAGCAAGCAGCCGCCCTTTGCCTTCCCCTCGCCATTGCCACCATATACCCAGCAAAGCCCTCCTCTCCTCTGGCACCATTGCCCGCGCCACCTCGACTATGGCCTCCGCCGCCAGTCCCCTCGCCTCCGATTTCTCCGGCGCCTTGACAGCCAAATACCTCGGCAGGTACCCCACAGCCTTCCTCACCCCCTCCTCCCCTCCCTCCTCGCCCAAAGGCACCACCTTTCTTACCAAGAAATCCACCGCGGTCGCCCGCGCCGCTGACTTCGCCCCGGAGAGCACCACAGGGGCCAGCGCACGTATAACATCCGGCACCGCCTCGGCGTGGTAGTCGGACCCAAGGACGGCGGCGAGGACATCGAAGGCAGCAAGCTCGGCGGCGGTGTCGACGAGTGACCTCCGCGCGTCCGGGTGCGCCCCGAGCGGCAGCCTCCCCGCAGCATCGGCGAGCAGGGAGAGCGCCTCGGGGAGAAGGGACGGGGCCCGCGGGGCCGCCGGCTGGTGCTGGTTCTTGCGCTTGCGGGGGTTGGCGTTGCCAGAGCCGTGGTTAGGGTTCCCAGGGCTGTGGGTGGCGGCGGACGCCGCCTTGCGGAGAGCGAGGAGGAGGGAGAGGAAGGGGAGCGGGGAGAAGAGGGAGAGGATCGGGGAGGCGGGGGCGAGGAGGAGGCGGAGGTAGGCGACGGCGGCGGGGAGAGGGTGCGCGGAGAGGGAGGAGGCTAGCGGCGCGAGGAGGGAAGAGGCGGGCAGGCCGGCGGCGGCGAGGCGGGGGAAGAGGGAGGCGGACGGGGCGGCGGAGGAGGAGAGGAAGGTGAGGGAGGGGAGGGAGAGGGGCGGGGAGGTGGAAGTGGAGGAGGAGGAGCGACGGTGCAGGGCGGAGAGCTCGGAGAGGAAGGCAGAGAGGGAGCCGGATCCGGAGGCGGGGGAGGCCATCTCGTCGGCGGCGTCGACGTCCATTTCGTCGGCGTCCATGGCGGCGAGGGGCGGAGGAGTGCGGGAATTTGAAATTCTTGGTGGGGAAATGGAAGATTTGGTGGATCTCTGGGAGGAAAGCGGGGGGGTTTAGGTTTACCGTTGGAACTTGGGAAGTCCAAATACAAGCCTTCTAGAAGAAAGAAATTGGAAATGTATGGACATCAAATTAGTATGAAAATTTTAAAATATAGATGTTTTTCTCGATTTACTTTACCTATGTATAAAATTTTAAGTTCAAATTCAGTATATACAGAGAGCAATAAAAACGAGAAAATTCTAACAAATGATAAATTAGAAGAGAGATGAACAATAAAAAGGAGAAAAATTACTATTACGGCATATCTCTTTTCTTTTTCTAACACGCTTTGATTTTGAGGTTTAATTTTTAGATAGTGCCACTGCCACAACACTCCATATATTGCATGTACAATTTTTTATGTTGATTTTGTGCCTAAACCAAAAAGTTTTCATAATTTTACCTAATTGTTCTTTCCACTTGATATATCACATGGACTTCATATACATTTTTTAAATTAAGGCAATAAAATCTAGGACGAAGTACATATCACCTCCTGAAGTATTGTTGTGCAGCCACTTAACCTCTGACATAAAAAAAATGGATATTTAACTCTCTCACATTACAAAACCAATACATTTAACCTTCATTAGTTGTTTTTGGGGGTGGTTTTGCTTAGGTGGTAGTGAGTGAGGGCGGTTTCGCCGCTTCATCTCGGCTAAGCTCCACCTCGATCCATTCCCGCTCCTCGTCGAACACCCCGCGCTCTGCTCTGCGCCGCTGTCGCTCCTCCACGCCTCTCCTCTCCCACGGCCTCTCTGCGCCTTCCCACATGTTAACCAACACACACCTTCTTCCTCCATCCTCTGTATCTCTCACTTCGTCCGCCACCTAGAAGCTGAGGTCGCCACTCGCTAGCTTGTCGCCGATCTTGTGTGCCAAATCGGCCTCATCGGTGCTCTCCGTGGGGCCGCGTGCGCCAGTAGAGCCTTGCGGCTCGGAGGCCCAGCTGGTGCACGGAGCACACGTCGAGTGGCACGGAGGCGTGGCGGAGCAGGCTGTAACACCCCGACCCGCAACCTGGGTCCAGAATGCTACCACTACACATTATTCATTACAAACTTTGCACAGCTAATTAATCAGCTAGACATACACAACAAAAGTAGTTCCTAGAGAGGGTGGTTTGCAATAGAAACTACACGTGACGTGGTTGTTCTATTTCCCCCTTCCTGAAGCATATCAACTTCGTCATTCACCTAGACATCAAAATAAGCAAGGGTGAGTCCAAGACTCGGCAAGCACATAATATGAGCGATAAACACTGCCACACAATATAAACATAACCACATCATTATCTCTACATTTGTGCGATGCATCATAATTCTACATGCACCAATATGCTCATGCTCATATGCATCTCATCAGCTGATACCGGTATCGCGGAGTGTTCACCCGTCGATGACACACTCTTCTCCCATCTTCATTAGGATGGGGTGCTTACATTGTAGGACTATTTCTAGTCCCTACAGACGTAAGACTTCATCTAGAGCACACCGGATTAGTCATGTATCTTTCTCACCGACCTCACCGGAATAGTTACATGACTTTCTCACCGACCTGGCTCATGCATTCTTTCCATGATGCAAATGCATATGTCCATTGTCATTAACATGTTTCCATTATCATGTAAGTATCATCATGTAACCATTAGCATGCAGCATCATGTAAACATCACCACATAAGCATCATTATGAGAACATCATCATAACACGCGAACATCACATTCTTTTTAGCACTTGCAGGTTATCGCTTTACTATGCACTTGCCTGTTAACCAAGCGGAGCGGAGTAACGTGCGGATGACGCCGGTCCCGAACCTCCACCTGAACAGGCATTCCGCCATACTCAATATGATGTAACAATACATGCACATATACGGTCAACATCGTCCCTACACGCCAACCGTCACAACCAACCTCTTCCCACTGGGCATTATTCTACTGACCAGATGCTAAAGTTAAATAATATAATTAAAGATCTCTTCGTCAAATCTGGCGAGTAAAAATTTATCCACAAGCCCCCAAATTTCTCCCCCCCTTCCTTTCTTTCTTTCCTCCCCCTACCTTTTCCCTAACTCCTGGCCGAATCCACCCCTCGCCCGCTGCTTATCTCCTCAGCTCCCCTTTCCCTCACTCACTCTCTCTCTCTCTCTCTCTCTCTCTCTCTCTCTCTCTCTCTCTCTCTCGTTTGCTCTTCGCCGCCGCCAGCCCCGCGCTCCTGCCGCGCCTCGCCTCCCTTACACCCGTGACTCCTGCGCGAGGCTCGCTCCCCACGCCGCTCGACCGGCTCGCGCCACCGCGCCTCCGGTTCCTCCCCACACGCCCTCACGTTGGTTCGGCCGGCTCGGCCTCCGGCCGCCGGCCGCCTCCCCGTGGTGCCGCTACAGCGCCGCCTCTCCTCGGCTCACCTCCGGCCGCGACGCCTCCCCCAGCGTCGCTGCCGGCGCCTCGACTCTACCGGCGACCTCACCTCTGGTATACCCCTTCCTCCCCTCCTCTACTCCCCTTTGCTTTGAAGTGGACACTAGCTAGGGCGGCATAAACTCTTTGGGCAAGGGGTAGGCTCCCATGGGTGGTCCGGCTTGGGGCTACAATAATAGGGGGCGCAAGGTCGGTGGGTTACCTTGAGGGTCTTGGCAGGTATGGGGGAAGGGCGATAGTGGTGGTCGTCAACGGTTCAGGGTCATCACTACTTCCGTGGTCGCCGCCTCGTTTCCTCCTTACTTCCTCTGTCTTCCCTGCCGCCACCGCAGTGGTGCAGCTAGGGAGGAAGAACTTGGGAAGGGCAGTGAGTCTTGGTTGGGGAATGAACCGGGAGTCTTGGCATGAGCTTGATGTTTGGCGCACTGGTTCTTATCCTTTCCCCCTTCTTAGCCCTTATCCCCTTCTTAACCCTCCTTATCTCACTGTAGGGGGGGGGGGTAAATGGGTGAAACTTATTCTCACTGTTTACTATTACCCATGTTGAATTTTTTTTTCTACTGGCATTACATAGGCTACGGCGGCAACACCTCATATGCCTTGTGCTCCCACTGGTCGTACCCGACGAACACGCGGAACGGATCCGACGATGACAATATTGGCGACATCGTCACGAATCCCGGGATTCTCGTTGTTTCCATCGCCACTCAGTGTGGTGTGTGTACTTTGGGGTTGGATCTGGGGCGGAAAATGGAGGAGGTCTGGGCATTTAATGGCTGGTGAGGGGAGAATGGGAAGGCGGGGTGGGGCTAAAAGTGATGGCAAAGGGGAAGCCTTAGAGGAGGAGGGGATTTGGAGGCGAGGAAGGATCCATGGCGGTGACGGGGACGTCGGTGGCGGTTGTAACGATGCTGGAGCCGGTGGTGGTCGTGGACGTCATCGAGCGGTGGCGGTCATCTTCATCACCTTCATTCTCGCTTCTACCTCTTCCTCTGTGCTGCTCTACCACGACGCGCGCCTACCATCGGCGGTGGGAGTAGTGGAGCGGAAGGCGGCGGGCGTTGTTCGTCTTTGCGGGGCCCGGGTCACGATTACCATGGGAGGGGCCTAGACAAGGCGGCCATCACCGCCCTGCCGCAGAGGGAGGTGGCCGAGGGGACCCCGCCGCGGACTCAGGGGCGGAGCTACAGGGTGGTCCCGTGGGCGCGGACCACCTGCGCGCTGCGCTCGCCCACTCCGCGTGCGTCTCGCCGAACGGCTCGCATGCATGCGTCGCTGCGTCGTGGCGCCGGCCGCTACGCGGGCGCTTCACTTAATCGCTCGCAGACTGCAGTCTTTTTATGGGGTGGCCGTCGAACCGCGTTTCGGTGCCGGAGTGACGGAGTCCGACATTCGGTCAAACACCTCGTGTGCACCGGCGACCTCGTTGTCAAGTAAGTAGGCCGTGGAATGCACTAGTATCCTTCTGTCCTTGTTAACCTCTCAAGTCTCAAATCTCAATTGGTTCTCTCTGCAGACTGCAGTGTTTTTCGGCACTGTGGAAATTGAGAGGTTTCAAAAAAATCAATTCCAGAAGTTGTTTTTCAGTGACACTTTCAGAAGTTGGTCAGCCCATTCTTCATAGGGAATATCTGATAATCTGAACATCAAGAGCTTTTACACGGTGCGTCTCGCTGTAAGCTTCTAGAGTTCTAGTTCTAATGATTGTATGATACAGCTATAATCTAGTACTGGTTTGGTTTATGGAAAAGCTATACTCCCATGAATTGGCTATAACACTTGGAATAATAAGCAATGTATACATCATACATGTCAATCTTTGTTATGGTGTGTATTCTGTTAAGTTCCTGACGAATTAATCCTACTCCTATTGCGACTCTGCAAGATTGCAATGTTGTATGTGTGACATGTGTCAGATATTTCGGACTCCTGAAAGATCATTGTTCTCTTAGCAAATTCACAACCTTGAGCAAGTTCTGATGTGAGGACTGAGGAGCCTCCCTCTCGGATGCTCACACAGTCCGCGTTCTTCCACATCACTGCCCTCGCCTTGATCTCCTTGTCTCCTACAAGCGCGCAGAATCATTCAATCACAGTGATTATATGTTTTTTTTTGTAGTATAAGATTATTAGTTTGATAAATTGAAACTTTATATAATTCTCTTGCAGATTTGTTAAAACATGAAGAGGAGTGGTGATATTGCCTCTCTTTTTCAGTAAATATGCATCAAAGAAGAAGGTTTCTTCTCCATCTCCTTCCGTGGTCGCAATGATCCGAAGAGCAAATTGAAGAACAAGAAGGTGGATCGGATCAAGATAGAGTGATTGAAGAAAATGTGACTCCAACTCCAATGCCTCCAAGTCCAAGTCCACCTCCAGTCGCTGAAAAAGAACCGGTTTATGATATCAGTCGGCTTCCACTTGATCCAGGGGAGAGGCAATCCATTGCAAATTATCCCGTCAATGATCAAGATGCGATTCGACGATCATATATTATTAAAGGCCCATTCCAACCTTATGCACATGAATTTGAAAGTAGAAAAATCGGTAATAGGGATAGGCAATTCAATGCTATATGGTTTTATAAATATCCTTGGATTGAATATAGTATCAAGAAGGAAGTGATTTTGCTTCGTGTGCTACTTGTTTGCAAAGGAGAAAACTAAGAAATCTGCATTTGTTGAAGGTGGTTGGAGAAATTGGAATAGAAATGATGCACTTGATTTACATGTGGGTGGTGTAACAAGTGCTCACAACGCACTCAAGAAAGATACAACTTATTTATGACTCCCATGGAGCAATTGATGATCAAATTGTGAAGGTGGATAATGAGGAGCGACGTCTCTACAAGATCAGTTGACTTATTCACTTAGATGTTTGAAGTTTCTTTTGCAAAGAAGGATTGGCATTCCGTGGGCATGATGAAAGTGAAGAGTCTAGCAACAGAGGGAACTTCATTGAACTTTTGAAGTGGCTTGCGACAAATAATGAAGAGGTAGACAAGTTTGTTTTGAAGAATGCTCCAGGTAATTGCACATTGACTAGCCCAGACATACAAAAAGAAATTATTCAATGTTGTGCTATGGAGACTAGAGATCAAATCATTAAGAAAATTGGTGAAAATCACTATACAATTTTAGCTGATGAGTCTAGTGATGTCTCTCATAAAGAACAACTAGCCCTTTGCTTGCGTTATGTTGATAAATCAGGAAGGCCATGTGAGCGGTTTCTTGGAATTGTTCATGTAGATGATACTACTTCTTCATCACTTAAGGAAGCAATTCAATCTTTACTAGTTAGTCATGGTTTGACTATAACTCAAATCCGTGGTCAAGGCTACGATGGGGCTAGTAACATGAAAGGAGAGATTAAAGGGCTAAAACCTTGATCATGAAAGAATCACCTTCGCTTATTATGTACAATGTTTGCACATCAACTCCAATTGGTTCTTGTTCTTTGTTGCCAAAGGAAATAATGATTGTGTGTGGTTTTTGATCAAGTATCACTTTTGCTAAATATTGTTGGTGTTTCTTGTAAGCGTCATGGCATGCTTCGACATCACCAATATGACAATGTCATGAAAGCACTTGAGTGTGGTATACTAGAATCTGGAAGTGGGTTAAATCAAGAGATGGGGCTGCCTAGACCGTGAGACTCGGTGGGGCTCTCATTATAAACCGTGGTCAACATGATTGCTATATATCCCACAATTCGTGATGTACTCATAGCTCTTGGAGAAGATACATCACAAAGGGTGAATGGCCAAAAATACATACTATGGTTGGAGTGCTTGAGTCATTTGATTTTATTTTTAGTGCTCATTTGATGCTTGAGATTCTTGGACACACAAATGAATTGTCTGAGTGTTTGCAAAGAAGAGACCAAGATATTCTTAATGCAATGTCACTTGTCAGTTTGGCAAAGAGTAAAATGCAGCAAATGAGGTCTGAAGGGTGGGTTTCATTTCTTCAAAGGGTTACAATATTTTGCAACAAACATGGCATTCAAGTTCCTGCAATGCAACATAATTATGTGCCGTATGGAAGATCAACACGTTTTGCTCAGAACCAAACAAATGATGATCACTTCAGAAGAGAAGTATATATTGGAGTCATTGATAAAATTAGTCAAGAGCTTGACAGTCGGTTTGATGAGGTAAATATGGAGTTGCTTACTTGTATGGCTGCTTTGAATCCAACGATTCCTTCGCTTCTTTTGATGCAAACAAGGTACATAGACTTGCTGAATTTTACCCTAATGATTTTTCAAGCTCTGACTTGCTAAGACTCGACTTGCAACTTGAAACCTTTATTGATGACATGAGAAAAGATGAAATGTTCAAAGGCCTAAACAATCTTGTTGACCTCTCAAGAAACTTGTTGAAACAAAGAGGGATAAAGTTTATCATTGGGTCTATTTACTTATCAAATTGGTATTGCTTCTACCGGTGGCTACCGTAAGTGTTGAAAGAATATTTTCGCAATGACCTTTATCAAGAATAAGTTGCGAAATAAGATGGGTGATAGCCTTCTGGATGATTGTCTAGTCACTTTTATTGAGCGGGATATCTTCTTACAATTGAGTGAAGAAGAGATCATCAACACTTTCATGGCTATTAGAAGGCGCAGGCCTGACAAGAAGAAGAAGTAGTGACGTACTGTTCTTCAACTACTATGGGTATGTAATATTTCAATTCTATGTTAAGAGAGCTATATTCGTCTATTTTATGAAGTTCGTATGTCCTTTTTACCTTAATTGCATTTCGTAATTCATATACTTGCGTACCGACATTTTAATTTTATAGCGGTTAAATAAATTTTAGACAATGGACCACCATAACTACAAATCCTGGCTACGCCACTGCGCGGACTACACCGTCTGTAGCGTCGCCGGCATCCGGAGACCTCTCCTCGACGGAGGCCTGCCTTGCCCGTCCTCGAGTGCCTCCTCGCCTCCCGTGGCATCTTATCCGAGCACGGCTCGAATGTATCGAATGGCAGCGGCGGAGGACATAGGGTGAGTAGAGAGAGCGGGCAAGAGAGAGATAGAGAGAGGGGAAGACTGATAGGTTGGACCGAACCCTACAAAAGAAAAAAAAACGTGTTGCTCAGACAGCCACGTCGCAGCCATGTAGTCGTCATAGTGGCGAAACCGGCCAAACCTATTGCCAGGTAAGCAAAATCACCCCCCCCCCCCCTAATCAACTATTGGGGGTTAAGTGCGGTTTTGCAACGTGAGGGGGTTAAAGGTTCAGTTTTTTTATGTTAAGAAGTTAAGTAGCTACACAATAATACTTTAGAGGGTTATATAAACTTCTTCCTAAAATCTAAGCAAAAGTTAGCTTAGACTTGTCCAGGCCACAATTTTGTACACCATGGGCATCTCCAATGAAACATGGTACCCACGCTACCTAGTGTTGAGCTAGGACAGTAACTAGTGACCACGGAGGAGAGATTATCACACTTGCAACGAACTTGTGCCATGTTGGAGCTGAGGTGTCGCTTCGACACACATTTGGTGGCCTCTATGGATCGAGATTGGCAGTGACATCTAGGACGGCGATGACAACTATGATGATGATGAGTCGCGGATCTAACCGTGGCAATGGCCAAGACATCAGCAGCGAAGATGGGCCAAATTTGACCGAGACAGTGGCAGTTAAGGCGGAAACTAGACCTATACGACCAAAATTTATTCAAAGTGATCTTCTTGTCGACGAGCAACAAAGAAATCTATCCAAATTTGACCCTCTCGTCGACAAATTCTATGATCAACAAAAAGGAGCTGCATTGGGAAGTTCAAGAGATGGACACTAGTATGGAATTCTAAAGGGGAAGAGTGAGCGCAAGTGCGAGGGAGCATGGGAGTAGGCATGGCAAACTGAGTCGTACAAGACGGTGTATTTCATGGCAATGAGGTAGGGTAGATAAGAAAGGGTTGTAACGTGAGTGGGTTAATGAAATTCATTTGGCGAAAGTGGCCTTAAGGTGGGAAAAATTAGAAAACAAGGATGAAAGGATTGTGGGGTTAGTCCTCAGAGTATGTACAACACGGGTGCTTAGAGAGGTGTTTAGTAAAAAAAAACTGATTTTTTGCCACGTAGGATAGATAAGGTACTTATTTTGTAGCATCGATGTTTGATTAGGCACCGGTGCTTAAGAGATACTTATGTATATGACTATATATAATTAATATATAATACAATCACCTAAGCACCTACAAAATAAATACTTGCATTGAGAAAATGACTTTTATATAGTACTTGATGACGTGGCTATATTCTTTTTTTAAGCACTCGTATATAAACATCTCGTATTGTACATCAACAGTATCCTTTGTGTCAAAACATCTGTATCACCTAGAGCCAACTTAGAGACAATATTTTCAACTCTTTCTCTAACTAGTCTCAACAATGTACCTAGACACTCCACATCATATCTTTACTCCTTTAAAAGACTCTAGTGGTGGTGAATGATGTGTTCCTCGCATCCCCTCCAATCCTCATAAGTCGCAACCCTTATCCCCTCGAGAAATCGCGTGCTGACGTGTGGACCCAGCCTCGCCACCCTGGATCCATCGTGACCCCTTCTCTTTGGAAAAATTTATATGAGCGTAGCTGTCATCTCCCGAATCCCTCACGAATCCTTACTCCTTTTTTGTTACTTCTGATCACGCAGCCTCCTCTGCTTTCCTCGTCAAGGCGCCCCCTTCTCCCAAACAAATCCCAACAACTCATCTTCCCTCCCAATCAGCACTGCCCCCAAACCTTTCATCTACCTTCACCTCTCATCTACCTTCACCTCCACAGGAATAGCCCTATTATTGGACGAATGCCCGGTTCTTGGCATCAATGAAGCTAGCGTGGTGTGGTCCCAACCCTTTGCGGCCAGCATGGTTTCCTGGCGTGCGATGGTGCGAGGTAGCGCTAGCGTGCGGCTTGCGAAGAGGAGACAGACGCGATGCTAATACTCAACTCCATTGCACCCAGCACAGCAAAGCTATCGAGTAGGTAATGCTTCAGTTCAAGTAAGCAATTTCTTCATCCAATTTTATTTTTTTGATAGGCATTGTTCTTTAGAAAAAGACGTTCGCGTTGAAGCCTTATGAGCTGCTGCTTGGGAAAATGTCTAGGACAACAAGTAGTGGCTTTCTTCGTGCTAGAATCCCTTCCTAATCAAGACAGTGATAAAGCTCGATTTGGGGAAGAAGCTCGCACTACTACAAAACAGGTCATAATAGACGGTTCATCACAGACGATTCTTTTGGAACCGTCTGTGTTGTTATATCACAGACGGTTCCTTTTGAAACCGCTCGTGATATCATATCGCGCAGTTCGGTTCGTATTAAGAACCGTCTATGAAATATCACGAGCGGTTCATGATACGAACCGTGCGTGAAGTATCCTGACATTCGTCGCCACCAACCGCTGCGTGATGAGGTAATTATCACGCAGCGGTTGGATTAAACAACCGTCTGTGATTTGGATTTTACCATGGTTTGGAATTTCTCTCTGATTTTACCATGGCTTGGAATTACTCTCTGATTTTACCATGACTTCAAATTGGAAGCCATGGTAAAATATCACAGTGATTTTACCATGGCTTCCAATTTTTCTTACTCTAATTTTACCATGGCTTCCAATTTGAAGTCATGGTAAAATCAGAGAGTAAGAAAAATTCCAGCTGGCTCTCATCCTTCCTTCCCTCCTCCTTTGCTTCACTGGGTGCTGCCTCCTCTGACCCGCAGGCCTCCGGTCCTTAACACAGCGCCACCACGCAGGCTACCCGGCTCAGTCCTCCCTCTGCTCCCCTCCTTCCCTTTTTTGTTTCATATTGAGTATTATTTATCTTTTGATGTTTTGCTTGATGTGGTTTGTTCTATGCATGAAAAGGGGGTGAAGCCGCTAGCTGTGGGGTTCTTGGTGATGATGTATGCTAAGAGAGGTGGATGCTGAAAAAGGGAGGAGGGAAGGAAGGATGAGAGCCGGCCGAAGGTCCTAAGGCTGCATTCCGGTTATTGCTGCTGGTGGAATTGTAGATGGCATGGTGTGCTACACAATGTGTGCTGGTGGGTTCTTGATGATCATGTTTGGGTGTGCTAGATAGCACGGTGCTCCACATTGCGCCGCAAACAACGTTCTATGTAGAATGGAAACAATGTATGTTGATTTTTTTGCAATACAAAAACTATCACATTTGGTTCAACAAGAACCGTGCTGCGATAATTACTATCACGCAGCGGTTCTTGTTAAAAATGCTGAAAATGGACTATCACGACGGTTCGAACAAGAACCGCTCAGCGATTGTTATCACGACGGTTCTGGTTAAGAACCGTCAGTGATAGCTATTTTCACAGACGGTTTGAAAACTGCTCAGATGAACGTCTGTTATCGCGCACGCATAAATACAGACGGTTCACAAAACCGCGTCGTGATGACGATTTAGAACCGTCTGCGTGATGGCGTTTTTGTAGTAGTGTCGATTTGGTGATTCTCTGAGCTTGGGTCCACAATAAGCAAGGAAGAAGTGTTAGTGGAGTATGGAACGCGATATGATGTGGTTAGGTGAGGTTCAAGCTCGCTAGAGTGTCGGGAATGCGGAGGTCCGAATCGGGCGTGTGCCAGAGACGAAGAAGATGACGGCGCGATCACGCTACATGGTTCTTGGAGCTACATCAAGCAAGGAAAGAGTATCAGTGAGGTAAGGGGCGCATGGTGATGTAGGTGGCGAGGGCAAGGAAGCTCACCACAGACGGCGATGGTGTAGAGCTTGCTCACCAGCGTCGAGAACGACACTCTCGTTCTTGGCAATTCAGGGAGCTAGAAGCTCAGAGAAAGCGCGAGATGGAATGAGGGATGAGTTTGGGAGAAGATGACATGCATGGATGCTTAAGTAGCAATGAGATATGTGCGAGATGGGCGGCGAGAAAATTCAGCCACGACGAGAACTCGCGCACATGTTCGGGCTAATCCGCCCACGCGGGAAAAGACGGCAATAGGAGGGTAGCTAGCATGAGCGTAATGATGCACGACGTAGGCGAACGCGACGGGAGCGGTTGGAGCTTGAAACGGTGGGCGGCGGTCGCGAACTGGGGGTAGAGCAGGCGAGCGTGCTGGTTCACGGGCACCGGGGCGAGGTGGAAGAAGGGTTCTGACAGGTAGGCCTGGTGTGTCAGCGAGAGGGAGACGTGGGGCGCTGGCATGGGCTGCAGAGGAGGGAGAGGCTTTTCCTGACATGGAGGGAGAGGAGGAAGAGAGAGTTGTTATCTCTTTGTGAAGAGATGACCAAACCAATGAAACAAGAACACACAGAAAATCTTCCTGACATAGAGGGAGAGGAGGAAGAGATAGTTGTTATCTCTTAGTGAAGAGATGACCAAACCCATGAAACAAGAACACACGGAAAAGCACAAAACACCTTTGTATGTGCTGGTGTCTTTGACAAACATCTTTTTTCATGCAGAACTTAAAATACTTTAACGTCCTACATAGACAGTCGATGACGAGTTATATATAGACAATGGTGGTCTACCATTTATAGATGCCCTTAAAAGAGAGATGCTTTTCGATTTTGTTTCCAATGTGAGATGAAGTTCATTTGACATGTTTAATCATACTTTGAAACCATGTAAGATCACATGGTCAGTTCTTAATTTCTTATAGATTTGCTTTCCTATCACTAGGGGAAGTCACAGTTTGCCAAAGCACCACCACGTGTTTGAATGGCATATAGAACCATGCTCCACTTATCGTCATATTTTGGCAACTTGCAATTTTGGGAACGTGGAAACAGCCAGACAGGACAATAGAAAATAGCAAGTACCCAAAATTCCAGATCAACTTTTATACAAAATTCCAGATTCAGAGCGCCCAGCTCCAATGGGTGTTCCAGAAGTCCATTATAAACAAGACAATTGAACTTACGGCAGTACCCACGGCATCAAACAAGTGACATCCATGATCAAACAATGGCCCTCCATTGTAAATAAACCCTGTGCCTAATTCAAAAATCACAACACTGGCCCCACTACGGTGCTACACATAATCACGCAGGATCAACCGAGCAAAAAGGACGCTAATATACACCTACTGGATGAGGTACGGCGTAGGGCCGCCGCATGTAGCTGTGAATTGTCATTGAATCAACACAATAACAAACAATACAATGATAATTATGGTGGAGCTTTCGCTTGATCACTTCATGGTTTCTCCGATGGACAGCTCCAGCTCGGCTTTTCTCCTCGAGTGCCTCATGCGGGTGAAGATGGGCAGACAATGTGTTCATCCATGCAGGCTGTTTAGAAGAGTTCTTCCGAGTTCAATTTGTTCCACGCCTCCTGTTTTATGCAAGTAGAGAGGATATTTAGCAAAACGTTACTGGGAAACATCAAAGGGTTATAATGGAAACACAAAGACACAAAGACCTTAACATTCCTGTACTTGGTAATATGACCAAAATTATCATGGGAAAACCAATGTGAAACACAAGCTCCTTTCTTTCCAAAAATAAATAAATATACGGATCAGGGAGTAACTACTCTCGGGAGTAGGAAAAAGGCTTCCTATATAGGATTAATACTTGGTGTATTAAGTGCAATCACACTACTTGGTGCAATCATGCAATCACTTTCAGTTTGAGCACCAAAGCTAAAGTGCTAAACTATCCAGAGAATTACATCACAAACTAAATCAGTCTGGTGTTTGGATAGGTGGTGATTAGGCCTAATCCCTTCGGATGGTCAGGGAAATTGAACTAAAATCCCTATTCATGCGAAGGGCTTGCATCTAATCCCTGTCAATCCAAACAAGCCCTAAGTTTGCAATGTGTCTTCCCAAGACCTCTAAGTGGACAGCCTAGCAGGTCATTACTATGGTTAGCATTGATTTGGGTGTGGGCTTAGCAGTTCACAGCAGCTACTTCACAGGCACCAGATGGTGCCATGGTGGTCCAGGTTGACACAAACCAGCGTTGGAATGAACACGGGTTATTCCAATGTGCCATGTGCCATAAATCGCATCAAAACTGTTGAGCCCTGGTACTTTCCATGTAAGATCATCCAGGAGCCCTGGCACTTTCCATGTAAGATCATCCAGGAAGCCATCTTTGGATCCATGGACCACACAAGTAATAATGAAAAAGAATCCGAAAAGGTGAGTAGTGCAAGTCAAAAGATTTTAAACATTCATTTTTTGACAAACGGTCGGTGCCTCCATCTAGTGCATATTTTTTCTTAAAAGAATTAAGTACATTGTTCGTCCCTTAACTTTTGCCCTAATTTAAAGTTCGTCCCTGAATTGTAACTCCGGATAAAACGTGTCCTCCAAGTGTCAATACCGTGCAAAAACCGTCATTTATTCCTTTTGAGAGTGGTTTTGTGCCATGTGTCAGTACCGCGAGTGAGCCACGTGGGTCGAACACCGGTCAAAACCGCTCTAAAACAGATGAAGGGGTAACTTTTGCGCGGTATTGATAGTTCGAGGACGCGTTTTACCCGGTAGTACAATTCAGGTACGAAAATTAAACTAAGGCACGAGTTGAGGGACGAACAATGTACTTAATCCTTCTTAAAATAGGAAAACATGATAACAAAGAGTCCTCTTATGTACGCAGTTTTTAATGTCTTCACCATGAGCTAAAGAAAAACAAGGATCAATGCCATTATCATATTAGTGTGAAACAGGCAAACTGCTATCCGGGATATATTGACAATAATACACACCTTAAGGAGATCAAACACCTTCTCAGCAATATATTTTTGCTGAAGATTTGCACCCTTTTGTTGCACCTTATCAGGATGAATACACAAAGTTGCCTTTCTGTACACTTTTTTAACAGCAGCAGCAGTAATCAAATCAGTCAGGGATACAGGTTGCCATCCACATTCTGGCCAAAGTACCTGTTTAAAAAGAATATATTAATTAATATTAGTTTGGTAAAACCTGGAGTTTGGATTGCTATTACTGGAATCTGAATGCTTAACAAAATACACTCGCAACCAAACTTCGACAGGAGGTACTATGTGTTGACCATGAATCAATGATGCATTACAAAATTAAGAAACACACACACTACATGTAAATCACAATACCAAACTGAACGACAAAAGTCATAGATTCCAGTAGACAAGCAAAAAGACTCTGCAGCTTTCTGTTTAAAAGAAAGAACAGAGAATTGACAAAAATTAAAAAGAATTGCTTCGATTTTCAGAAGTTTAAGGACTCACATATTGTAAAGTTGATAGTAATGCACGCAAATTCCCTTCTTTTCCAGCAGCCCATCGCTTAATCTCAAAGTCTAGTGTTTCCGCAATTCTCTGGATTAACAGACAGTACAATTAGAACGAAGTAAGCAACTAACCATTAGCAGCCAATAAAGAGCATCTAAAAGGACAAATAATATACTCGTACTGACAGGCAACCAGGAATTGCCAGTTAGCTTATAAAATGAATGGAGACAACCAGTATGATAGATACTGTTTACTAGAGACCATAGTACTTACATGTCTTTCTGCCTGCTCTCTTTGAAGTTGCATATCCCGCTCATTCTTCTCAGCCAGAGCTTTTGCCTGGGTACACAGTAAAGTTAATAAATGGCACTACAAGTCTACAACTATACAAGACATGCATGCCTCACAATTTATTTATCATAGAAAAAAAGAAGATTTAAAAAATATGAAACTGGAATAAACAAACAATTATCCTCAGTAATCTATAATAGACAATCTATTTTAATTATTAAAATTATAGCAACATTACCGCTCGTTCACAGGTCCTTTGATGCCGTTCGAACCTAGCACGTCTTCTTTCTTCACTCTCTCCATCAATTTCTTGAAAGTCTTCAGATGATGTGGGAGCTAAAAGAACAGAAATAAATCAAACACATTATTATTACTGCCATATTGCAAAATTTCAGTACTGCTACTTTTGGAATGATTGGTACCTCCTCCAAATATTGCTGATAGGTCATCTGCAATATTTGTTGTTGATGATGCTTTTCGCATAGATGCTGAAGCAGAAGTCGCTGCCCCTCTACTTTGAGTTTGAGAATCAAACATAGAATCCTGAAACATCCATAATTAGAAAAACAATAGCAACAAAAAATTGCCATGAGCACAAATTTCGCAAGAATATTTTGGCAGAGTAATCACCACTGTTGGTGCCCTTTGCTTCGGTGCACTATTGGCTCGAGCACCCATACCAAAGAAGGACTCAAGATCATCTGGTTTGCTCTGTTTTCTCTTGCTGCTGCTGCTGCCTGCCTTTCTCGAGCCTCAGCAGCTTGCCTTTCCCGAGCCTCAGAAGCAGCCCTTTCCACCGCTGCTCGTTCAGATCTCCGCCTTGCTTCTTGCTGAGCTCTCTCCACAGCAGCTCTTTCTGCTGCAGTCCTCTCCTTAGCTTGAGCAGCAGCCCTCTCCTTTGCTTCAGCAGCAGCCCTCTCAGCTCGCCCTTTAGCATCCACTGCAGCCCTCTCACGTGCTTCCTGTTGAGCTCTTTGCACAGCAGCTCGCTCTGCACGCTGGCGTGCCTCCCTCTCCGCTTTTGCATGAGCTTCAGCAGCCGCTCTTTCTCGTGCTTCCTTCGTAGCCCTCTCCACAGCTTGCCTAGCCCTTTCTCTTTCTCTCTGTTGCTCAAGTTCCCTCTCCTCTTCAAGTCTTCTTTGCTCTCTCTCCTTTTCCTCCATTTGTCTCATCTCTCGCTCCTGTCCTAGTCTTTCCTGCCTCTCTTTCTCTTCACGGTCCTGGGCATACGACCTTGCTTCATCATCTTGTTCTTGCTGTTCTCTATTTCTAAGCTTTGCATCGCGTGCTCTCTCTCGTACTTCCTTTGCATGCTTGAACTTTGCCTCAGCTTTATCCATGGCTTCCTTCATAGCGGCTGCAGATGCTGCTGCTGATGAACTTCGCTCAAATTCTTCCTCATTAAAAGGATTTGCATTGTTATATGCAGAATTTTGAGGCTTGCCCATGGCAAAATCATCTAGTTCATCTATCGAAGAAACACCAGCATGCTTCGACGAACTTTTGTAGTGATTGTAGTTTTGACTAGACTGCCGTAGATAATCATCATCCTTTCTTTTTGCTTTTGATCCATGTGATTTCTGCTTAACTGCAAGAGGTGGTGGTGGTCTTGAAGGTGGTGAAGCACTAGTTGGCTGTGTGAAGAGGGAATCTCAGAAACTGTAAGCCATATCTCATCTTCGGACTCATCAGATCTTGGTGACTGACCATCCATACCATTACCACTGTATTTCTCTGAACCTGGGACACCAATGTCAACATGGACATCAGAATATCGGGCAGATTGCGACTTAGAAAATATATTTTGAAGCTCTCCACAGAAGCTTGTTGGGATGAGTTTCTTTTGGGAAAACTTTGCACAGGGCTTGAGTCTCGGGCTTTGCTTGAGCTGTTCCTATCTTTTGGGTCATCATTCACCTCTGAGGTAAACAAAGGTTCTGATTTTGGGACCTGATTGAGAGTGCTCGAATCCTCAAATAGACCACTGTCAACAGCAGTATTGTCACGATTTTTCCCTTGAGATTTTGCAGGCCTACCCAATTTATCCAAGGGATCATGAATATCCCAGAGGATGGATGGGCTGAAGTCAAAGTTGTTTCAAGAACAAAGGGTCACTTGCCATGCTAGCGGGCTTAGATGTTGACATGGATACCTTCTTTTCTTTAGCACCAACAGTCTCCTAAGATTAAAAATGAGGAGGTTACAAAGAGAACACGATTGTATGGAAGTTGATATGTTTAGCGCCAAAAGGCCAGTAATTCATGTAGACACAAGAAGTTAATAACTTCCTTGATTTTCCATTTGCAAAAAATCTATTAGTCCATTAAATCAAACCATAGGTCCTAAGCTTGTCTGGAAACTCAAAAGTCAAAAGGTTCTCAAACAAAAGTATGGTATAAGGCCAGAAATTTGTACTTCAATGCATCTAAATTCACAAACAAAAATTGACATCTAATATGAACAACAAAGTGCAAGAGCTACCAGTGATTGCTAAACTTACAGATAAAACTTGACATCTACTATGAACAAAAAAGTGCAGAATGACTAGGGAGGCCTTACAACATTATTATATTTACTCAACAGTTCAGCTTTAAATCCATTAAGTTTATAAATTTTCTAATAATCCATCTCAGTTGGCAAACCAAGCCCAACATAATGCAAATTGGATAAAATTCTGCCAACATTAATTACAGTTGCTCAATTCAATAAAATTCAGCAAACCTCTCATTATAAGCTGCTGCTCTGTACGACTGTACCTCCAAAAACAATTGGACACAATCTATCTCCCTATAAGTTTCAATTTCATTTATGCCAACTGATTCTACATAACAAAAATACCCAAACAAGCCTAACATACACTTATACACTACAAAGTACACAACGAATAATATACCAATTTTTTCTCAATTCAATAAAACTTGTGTGTCCTAGGCGCCTAGCACATCTATAAGTCTACGATCAATCTAAATTACCTACCACATTAAACCGAACATATGGCACATCATCCACATAATGCATATGGAGGCCCAAGCAATGCACAACATATTGTCTGAGAAGATACGCTAGCATCATTATGGAATATGGATACCTTCTAAATATGCTAGACATATTTCTACTATAAGTTATCTAAATCACCATAAAGTCAGGCCTATCATACTCCGATAAGCTAGAAGACTACAAGATGTGATCAGTATGCAATGCAAATCATAACCAGCGGAAATAGACCAGACAAATTTGGAGATAATCCTACCGGCGCAGAGCTCTAAAATAAACCTTTAAATGCATTAATATCTCACCTAGTATGAATTACCAAATCAAACCTAGCACACATTAACAAGATGAAAATCTACTCAATGCAACATCCAATAGATATGAGACTGCATAATTGGTCCAACTCAGCAAAACTTTCACATGATCAGGTCGTTACCGAGTACCGACAAAATCTTCCGTTCAGCTGATCGAAACTACCAAAATCATACCTAGCATGCACTCCTAGACTGCGCATATAGACAATCTAACGTCCCATAATCCCATAGACGCTGAATTGCACAAAAAGTGCTCACCTTTGCCGCACCGAACTGCTCCCACCAAATCCCGGGATCAAATCATCAAACCCAGTTGACGCCGCTGCTGGCTCCGGCTTCCTCCTCTCTCCGGAGCCTCCTTGCCTCCGCCTTCCTCCCGAACCCCCCAAGCAGGTCGTCGTACGCAGGGGGCGGCGCGTGTTTCCCCCCAAACACATCGTCAAACCGCGCCGAGGAGCTCTTCACGCCGGGGACCCCGTCAAAGATGTCGTCGTCGTAGACCGGCTTGTCGAACACCGGCATGGACGAGTGGTTCGGCTTCGGCGGCGGGCAGCGGCGGAGGGCGCCTTGAAGGAGTCGAAGATGGAGTCGAGGGAGGGCGAAGGGGTCGACTTGGGCGGAGGGGCGGACGCCGCGGGCCCGAAGAGGTCGTCGTACGATGGGGCGGATGGGGCGGCAGCTGCGGCGGATGCCGAGGAAGATCTGGGGTTGGTCCAGCCGGATCCGGAGGGCGCGGCGGCGCGGGCGGCCGACATGGGCGCGGCCTTCCCCTGCGGGCGGAGGCCGAAGTCGCGCTCCAGGAGGCCCTGGAAGTCGTCCATGGCGGCCGCGGCGGCAGGCGGATCGCTGGATCTGACGCGCAAGCACCCGGTCGCGCCTCTTCCACCCGCTGGTGATTGGCGCGGACGGGTGGGAAGAGGGAAGAAGCGAGGTGGTGGATCTGGGTAGGACGATGGGATACGAGGCTTGAGCTATCGATCGGAGAAATGGGGTAGGGGAAGCGGCGGCGGCGGTGGGGCCGCCGGAGACGCCGCCGGAGAGGTCGCCGGCGACGGGAGAGGAGAGGGGGGGATAGGGGAGGGTAAGAGAGGAGAGGTGGGAGGAGGAGGTGTTTCGTCTCTCCCTCACGCGGCTGTGAGCTGTCTTGGTGGGGTGTCTGGCGAGCGGGCCCGGAGGGCGCGGGGGTAATATCATTAGGGCTCGTGCAGTCGCTGTGGCTGTCATGTAGGCCCCGGATAAAAGGCAAAGTGGACGCTAGGATTACAGTTATGAAGCCTTTCGGTTTCACTGACATGTGGGGATACGTTGCATATGGGTCCCCAGGTCTGTGGGACATAAGGGTGGTGACTGTTCGGGGAGGTCAGCCAGGGACAGCGAGCGCGTCGGTGGCGGGCTTCTCTCGTCGTCGGAGATACGCGCGAGGGGAAAGAAGGGGGGATTCGGTGTGTGGGGCTGCCCGGCGAAGGGGTACGTGGAGCTGCGCAGTTGGTCGGTGCGGTGTCCCGTGTTGTGCGGTGTGGGGGTCGTGGTCGAAGGGGAGCCCCTGGCCCAGGCCCACTTGTCTTTTCCCTCGTGCACCGTGCCCGTCCGCAACCAGCCCAACCAAAGACGTAAACTTGATTCCCAATTTTGTATACTTAGTTGTAACAAACAAAGCATGGAAGCGCAAGTGCTCTTTGGCTGTTTGGTTGCATGCAGGGCTTGTTTGGTTTTCTACTTTCACGAACAAAACCAAATATTGGTATTATCACCGAAATTTGCTGTTGTTTAGTTTGCTATCAATATTTGGCAAGACTCGAGAATATTTGGTAGCACCAAAGAATTCTAACATCATGTGTGGGTAATATAAAGGTGAGGAAATCACTCGGCAAAATTTTGGTTTGCTACCAGCCTACCCTTGCAAACCAAATCAAATATTGGTAACGTCAACGAAAATTAGTTGTTGTTTAGTTTGCTATCAAAATTTGGTAACACTAATAAAATCCAATATCACACACGAACAATCTGAGAACGAGAAAATCGTTCACCAAAAATTTGGTAACGTCAAATTTTGGCTTGGCTCGTTCAGACCATCATATCAAATAGCCCAAGCAAACCTTACCGAAAAATTGGTAATATCGTTGCATTTTGGCTTTCACTTGGTTTGATGCCAATTATTGGCATACCCACGCCCATAGGCAAGATCTTGCTAAGTTTTTGGCCAAAACTTGAGTGGGCAAATTGGGAATTTTTTTCGAAATAATATTTTTTTACAAAACTAGGTAGTCGTCTCCGAAAATTGCAAAAATAATTAAACTATTTAATAAGCGTACACAAAAAATTTCATAATTTTTGGACCTCATTTGGTATATGTAAAAATTCCAACAACTGGTATACTTAAATGAATTTTGAAGACAAATTCATAAGGGATAAAATTATGAAAAAATTACACAAGCAAGAACATTGTATCAGGAAGCTCCACAAAAACTTTCGTAATTTTGAGAGTTTATTTACTATATTTAATAATTCCTAGATTCCTATCGCCAATTGAACTGGCGACAGGAACCCTGTCCGCCATTCAATCGGCGATAGGATCTGTCATGATGATGAACCGTGTGAGACCTATTTTTGTAATTTTTGAGGTGACTACCTAGTTTTGTAAAAATATTAAAATATATTATTTTAAAAAATTCGATCAAATTAAGGTAACATCTTTTCTCCCAATGACACATGGGCTAAGAACAAGCAAGCCAAACGTTGTCTTGCCCACATTTTGGCCAGATTTGGTTTGTTACCAAATTTTGGTCATGTCCGTGGTTTATCTATAACCAATATTGGTATGTTTAAGTGTGGCATGAATCCAAACGGCATGCTATCTCTGTTTGACGAGCTTTTGCTCTAGATTTTGAGTTCAAGAATCTATTAGCCTTGAAAGATGGTCCTTGGTAGAGTTAGCCAAACAGGTCGTGCCTAATGGTAGCAAGACGAGGCACGCTGCTCGTTGGCGGAGCATGGCCAAGACGCGACGACATCGCCACTGTTCTGGCCGGGCACGCAGATCGATGCTCGGCCGTGCTCGCCAACACCACGCACGACGACTGCCAAAGCGACGACAAGACGAATAGTCTGGGCCCGACCCGCTACGGCAGTTAAACACGACCTTTCGTTTGAATATACATATATAATTTTATTTTTATTTATTAATATTTATATGATTTTCTTTCCATGTTTAATACTCATATGGTTTTATTTTGTAGTTTTTAAATTTTATATAGTTTATTTTATAAGTATATATAAATTTATTTTGGTTTTTTAACTATATATATATTTTATAGGATTATTTTTCAATTTTTCATATCTTATGAGCTAAATGACAAATGTTTTAACGAGCTAGCTATTTGAATATTAATAAAATTCTATTACATTTTCAATATGGTTGTCTCATTGTTTTTCAATTTTCATGTCAATTTCTGAATTCTACATATTTTTCTAATTTTTTTGAAATTTTTTTGGATTTTCTCAGTCTGTCGGGCCAAGTGGGCTAAACGAGCCACATTTAGCCCGATGGGCTAAACGGGCCGTGCCAGCCCGACACAGCACGAAGGGGCGATGGATCGTGCTTGGGCGTCATCGTGGCCGTGGGCGGCGAGCCAAAAGACGAACAATAGGCGGGCCGAAATGGGCCGGGCTAGAATGGGACCATGCTGTGCCGGGCCGAACCGCCCATTTGGCCACCTCTGGTCCTCGGTGATTCACACGGAATCCAAGATGTCCATGCGACTCGGGTCAGAGCGTAAACTAAATGTTGCTTTCGCCTACTGGACTTTAGCATCTAGGGTGCGGCGACGGCACGGCGACGACAATCGAAGCATGTGTCCACGGCGATGACTAACGGACAACGGTGCAGGTTTGGAAAACCATCTCCTATCAGCTCCAAGAAGCCATCGAAGCTCGGTTTGGCTAGTTGCCTAGTTTCCATGGGCGGGCTCCAGCTTCTATGGGCCAAAGAAGCTGGCGACGGGAGCTGAGCTGAGCTCAACCCGTACGACCGGGTGGCTCGGGCTTCTGCCCAGCTTCAGCTGGAGCTCGTCTTCTTTAAGGTGGGACTGGGAGCGCGGAGCGCCTCGTGCTGTGCAGCTCAGCTTCTCCTCCTAATCCAAAAGCGTGCGTGCTTTGTTTTGTTTGTACGGAGCAGAGGAGGAGGGGATGGACGCCATGGCCGTGCTCGCAAGGACGGCTCCTACCCTCGCCGCGACCGGTCGCCGGACCTCCGCCCCGCTCCGGCCGTCGGCGTCCCTCTCCCTCGCCGCCTCCTCTAGGCCCCGCGTGCGCGTCGGGCTGAGCACGGCGGTGAGCGGGAGGGCGACCGGGCCCCGCGCCGTGCCCCGCCGCATTGTCGCGTCCTCTGTTGGTTCCTTGCACTTCCCCTCCCCCACCTACCTGCATTCGGTCCAAGCTTCAAAGAATGGAAATAAGACTTATTTGTTGTTCTTTTGCGTTAGATGATTAGGACCGGCTAGGAGCAATTTGGTTTGGTGTTGCTAGTTTTTTTTTAGTTTACTGTTGTATTGGCTGAACTCTTTTTTGGAGAAACTGGAAAAGATAAGCTACTATTAAGAAAGAAATATATATCTTTTTTAGTTCCGTTTTAATTGCTGGTGATTATGCACAGCTGAAGAAGATGCACCGTAATGTGTCAAACCCCATATTTCGCTTGGTCTACCCGGAAAATTTTCTACCCATTTGAGGAATTCTCTATGATTGTTGTGGTAGGAAGCAAAATTGATGTGAAATTAAGCTTTTGGTCTTTCTGTCGTCAACCGACGGACAATGTTGACAATATAGCGCGTAGACACGCTACATTGTGTTGATTATCAAGTAGGGGTAGTTTTGGTCCCCGTGATGCATATACTCACGGCACATCTTTTCGTGTGCTCTTGTTAATATCAAGTTGTAAGACGGTTTGTCTTCTGTTTACTAGAAGTTGCTGCTTGGGTTTTCCTTTTTACTCTAGCTATGGAACTTGCTGTGTGGAATTCCTGGAAATTTGATGATGTGTGCTATATAATTGATGGTGTCCGCTATAAATGTTACACTATTGTGTTCACCAGAATTCCAGTCAAAATTTCGACCTTGCTTCGATTTTAATGTTAACAAGGATCCATGTGGTGCGATTGTCAGATTGTTGGAATTATTCAACCATGTGTTGGATATTTCAGTATATTAAATGAAACGGAGCCAGGTTTCCTCTGCCAACCTCTTTTTCAAAGGGGCATGCTGTCGGTTAATTGACTTTCTTTGTTTTAACTCGTCTTGAATACACAGTGGAGAATTACTGTGGAACAATCCAATTCTGCAGAACAATGATGATTGTCATCATTGTTGTCATTTTTAGGGGATTTATGCAGAACTTGAACTTGTAGAATGTTTTATTTTGACAGCCTGCTTGTTTTGTATTGCATGCTATATCTGAGGCTTGAAGGCGTTACAAATGTTGTTTCGTTTAATTTAAGAGTGGAAATCCAGTTCATCCCTTCTATTTTGTGAAAATAAGTCAAGAACTTTCTATTTATGAAATGTCAGACATTGTAATTACTTCATTATTCTGTGATTTCAATTAAGAGAAGTTGAGAATTCTCCATTTATATGATCAATCAACCATAAGACTTTGCTTAACAAGAAATTTATTTTCTGTAGGATGTTGAGCAAACCTACATTATGATCAAACCTGATGGTGTTCAGCGTGGCCTGGCATGCCCCTTTTTTCACTTTTCTCACTGTGTTGCTATTCCATTTCTGGAATACTATAGCTTCATTGCAATTTCTTTCAGCTCAGATAAAACACATGTCTATGCGTATAGGTTGGGGAGATAATTTCCTGTTTCGAGAAGAAAGGCTTTTTGTTGAAGGGCTTAAAGCTTTTTCAGTGCCCCAAGGACTTGGCTCAGGTTTGCTTCTCAAAATGCATCAATTTTTTTTAAAAATTTACCGTGGTTCTTTCAAAGTTACTTATCAAGGAAAAATATTATTTGTAACACCAATCTAAGGGAGCATGACATCTCTCTGCATTCTTATCAGTTTCTGAGTAACTTCAAATGGTACTATTGATCTCTGTCAATGGTTAAGTTCAATCACCAAATACACCTGGCATAAGAAAACATCATGCCCCAGCTTATTGCATTACTGGTGAGCAATTCACCAGGAAACTTGAATGGACTTCTCTGAGTAGATTGCAGTTTTGCTATTGTCTATAGTGTTCACAAACAATAAATATCATCTTTAGTGGTCAAGTATATCATCCAGTTCCTCTCAGTTTAGACAATGATACTTATGCATACCCTTTCTATGCAAAAGTACTCCCTACCTTACTATTCTCTTATTCATGATCAGTAACCTTTTTAAAGGATTTAAAGAACTTTGAATCTGATGTTCTGTTGGTTTCATTCTGTTATTGTATATTTTTCATCTGGCATGTTTGGTGCTGGCAACCTTGACCATCCAAGGTACACATCCAGTGCTGAGATAGTTGTTGCATGCCAATTTTCCTTATATTCAACATCCAAAAGAAGTTACTGCCTCAACCATCTTATCCTTACATTAAACATCCAAGCAGTTAGACAACATTTTGCGGAAATGCCATTGAAATCTGTACTGTGATTCGTTGGCACACACAACATTGTCTTTGTTTTCACATTGGAAGGGAAACACCGAAAAGTACATTATGTGGAATCAATGTACTGCTAATGCTTTTGCATATGCCAACTCTCTCTTATTCACTCTTCCTTTTCTCAGGAGCATTACAAGGATTTGAAGGATAGACCTTTCTTTCCCAAGCTGACCGATTACATAACTTCTGGTCCTGTTGTTTGCATGGTATATATTTGTAAATAATTAAACATATTTGCAACTCCGCACTTTGACCAATACATATTTCTCATTTAACTTTTTTTTGTTGTTCTGTCCTGCAAGGCCTGGGAGGGTGACAGTGTTATTGCGTCAGCTCGCAAATTAATAGGAGCTACTAATCCCCTTCAAGCTGAACCAGGGACCATAAGGGGTGATCTTGCAGTTCAAACAGGAAGGTTGACAGTTGGCACCCACACCCTTTAATGTCTTTATACTAAAATATGTTACATTTTAGTTGGATATTACCTCCATTTTCTCCTCTATATCGAAGAAATTATAATGGACTCTTACTTTTTAGGAATGTTGTCCATGGAAGCGATAGTCCTGATAATGGCAAGCGTGAAATCGGTAAGTTATGCAACAGTTCATCGGTGTTGGTTGTGGAGTCATGACAACACCAATTGAAAAGCTCGATAGAATAACAAGAGTTAGTTCTCTCGTCAAATTTTAACAAGTTCTCTGAAGACTGAAGTAGTTGACATGATGATTAGGAGCAGGGTTAAGATTGTTTTAATACAAGAGTGTCGTGTACTTAGTGATATGGCATGTCTATTAGCTTGAACCGACGGATATTGGTTTATACTTGCTATTATTCTTTACAATACGAGATGATAAACTCATCTCACTATTCTTTTTTGTAGCGCTATGGTTCAAAGAAGGCGAGTTATGCCAATGGGAATCGGTTCAAACACCTTGGTTTGTAGAGTAATGTTCCCAGGTCGCTGCAAGAACAGGATCCAATGCTTGTTTTGGTCGACTTGATTAGAGGTGGCCATGTATGAGTTTAGTTCATCAGAGTAAAGTAGCCTATCAAAGCTAGGCATTTTTCAGGATTGTATACCCTGACATTCTCTTTTTGTAATATCGAATATGTTTGCAGTTTTTACCTTTGACCAATTGTTCTTGTGTTGGATATTCTCATCGTTTTTGCTGACGAGAGGAAGTGATGTTACTCCTTTCATTGTTTGGCAGCTGATTCCAACTAACGACACATTCTCAAACAATGAACACATAATGAGCAAATAAAGAGCTGAGTCATTAACGATCTTCAAATAAACACAACTATCGTAATCGGATTTTTTGAAATCCTGAAAGATCATAAAGAAATCAAATCTCTTGTACCACTGATTGGGTGATTGCTTCAGACCATCATGAAGTTTCTTCAACTTACAAGCATAATTCTCCTTTTCTGAAAAGACAAAACCTTCCGGTTGCTCCACATAAATGTCTTTCTCCAATTCTTCATGTAAGAACGTAGTTTTTACATCCAATTGTTCAAGCTTGTAATTATGTATAGTCACTATGCTGAGTAAAATACAAATGAAACTATGCTCAACAACTCGGGAAAAGACATATGTGAAATAAATACCTGGAATTTAGTTGTATCATTTATCAACGAGCCTTGCCTTATACCTAACCTCTTCGGTTGGTGAAATGTCTTCTTTCTTCTTGAAGATCCATTTGCAGCGAATAACCTTCTTATCAATTGGCAACTTGATCAGCTCTCAAGTGTCATTCTTCTCAAGATATTGTATCTCATCATGCATGGCAGTCATCCATATCTCTAAACCAGTAGAAGATATAGCCTCTTAATAAGTGGAAGATTCTGTAATACTTTCAATTTCTTCTACCACGTTCAAAGTATAAGCAACAACATCAACTTCTGCAATCAATTTTTTGGAAGCTTGAATATTCCTTTTAGGTCTGTTGGCTGCAATGTAACGTTGTGGTGGTTGAAGACAACAGGAACATCCTGTATGTTTTCATTTCGGCTTCTGATGTAGATCCTGAATCAATAACATGCTCCACCAGCACGCTTGATTTCTACGGTTTTTCAACGGGGACATCAATAGATGGTTTATCATGCAACATAGCAGATTTATAAAAAGTAACACTTCGACTAATAACCATCTTTCGAGTTTCAGGATTCCACAATTTATATCCTTTCACACTAGGTATATAACTAAGGAAAATACACTTAGTAACTCTAGGCTCTAATTTAACATTGTTAACATGATCATAAGTAGGAGAACCAAATATTCTCAAATTTGGTTTATCCGCTAGAGAACCAAACTATACCTCAATTAGAGTCTTCTTATCAATTGCCAGGTTGGGTGACTGATTCATCAAATAACAAGCAGTGGGCGTGGCTTCAGCCCAATAACTCATAGATAAGCCGAAGTTAGATAACATGCAACATACCTTCTCTATAATGGTTATGTTCGTACGTTCGGCTACACTGAGCCAAGGGGAAGGGACTATTTCGCCGCGAAAACTAGTTTCTATCCTCCTTTATCCCGAGTCCAAGAAAGTCGCGCGTGTATCTTGGCTGTTTTCTGGTTTGCTCACTCGTGTATGATGTACATGCTCGACGCAAAACCAAGACACAGACGCAGACGCAGCGAGCAGAGAGTGGCTTAGACGAGTTAGACGCAGTCTACGGTCTGAATTATTTATTTATTTTGCCAAGCTACTAAATATACTATAAACATCATTTTGAAACATCTTCTAGAAAACTTGGACTAAAATGAATTTTCCTTGTGTTCTAAAAAAATGCATTTTCCTTGTCGTACATATGTTTTGATATTTCTTACACATTTGACATGATTCAATCCTTTCGCTGAGTGGTAGTAGTTACTCGGTTTTTATCGATCAGTCCTTTGCAGAATCTGTGTGTGAGCTCTGAATCTGTGTGGGAGCGGACATTGACATGACCTACAAAGTTGAAGTGTTTCCATGATTTGTGTTTAGATATACTAGTCGTTGACCCGTGCACTCACACAAGCTAGTTTCTTATATACACTTAGGTTCCATTTGGTATTGTGGTGGCTTCTCAATTTATTTAGATATAAAGCAACACGCTCATCTTATATTATTAGCTAGCTCCTATCATATGATGGCGTCCCTGGTGGTTCCTCCCCCGCCATCACCATTCCCCTTCCCTCGCCTGGTGCAGCCACCACCTCCAACCATCACCCGTCCCTCCCTCTCTCGGCCACCGCCCGCTCACCCCCCCGCCCCGAGGCCCCCTCTAGGTTGTGGCTCCAAGTGGGGAACGGCGACCTGAGCGGCTCCGCCCCCTCCGCCGCCCCCTTTCCCCTACTCTCGTCAACCGCAGTCCCCCTACCCAGCCTCTCCTCATTCATCTCTAGTCCACCGCCAGTCTCCGGCTCCAAACCACCTCGCCCCGAAGCCTCGCCCTCTCGTGCAGCCTGCTCGCGCCGGCCTGGCATCCCCAGATCCAGACCCAGTTTCATCGCTCCTCCTCCAGTGGTCGGGCCCGACGCCGCCCCAAATCCTGCGTCGTCCAACTGCCTTCACCGAAGGGGATGAGATTCTGGAGACGCCGCGCCTGAGATCTGCGTCGTCCAGCGCCTTCACCGGAGATGAGATTCAGACGCCCTAGTCGCCTCAAGCTCTGCGGAGGGGGCGATGCTGCTCGGCTCCAACCGCCTGTTACCTCAGCGACCGTCAGCCACCAACCACCCGCATTCAAGATGGCATCCTCGCCCCATCTACTGCATTGTCTCCCAGGGCGCGATCTCTGAGACCGCTTCAATACCTCAACGACTGCCTTCACCTCAGACGTGCATAAAGAAGAAGGCTTTCAAGTCGGCCGATCACCACCCTACTCCACACCTACAGCACCTCTAGCGCGACGCCGGTCACATCGTCACGGCGCGTATGACGTTGAAGAGGCCCATGAGCCCTCGGCGGCATTCAACGCGCCGCTCAAAGCCATCGATCGCGGGGAGGAAAATGAATGGCAGGAAGTGTGGAAGCCGTATTGGTGGCACCCGGGGGGGGAGGGGGGCGCCGAATGCCAAAGGCTCCGTTCCCCACACAATCGCCATGCTCCAGGCAACACATCAAATGCAGTAAGGCTTCGGTTCCTCAACAAAACGAGAGGCAAGTGTTTCAATTGTTTGGATCCTGACCACATAGCTCTCGCATGCAAAGACCCCATCAGGTGCTTGTTTTGCTCCAGAAGCGGACATCGTGCCTCCTTTTGTCCACAACGCCAGAAGACACCGGTCACACCGCCTCCTCCAAAGACCTCTCACCGACCGCGTCCCGCCCCAACTCCGAGCAACCTGACACAAACGTAGAAACAAGCTGAGCCGATGGCTTTCTTAGGTGCTCCCGACACTCGCCCGACAGAAGACTACTGCATCATCAACAACTCTTCACAAATTGACAGAGACCAAGCTGAATGGGAAGACACAGCGTTGGTGGCCTGGGCCGTAGAAGGAGGCTCTGCCGTGGAAGACACCAAGGTGGCTGAAGCTTTCCGCAAGCGCTTCGACCTCCGGCGTGCGGAGCTGACAGTCACACACCACCACTCGGAGAAATTCCTCGTCAAGTTCGAATGGAAGTCTCACCGGGATAGGGTGCTCCAAACCCGCAAATTCAACTATGAAGGCTTAGAGCTGCATGTCCGGCCTTGGCGCTCTGTCGGACATGCTTTTGGTGTGGCCATGTTCTTCCGGGTGCGGCTATGCCTAGAAGGAGTTCCTATGCATGCTTGGCGGCCGGACCTGGTGGAGCGCGTCGTCGACCGCAAATGCTCCCTTCAGAGCATAGAGAGCATCTCGGCGAGCAAGGAGGACACCAGAACCCTTAACATATGGGCGTGGACGGCGAACCCAAGCACCATCGCGAAGGTGGCATGGATCACCTTCGTCAACCGAGGACAAGCGCAAGCGGCAGGGGTGAGCGCCAGCCTGCCGGATCAATGGAGGTGTGGCCACACTTTTTCGGGTATTAATCCGCCTGGATTACATTGAAGACCACACCGCCACCTCCCTCGACGACTTCATCATGACGTCGGACACTGTGCCCTACGAATCAATCACCACTAGGCTCCCCTGGAGCTTGGGGGCAGTGGATGGTACTCCCGAGTCCAAGCAAGGGGTCCGCCAACAGGAGGGAGAAGGCTCTCAACAAGAGCGGCAAAGTGAAGAGGGGCGGGATCAGCGCAAACCACATCGTCGGTCGAACCTCGATGACCATCCACCGCGCATCACCCCGAGGTGGAAGGAGAATGGAGACGATGACGACAACGATGGCCGCCATGCTAGAGGATGCCGCAAGGGGGAGAGGCGCCCTAGCTGGGGTGGCAGCAAGGTGAGGATAGGCCATGGCCGCGACCGCGATAGGTCAGCTCGCCGAGGCCACGCGGACGGCTTTTATCATGACGGCGGTCACCTCTGGGCAGTGCCGATGGGTGGAGAGGTCCACCATGGGCCTTTCTCCAAGGGCCCAGACTGCTTTGCATTCCCTAAACCTTCTTCGGAGGAGCTCAAGGCAAACGCCGACAAGACCCTCCAGGACCTCTTCGCGTCCTATACCAGCCAGCTGCGGGAGGCACTTCATAGGGTCTTCACTTCCGAGGCCGAGGTCCCCAAGCCGTCGCGCCTTCAGGAGAAGACCTTTCAGGAGGCTAGGGACAATTGGCTAAGGAATGCAGAGGCTTACATCAAGGCCACAAGCGTTGCGGCTCACAGGCTCGGCCTTGCAGCGAAGCAGCGTGCTAAAGCCTGGCTGGCCCCCAGTGTCTTGGGGGTTTCCCAGGCATCAGGATCAAGAGACATAGGGATTGACTCCCCAGCCAAGGCAACAGAAGGTGAGGCCTTTCTGCCGAACGCTTCCAGTCCATGCCAGAAGAAGGTCGGGTGGGACTTTGGCCTCCTCACGACGCCAGATTCCAACCACGCTGAGAAGACCAACTCTGCCAAGGAGCACTTCAGCTTGGCTATCACCGGGTCCCCCATCCTCATGGGGCGGCTCGAGGGCAGCATGTCACCACGAGGACGACATGGGCCACCTTGGCCTTGTCAAAGGTGACTAGTTTCGAGCAGTTGGCCAGAACAACCTTGCTCTGGGATAGGGTAGGGAGGAAATCGAAGTCAACCCTGATGCCCCTGGCCTCATCGGTGACAAGGATTGCGTCCCCGTGATGGCTCAACAAGGCCGGCCGACAGGGCCCAAACTGATGGAGAACCAGTTCTTCACAGCACCTAAGACGCCTCTTCTGGCCGTGCCGGACACTGCCCAACCCAAGCCAAGGCGGTTAAAGCTCTCTGGCCAAACCTGAGGCGAATGGGGACAATACTCCATTGGGCTCAGGAGACCCTTGCCCAGAAGCTGGGCACACTGCCCAAGGACTCCAACTTCGATGATGTAGCCCTAGAGGACTACAAACGCCTATTCATCGACCCTCTGTCCCAGGAGGCAATAGCGACACTGACAAGTCTTTTCAAGCTAGACTGCAACCTCACGGTGCAAGTCGACGACACTCTAATAAGACATGGAGGACATGGTATGCTTGACGCTTGTGGACAGGATGAAGCAATCATAAGGAAGGGAGACGCACCACCTCTAGCTCAGGCTAGCCAAAGCTTCCCACAGCCGGTCATGGCCGCCTAGGTGATCGGATCCGAACATGACAAGGACGATGACCAACATCCACATGATCATCAGCCCGAACTACGTCTCGCTTTTGCCCACTTGTCGTCCGTGTATCTTTCGTTCTATGAACTTTGTCAACCTGCTAAGAAATAGTTTGTCAACTTGTGGCTCTCACCTTCGTCCGCGGACACGGGCCGTCCAGGCAATCTGCCCCCCAACCACACCTGCGACTTGCAACGTCGTCTTTGCACTCATCTACTCCCCACGCTCAGTTCGGGTCAGCAGCATCGCGCCACCGGCCACCACCTAGGTGTCCCATCCACCCTAACCCCACGCCCAGCCAGCGTCGACACAAGGGAGTGCTTCTTGTCACGTATACGTGGCCTTTTTGGGACAGTCACCGAGACCACCCAACACTGGGCCGAAAGAGTAAAGCGAGCTATCAGACATATGTCGGGCCCAAATCTCAACGTAATCTGCTGGAATGTTATAGGCCTCAACACGCCGGCCAGGCAAACAACGGTTCACGAGACGCTGACCTCCACCACCTGCCACCTAGCCTGCCTGCAAGAGACAAAGCTTCAAACAGTGGACCAAGCGTTAGCCTTCTACCTTGGAGGCCACAGACTGAAAAAGTTCGTGTAGAGGCCAGCCATTGGCACCCAAGGAGGCATCCTGCTACTCTGGAACGACGACCTAATTCACGCCACAAACCTCCAACCCATGGAGCATAGCCTGTCCGCGACAATTTTGGTCAAGGAATGTGGCACGGTATGCCGTATGACCATAGTCTACGGCCCATCAAGAGACAGAGACAAGACGGCCTTCCTGCAAGAACTCAAGTCTTTGAGACCGACAGGGGATAGCAGATGGTTAGTCCTTGGTGATTTCAACCTGATCTACAGGGCCAGTGACAAAAATAACAGCAACATCAATTGTGCTCACATGGGCCAATTCAGGAACACTCTAAATGAATGCGAACTAAGAGAGATCCCCTCCAGAATAGAAAATACACTTGGAGCAACGAACGTCAAAATCTGACGCTAGTCAAGCTAGATAGAGTCTTCTGCAATCAAGCTTGGGACATTATTTTTGACAACCATGTCCTACAAGCCCTACCGACTTCCCTTTCGGACCACTGCCCCCTCCTCCTCTCAAACTACATGGGCCTGAGAAGACTGGCTAGTTTTCGCTTTGAGAATTTCTGGGTAAGGATGCCAGGTTTTTTTGGAAGCAGTGCTAAACGCGTGGTCCACAATCACTTCGCACACGGAACCATTCCATCGGCTGAACTACAAACTTGCTACAACGGCAAAAAAAAACTTCGGGCATGGAGCTCTCCCAAGCGAAACTGGAGCTCCACATGGCCCTGGAAGTAATTCTGAGGCTCGATATAGCCTAGGAGAATAGGCAACTCACGACGTTAGAGAGGGGGCTAAGAGCAGGGTTAAAAAAGAGGGTGATGGGTTTGGCCGTGATTGAACGATCAAGGAAAAGACAGAGCTCCTGACTAAGGAATCTTAAAGAGGGCGACGCTAACACAAAATTCTTCCACTTGAAAGCAAATTCGAGGAGAAGAAAAAACACCATCCAAAGGCTGCGCACCGGGCCAGGTTGGGCCATATTGCACGAGGATAAACAAGAAGCACTGGAAAAGCATTTTTCTGAGATGCTATCCACGCCAAGCTCCAGAACCCTTGACCTTAGATGGGAGGAGCTGGACTACAGCCTGCAAAACATGGAGGGTATGGACGGACCTTTTTCCGAGCAGGAAGTTAGAAATGCCCTAGCTCTCATGCCAAGGGATAAGGCACCGGGTCCAGATGGCTTCACGTTCATCTTCTACAGAACTTGCTGGTCCATTATAAAAGCGGACATCATGGCGGTCTTCCAAAGCTTCCACAGCTTCCGAACGACGAACATGCTTCTTCTCAACACAAACAACATACGATTCCAAAGAAAGAAGGGTAGAAGGGTGTCCGACATGCATCGATTAGCCTCATCCATGGGATAGGAAAGTGGATCTCCAAGACCTTGGACCTGTGTCTTGCTCCCCATCTGAATAGTTGGGTATCGGTTCACCAGAGTGCGTTTATGAAGAAAAGAAGTATCCACGATAATTTCCTGTACGTCAAAAACCTCTCTACTCAGCTTCACAGGTCAGAAACTCCGACTCTATTCCTCAAGCTGGACATAGCAAAAGCTTTCGACTCGGTAAGATGGGATTACCTGATGGAGCTACTCCAGAGACGAGGGTTCCCACCCAGGTGGAGAGGTTGGATTACGGCCCTTTGGTCTTTAGCATCCTCCAGGATCCTACTCAATGGCATCTCGGGTAGCAGCATCAACCACGGAAGGGGTCTGAGGCAAGGAGATCCGCTCTCCCCCTTCCTTTTCATTCTGGCAATTGACCCTCTACAAAGATTGTTCACAAAGGCATCTGAACATGGATATTTAGACCACCGCCGTGGCCGGTTCGACACCTCAGGACCTCGCTCTATGCCGATGATGCAGCAGTATTCATCTCCCCATCTGAATGAGACATCACAGCAGCAACCACGATTCTCCAAAACTTCAGAATCGTCTCGGGACTACACACAAACTTCCACAAAAGCACGGTGGTCCCAATAGGGTGTGGGCACCTAAACATCAACACGCTACACCAAGACTTCGTGGCCACATGTGCAATTTTCTCCATCAAATATTTGGGGTTGCCTCTGACCTATAAAAGTCTCAGGAGGGTGGACTTTCAGCCCCTCTTAGACAAAGTTGGGGGAAGGCTAGCGGGTTGGCAAGGCAAACTTCTCACCACAGCGGGTCGCTCCACCCTCGTTAAATCGGTGCTCACCTCGATCCCGACCTACTACCTCACGGCCTTAAGAGTGCCAAAATCTACCCTTCGTGCCTTGGGCCGCATGAGGCGTCGATTCCTTTGGGCGGGGGCAGAAGCGATAATAGGAGCGAAATGCAAAGTTAACTGGGGCAAGGTGTGTCGACCAAAAAACCTTGGTGGGCTGGGAATCCTCAACCTAACCAAATTCGTAAGGGCTCACAGGCTTCGATGGTTGTGGCAACAATGGACGGCCAACAATAAGCCTTGGGTCAGCATGAAACTACCTTACGACGAGGTGGACAAGCAACTGTTCGATGCGGCAACCTCGATTACGATAGGAAACGGCCCGAAAGCTAAGTCTTGGACCTCAAACTGGTTATTTAGATCCTAATCTCTCTCCGAGAGACAGGACTGAGGATGCTCCCCATCGCTCACTCACTTTGGGCTCTCGTGGTGATGGCGAGGACACCTCCGGCGATGAAATGGATCAACACCTTCATGAGTGTGGAAGAAATCCTAGAAATAATCGCTCTCTACTGAGGCAAAATCAAGCAGGCTCAGATGTGGATGATCCTGAGACCAACCAGAGGAGAAGAATTGCAGCCTAGAGTACTTTACCTGGACGCGTTCATTATCGGTTAGAGGAAGCTCGAGAACTTCAACGTATAAACGACCTGATAAAAAATCCAACTCAAGATCTTGGACGAGCACCAGAGTACGACCTCTTCGCTGAAGAGATCACACGAAGGTTTCAGGGCGCAATGAACAGGCTAGAGCAAACTCACCGACATCGTTCTGGTAGTTGTACTGGGATGACTCCGTGTAGTATTTAGCAATGGATATTTAAAGAACAGTTAAATAGATAAAGGACAACAAGTAAGTTAATAATAACAACTCGCAACCCTCTTCGGCTGCGAGAAACATTTTATTTTCAACCATAGATGTGGCACTCAACTCAAACATAAACCAATAAACCATATCCCACATTTTCCATCGAAACCATTTTGATAAAAACCAAGACGATACCACCGCTCACTACCTTTGATAAGTAGTCTAGAGCACATGTCGAAGCCACTACATCACCTAGTCCTATCCTAGCACTAGCCCGACGAATGTGTTGGTGATATGCCCTAGAGACAATCATGGAGATGATTGTATCACGTCTATGTTTATGAGTTTTTGAATAAATGTTATTCTGTTCCTTGAATGAATCGTTAGTTCTGAAGATCAACGAGTATGTGACTTGTTGGTGAAACTCTTCGACTTGTATGATGTCGTTCTAAAAGTATCCACAGTCGAATATCACCGATCGGAACACGGTGACTCTCGACCAAAGCACATATATTGATTGAAGACCATGTTTCATCGTCATGGATATAGGGATATCGAATCGATAATGTGAACACATGTTAGAGAACATGGGGTTGGATTGACCCACCTTGAGACACTATTGAGATTGTTATGATCCTGTGTGTCATTAGTTGGTCTCAAGCAATGATGATGTATAATCCTTAGACCTGAGATCAGGATGGTTCCCTACATGTGTAATAGCACTCTTAGGGGTTGCCAAGCGCTACTCAGAATCGAGTAGTTATAAAGGTAGCTTTGGGTATGCTATGAAACATGCGGAGCGATGTGACTGGTCGGATATGGGATTTGCCCCTCCTAACATAACAGGAGAGATGTCTCTGGGCCCCTCGAAGTAGTCGGATAAAGAAAGTGCATGACCATGCCACTAGTGGTCGAAGTGTTCGACCATGTAAGGTTATCCGACAACTCGATCGAGAAAGTATTGAATAGTCCATGAATGACACATTATCTCACCGGAGTTCAAACCGGATATCGTGAGGCAAAGGAAAATACTAGAGTAAGTCGCTAGTTCGATCGCCCGGACAAGTCGTATGGTGATACGAGCAAGTCGTGGACCGATCGAACGAAATCCTGAGTGGTGAAACACAGGTCGTAAGGAGTTACAAGCCGTCAGAATCGAGTGCGGCCCGTCGTCGTATAAAGATAAGACACAGTCGTAAGTGATGAGGACCTAGTCGTAGATCATATTGCATTAAGGTTCGTCCGATATAATTTGTGTGTATTCGGAATCGTTATGTCTGCTAGGGACCGCACGACTCGTGGTCGGAAAGGATTTCAGAGTTACAACCGTTTACACATAAACCTAACGGGTCACACACTTAATGGGATGGAACAAACCAAGTGCGAATACGATTCGTTAAATGTGTTCGGATAGGATCCGGCACGGGGCACTATATAAGGAGATGCTTGAGGTCGGTTTTAGGGACGAGAAAGACACGTGAGTTGTTTTCCACCGAAACCCTAGCCGCCATCTTCGTGAGAGAACCTTCCGTGCGACTTGGTGCTAGCACACCGCCGTCATTTGTTCCTTCTTTGGACGTGTGGATACCGTAGAGGCGCTACTGCGGTCGCTGTTGCCCTGAGGACGATCCGTGATCTCCACAAGGAACTGTGGAGGCTGCTGGAGGAGACGGTCGACTTCGAGGACGTTGGACGATCATCTACAACCACTACATCGACGCGTTCATCGTCGGACTGAGGTCGCTCGACTCTACTTCCGCATTGCCTTTGGCGTCGGTGGTAATGATTTGTGATCATCTATCTTGCTTGGCATCCTGGTTTACGTGGTAGAAATTTTGTATTGTTGCTAGCGTAGCCTACCCGTATCCCAACAGTGGTATCAGAGCCATCTTGCATAGTTTTTGATCTAGATCGGTCGCGTATACTGGATATATGGCAGTAGTAGATTGGATCTATTACTGGTTTGGTCTGATGACCTAGATTGGTTCATATGGATGAAACGATCTAGGCACTAGTCGATAGGATCGATCTTTGTTCGGCGATAGTAGATGGGTTTTCCGAGGAGGCACTTTTTAAGAGCACCATATGATTCGCTCGACTTGTTTTTTGACTATCTTGCATGATACTCCTACCGGTCGGAGTTCCGCCATCGGAGTACGTCGCAGTATGTAGTCGTATCAAGACAGTGATCAGATTGGTTCAAAACAGGGTTAATATGATTAATCCGATGATTTCCAAGGCTCGGATATGTGAATGAGATTCATGTCTCGGGAAAATTTTTCGAGTACGCTGCCCCTTCGAACCCCGCCCGCTAACCGGCTAGCGGGACCGCCGTGCTGGTTTTTCGTACCATGCGTTATAGATAGTATGTGTTCATGTCGCCCGATAGAATTGGATTCTTTGCATAATTTGTTTTTGCAGGGTTTGATGTGAATAGTATGGCCCATTGTGTATGTGATGCATGAATGAATTTTCATGGCCTGCGTGTCATGCTCTGAGATAGCCATCGAGCTACATATTATTGTATAACGGCCTGCGTACCGACTTACGGTGCTTGAAATTATCCTATGTAATTCTTTACTAGCTTTTAGGAGTAAATACTTAGTAGATGAATGCGGTCGGAGAACAGGGAGCATGCTGATGGAGATCGACATGTTAAGGGCCATACTATTTCACAGTTTAATTTGATTATCTGTGAATGTTTATGTTTTTCCCTGTTATGCTATTTAATCATGTTTTATCATTAGATTTTTTGACATGATAGAATAGTATCCCTCAAGAAAAATTAAGTAAAATTGATGTCTTTTCAATTGCTGCACCTATCACGATTTTGATCGTTAATTGGCAGGTCTACCAAAGTAGGGTGCCATTAACTATCTTAATAAGATGGGGTGGGTGTCGGACACCCACATGCATAGTGTTGGTTTGACTTGACAAGGCTGTCAAAATAGTTTTGGGCCTTGAGGCATGGTGTTGGAAGCTGGGGCATTATGATGCCATCCAACAAACAAGAGTCATATGCGATATGATTGGCAAGAGGTTGCCTACTGTAAATCACTAGGTTTTTAGCAGTGATGCCAAAGCTCACTAGAACTTAATGCCTTACAGATCTTGGACTCACTATATGTTGTTTGAGGGAAACATGGTTTATAGTGGGAGTATCTTTTGTTATCTATTGTTAAGTTAAAGTTCAACCACTGGTCGTATGGTGATACTGACTAGGTCCGGTTTATGTCGTATGGTGATACGAGCGGTCGTGAAGATAGTCGAACATAACCAACGACATGAGTGATTAATAGAAGATCTTTCATAAACATAGTCTCAATCTTTGCATATATTTTCTATTATAGATCATGGCACCTACTACTTCTTCTCGCACCTACCTTTAATTTGCGATCTATTCTTGAAAAGGAAAAGTTGAATGGTTCAAATTTTATTGATCGGTTTAAATCGAGAATTGTTCTCAAACAAGAAAAGAAGGAATATGTTCTAGAGAATCCCCATCTGAGGAACCGAGTGCCGATGCTACTCGAATCAAAAGAATGCTTATGAGAAGCATTGCAATGACGCAGCCGATGTGCATTGCCTAATGCTTGCAACCATGAACTCGAGCTTGAAGCAATATGAGACCACGGATGCTTACAATATGATTGTGAGTCCAAGGGTATGTTTCGTGATCAAGCAAGGCGAGAGGTTCAACACCTCTAAGGCATTGTTTTCTTGCAGGTGCTATCGAGAAGGTAACCCTGGCCACCCTCATGTGATCAAAATGATTGGTCTCATGGAGAGCCCGAAAAGCTTGATTTTCCCCTTAGTCAAGAGTTGGCTCGATGTGATTCTCCAATCGCTCCTCGCGAGCTTTGAGCTGTCATACTGAATTTTCATATGAATGGCATGGAGAAATCAATGACCGAGTTATATGGTATGCTTAAGGGTGCTTTGAGGAGAGCATCAAGAAAAGTTCCAATCATGTGATGATGGTTCAAAGACTCTGACCTTCAAGAAGAAGGGTAAGTCGGGAAAGGGAAAAGGCAAAGGAAAGACTAAAGATGAGATCGAGAGTCTCAAGGCTAAGCTTAAGAAGCTTAAACTGGGTCCTAAGCGACACGATGAATGTTACCATTGTCATGAGACTGGCATTGGAAGAGAAATTGCAAGAAGTACTTGGCGAAAAGAACAAAGGAAGTATGACTTCCAGCCTGTATAAATGTTATACAAATTAATCTTGCCACTTCTCAGGCCGGTTCTTGGGTATTTGATACCGGATCGGTTGCTCATATTTGCAATTCGATGTGGAGGACTAATAAGGAGTAGAAGTTTGACAAGAGGAGATGTTGATCTTCACAGTAGGCAATGGAGCAAGAGTTGTCGCATTAGTGCTGGCACTTTACCATTAGCTTTACCTTCGTGATTAGTTATGGAACTAAATAATTGTTATTATGTTCCACCTTTGCAAAACATTATTTCGCTTCATGTTTAGGAGCGTAAGTTATGAATTCAGAATAAAGAACAATTGTTGTTCAATCCATTTTGAAGATATGCTTTATGGCCATGCTCCATTGGTGAATGGATTGTATGTTTTGAATCTTGAGGATATGCCTATTTATAACGTTAATGCTAAGAGACTTTGACCCAATGAAATGAATCCCACTTTTATCTGGCATTGTCGACTTGGTCATATAAATCAGAAGCGCATGATGAAGCTCCATAAAGATGGTCTTCTAACCTCATTTGATTTTGAATCATTTGAAACATGTGAATCTTGTTTGCTTGGCAAAATGACAAAGGCACCTTTCACAACCAGAGGTGAAAGGGCGAGTGACTTGTTGGCCCTTGTACATTCGGATGTATGTGGACCTATGAGCACTTCGGCCAGAGGTGGTTTTTAGTACTTCATAACTTTTACTGATGATTTCAGCAGATATGGCTATGTCTACTTGATGAGACATAAGTCGGAATCCTTTGAAATATTCAAGAAATTTCAAAATGAGGTACAAAATCAACTTGGCAAGACAATCAAATGTCTACGATCAGATCGTGGAGGTGAATATTTGAGCCATGAGTTTGGTGATCATCTAAAGAAGTGTGGAATTGTTCCACAACTCACTCCGCCGGGAACACCTCAATGGAATGGGGTGTTAGAACGACGGAACCGAACATTGTTGGACATGGTTCGGTCAATGATGAGCCAATCTGATCTTCCATTGCAATTCTGGGGATACGCTCTAGAAATAGCGGCTTTCACATTAAATAGGGTTCCATAAAAAACAGTAGAGAAGACACCATATGAGATATGGACCGGGAAGTGTCACAGCTTTTCTTTTCTCAAGGTATGGGGTTGTGAGGCATATGTCAAACGTTTGACGTCTGATAAACTCACACCCAAGTCTGATAAGTGCTTCTTTGTGGGGTATCCTAAGGAAACTAAAGGATATTATTTTTATAAGCGGGATGAAAACAAAGTGTTTGTTGCCCGTAATGGTGTCTTCTTGGAGAAAGAGTTTCTTTCCAAAGGAGTCAGTGGGAGTAAGGTGCAACTCGAAGAAATTCGGGAAACATCCGAAAATGTTTCAACTCCTACTGAGCCTCTACAGGATGAACAATATGTTTTTAAACCTATAGATGAAGCATCAACCCCACGTAGATCTAAAAGGCCACGTCAATTGCCTATAAGGTATGGGCATAACGTTTTATTATTGAATAATGATGAGCCTAATACTTATTCGGAAGCGATGGTAGACCCAGACTCTGAGTCATGGCTTGAGGCCATGAGATCCGAAATAAAGTCCATGCATGACAATCAAGCTTGGAACTTGGTTGATGCACCTGATGATGTTAAAACCATTGAGTGCAAGTGGATTTTTAAGAAAAAGATAGATATGGATGGAAAGGTTCACATTCATAAGGCACGACTGGTTGCGAAGGGTTTCAAACAAATTCAAGGTGTTGATTATTGAAACCTTCTCTCCTGTCGCTATGCTTAAGTCTATCCGATCATTCTAGCTATTCTTTGCATATTTGATTATGAGATATGGCAGATGGATGTCAAAACGGCTTTCCTAAATAGAAACCTAAGTGGGGATGTGTACATGACACAGCCTGAAGGTTTTGTCGATCCAAAGGAAGCTAGAAAGATATGCAAACTTAAGAAGTCCATCTATGGATAAAAGCAAGCATCTCGGAGTTGGAACATTCGTTTTGATGAGGTGGTAAAAGGGTTTGACTTCATCAAGAACGAAGAAGAACCTTGTGTTTACTAGAAGATTAGTGGGAGCAAGCTAGTGTTTCTGATCTTGTATGTAGATGACATACTACTGGTCAGAAATGACATTCCAATGCTTGAATCTGTTAAAACTTCATTAAGAAATAGTTTCTCAATGAAAGATTTAGGAGATGCAACATATATTCTTGGTATAAGGATCTATAGAGATAGATCTAAGAGGCTAATTGGATTAAGCCAAGACATGTACATTGACAAGGTGTTGAAGCGTTCAACTTGCAAGATTCCAAAGGGGTTTCTTGCCCATGTCACATGGTATTAATCTTAGCAAGACTCGGTGCCCACGACCACCGATGAGCGAGACAAAATGGTAGAATTCCATATGCTTGGCTATCGGATCTATCATGTATGCCATGTCAGGCACACGACGGATGTATCGTATACTCTAAGTATTCTGGCAGATATCAATCGATCCGGTGAAGGTCACTGGATAGCGATCAAGAATATCCTTAAGTACTTAAGAAGGACTAAGGATGCATTCCTTGTATTTGGTGGTGAGGAAGAGCTGGTCGTAAACGGTTACACCGATGCTAGCTTCCAAACCGACAAGGATGATTTCAGATCGCAATCGGGGTTTGTGTTTTGCTTAAATGGAGGAGCAAAGTGGTGGAAAAGTTCTAAGCAAGGAACGGTTCTTGATTCTACGATGTAGATCGAGTACATTGCGGCTTCGAAGTCGCGAAAGAGGCCGTATGGATTAAAAGTTCATTAGTGAGTGGGTGTGGTTTGAGTGCTTCTAGTCCAATGGATCTCTATTGTGATAATAGTGGAGCCATTGCACAAGCTAAGGAGCCCGGATCGCATAAAAATCCAAGCACATACTTCGCGATATCACATTATTCGTGAGATCGTTGAGAGAGGTGATGTAAAGATATGCAAAGTGCACACGGATTTGAATATTGTTTGATCCGTTGACAAAGCCTCTCCATAACCTAAGCATGAGGCGCACACAAGAGCTATGGGTATTCGATACCTATATGATTGACTCTAGTGCAAGTGGGAGATTATTGGTGATATGCCTAGAGGCAATCATGGAGATGATTGTATCACGTCTATGTTTATGAGTGACGAGGATTAAAACCTCTATATATTATCTTTAATATATAAAAGACCATACGTCTTCATGGTACGTAACCTTTGAGGTGCACGACCTCCTTTGGTCGTAGAGATTCGGAGGTTACATAATGGGTACCACAGTGGACGAAGGCCCAAGCCAAGCTTCCACCAGGAGAACTGCTCGAGAAGGTAAGAACCGATTCCAAGGTATATTCTCTACCGTATGATGAATGGAACACGTGCATATTCCATACGACGTATCTTATCCAAGACACACGATGAACAACCTCCGTGGCGGTTATATGTTTCATAGACATATAACCGCCAAACGATTGATTCTGTATCAACCGTCACTTGACTCCACTGCACGCAACGCCGCATCGAGCGTCTTCTCCGAAGAAATGCGCCACCTCTTGAGGGCTATTTAAAGATGGAACACGCGCGGATCAAGAAGAAAAAGAGAAAAAGGCAATGTAAGAAGGAAGACAAAAAAGCCATAGATTCGTGTAATAGTTACGAGTTAGCAAGAGGGCAGCGAGTCCTTAGGATATACCTTGTAAATTCCAGTTCATATTAATAAAAGAGCAGTCCCATTATTCCCTGAGATTTCCCATATCATTTTCTCCTTTCTATTTTCGTAAGATCGACGTCTTGATCGTCGACAGCTGGCGCCGTCCGTGGGGATCGCGGTGTGGAATCTCAGAAGATTTTTCTCTGCTCATCAAATCTTTGTCCATTCCCCGTCTATGATCGCTGATGCGGTTATGGCGGGAAGTTGGGATGAAGAAAATTGGTTCGACTTGGAGGACTACGCCGACCTCGACATGGATGCATGTATGCGCGCCATGGAGGAAAATGCGAATATCTTCATCATCCTCCTCTGCAGGCTCGCCCGTGGCGTAAATCGCGAAGACAACCGGATGGATGAAGACACACCGCCACGATCGATGGCGGTTTGAGGAAGTGTTTCCGACTAGTTCGGAACACCCCAAATCCTCAGCAAGCCCGACCCTTTGGACCGGCAAGAAAGGTGACGAAAATTCAACACCGCAGCCAAGTTCAACATACCTTTGATGCGATCATGGTTGATAGGTACTCACCAAATGCTTCTAGTAATTCCGTGAGCCAACGACACTTAGTAGCGGTGTCAATGAAACCTCCATTGGTCGTAAACCAAGTGGGGATGATAAAGCTCGGCGATTCGATCGGCGATTCGCGAATTAGGTGAGGTCCTTCCAAAACCTCGGGAGGTGCCGATCACCGATCGCTCTCGTCGTGGAAGCTTCGCGCGAAGCTCAGAGGCTCTCGTTGATTAGGATGGAAGCTCATCGGAGGACCGCTCTTTGGAAGCACGAGGTCAATGCGATCGGAGATACGAATCACAATGCCGTATGCGGTCCTCCACACATTGCCTCGCCACCACGTCCTAATGGAGATGGTGCGGGTGGTCAAGCACCAAATGCCGGAGGTGAGCGAATCGGTAGATGTTCACGCATTATCGCTTGATCCTTCCCAAACCAATGTGAGGGACCGGGCAAGATCCACGAGAAGGTCGGAGGATGTAAGCCATCAAACACCTTCTTCTCGCAATCCTCGTGACCTTGGTAACTATACAAAACTGCGTGAGTCGTGATATTTTAAATACCGACCCTGCCCGGCAGAGACTCCGGTTTTGCCCAACTCGCAGTCAAGTATCGGAGATTATCCAACAAACAATGCAACGCCGAAGCTTATCGAACGAAGGCACCGCAAAGTCGAACCATGACTTCATCACAAAATCTTCCCAAAGCGAAGCCTACATGGTCGCGTTGGGGATCAATTGACACTGCGACCACCTCGGCGATTCCACCAACCATCACGAGGAGAGATTATTTCAAGAATCCTCGCCATCACTTCGTCGAGACGAACCATCGCTTGACTCGGTGATCTCCCGCATCATCTCGAGCGAACAAGCGGTCGGCGTTTTACTAACGTCCACGACCGGATCGGGACATTGAGCATCGACAATGCTCTTAGAAATCAATCTCCAACCGATTACAATCCAAACGCTTTTTCAAAGAAGGCGCCACGAAACTATCACGGTGTCGAGCTTTCTCGCCAGGCTCCAGGTCAGATCGTTGGCCAAATAGGTTCAATCGACCAATATGGATAAATTCAATGGGACCCAAAATCCCTTAGAATTTCTCCAGATATACACCACCGCTATCGAGTGCGGTGGTGATGAAAATGTAATGGCGAATTATCTTCCTCAAATATAGAAGGATCACCGATCTTGGTTGCTTAACCTTCCGATCGGATCGTGTATACTTGGGAGCAACTTATGCGACCTTTTAATTACAAATTTTCGAGTGCGTATGATCGCTCCGGAAAGGAAGATGATCTCCATAGGATACGACAAAAATCAAGCGAGACTCTCGCAGTATATTAAAAGATTTAGTCAAGTCCGTAACTCAATACCAGAGGTCGCAGAATCTTCCGTTATCCAAGCCTTCAAAGCGGGATTAAGAAATCGAAGGTTTACAGAGGATTTAGCTATACATCCTCCACGAATAACCATCGAACTCTTCGACATGGCTGACAAGTACGCTACGGCCAGTGAAGCGGTCGAGTGGAGCAATCGTTGTTTGAAAGGATAAGATCCCCAACTTTGCTTAGATAGGCGGAAAAGAAACTAAAGAAGACTCTCAAGAAAAGAAACATGGCGAGCCAATGACAAAGAGGTTCTCATTGCTCTGAAAAATCTACAAAAGGAAGAAAAGATTATCTTGTCGTGGCAAGGCCAAAGCTCAACTAATGGTTACAAGAAAACAAAAATGGTGTCCTCTTCATCGCCAAGCGGGACACGATTTGCATGCAATTGTCGACTTGACAAAAGAAGTCGGAAGATTATTATGCAGTAAAGACCACTCCGTCGATTCAAGAGCTCGGGGAAACAAGCTCCAAGAAGGACAAAGATGGTGACGAAGAGATGGAGTACCAAGAACCTCATCACACCGTTGATGTGATCTTCGGTGGGTCTTCTTCGTACGAGTCCAGACGTCACCTGAAAGCCATGGAGCGAGAGGTCAACCTTACCGAACCTTCGATCGCCGTTAAACCTTCAAGGTGGTCGGAGACAATAATCTCCTTCAGCAAAGAAGACTGCCCTATTCCTTCAACTCGACCAGGTAGGTTTCCAATTGTCGTTGAGCCTACTATTAATAACTGCAAGGTTAATCGGGTTTTGATAGATGGGGGTAGTTCTTTGAATATTCTATTTGAAAGTGCTTTAGAAGATATGCAGATTCCCAAATCCAAGGTAAAACCGGTGAAATATGCCTTTCACGGCATAGTGTGTGGGTCAACTGCTAAACCAATAGGGCACTTGTCCCTACTAGTTACGTTCGAAAACCCGACAACTTCCGAACAGAAAAAGTTTCATTCGATGTAGGAACTTCGAGATCGCATACAATGTAATTCTCGGTCGTCGGCTTTAGCAAAGTTCACGATAGCCACGCATTACGGTTATCGAATTTGAAAATCTGGGACCGAAAGGTGTAATCACGGTCCGAGGTGATCGTAAGATAGCCTACGCATGCGATCGGAGTGTTTAGAGTTGGTCGATGAACTTCGACCGAGGAACTAACACCGTTAACATGCGAGTCAAAAGTTCAAGGCGAAGATGACACCAAAACCTTCCACCGGTTGAAAGAGGTACAACTCGATGGAAGCGCTTCTCGAGGGTGCCAAGATACCGGTCGGGACAGACTCGACCTAAATAGGAAGAGTCGCTCGTCTCCTTCCTCAGAGCTAATCGGGGCGTATTCGCATGGCGGCGTCCGGCATGCCCGAGTCCCCTGGAGGTGATCGAGCATAGGCTAGCTCTGACCTAACAAAAAACGATCAAGCGAAGCTACGGCGTTTACTTTGATCGAAAAGAAGCAATCGATCGGAGATCAACAAGCTTATCAAAGCGGGTTCATTCGTGAGTCGACCACCCGGTGGCTCGCCAACTCGTAATAGTTAGAAAAGCCAGCGGAAATGACGAATGTGTATTGACTTTGAGATCTTAATAAAGCTTGTCCAAGGATGACTTTCCCTTCCTCGCATTGATCAACTTGTAGACTCTACTTAGGTGTGAGTTGTTAAGTTTTTGGATGCTTATTCGGTACCACGGATCAATATGAGTAAACAAGATGAAGAAAACTTCCTTTATCACCCCATATGGTACTTCTTTGTTATGTAAAAATGCCATTTGGTCTCAAGAATCTTTGGTGCAACATTCCAAAGGTTGATGCAAAAGACCTTTAGCCCTCGGGTGGTCGGAATCTTGAAGCCTACGTTGATGATCTCAGTCGTTAAAGCGTCAACGCTGGGATCATATTCTAGACCGCAAGAGACTTTCAATAACTTAAGGCGTCATAACCTTAAGTTAAATCTAGAGAAATGTGTGTTGGAGTTTCGTCGGGAAAGCTTCTTGGGTTCCTAGTTTCAGCTAGAGGCATTGAAGCAAATCCAACGAAAATCGCCGCCATCGATCGAATCATGATCCAACCACAAAGAAGGAAGTCAGTTAACCGGTTGTATGGCGGCGTTAAGTCGTTTCATAGCACTTAGGCGAAAAAGGACTACCTTTCTTTAAGCTTCTCGGAAACATGGGAGTTTGAATGGACTAAAGAAGCAAGCGGCGCTTTGAAGAATTAAAGCGGTACCTTACGAGTCCCCAATCTTAGTTTCTCTAAGATTGGGAGAAACAATACTAATTTACGTGGTTTGCACGCCACAAACGGTTAGTGGTGTAATTGGTCGTAGAACGAGACAATGTTCAACGACCAATATATTACGTAAGTGAAGTCTTACATGGACCAAAGAAAGGTATCCGCAGTACAAAAATTGCTCTATGGTCTCCTCATGGCTTTAAGGAAACTAAGACATTATTTTCGTGCCCACAAAGTGGTCGTACCTCTGGATATCCCCTTGGTCAAGTCTGGGAAACGAGGAGTCATCGGGGCGAATATCAAAATGGGCGGTTGAGCTTGGGCGTTCGATCTCCATTTTGTCCCACGAACGACAATCAAGTCCCGTGCAATAGCGAATTCATTGCCGAATGGACAAACCACGAACCCACCCAGGGCGATGCGAGCACCACGGCGAGTGGACAATGTGCTTCGATGGTTCCTTGATGTTGCATGGCTCGAAGTGAGGTCGTCTTGATTTCCCCTCTTGGCGAACAAATAAAGCACGCCATTCGCTTTAACTTTCCTACTACTAACAATGTGGCGAGAATATGAAAGTTCTTGGCCGGACTTGGCGCACTGCGTTATTCGGGATTCGCGATTGCTAGTGAAAGCGATTCTCAACTAGTAGCGAATCAAGTAGGAAAGAGTATCAATGCTCTAGTACCAAGATGTCATCATATCTCGCGAAATGCGGAAACTCGAAAAGCATTTCTTCGGTTTCGGATCAACACATTCCTAGAAAGGAAAACTTTCTGCGGACTGATTGGCGGATGGCTTCCACACGGACATCCGTCCCGCCCGGAGTTTTCTCGAGAACTGATTCACCCTCGTTAGTCGAGCCTTCCGAGGACATAGATGTTAGCAAGGAGGTTGCACACCTCGATTCTGCGAACATGGATGCTCCACAGTCGATGATGGTTGGCGCCATCACGATCACGGTAGAGATTGGATGACATCGATCTACAATTATCTTGACATGACCTAATTCGGAAGATGATGTAGAGGCGATCGCATTGCACGAAAAGCCAAATCATACACTCTCATTGAGCGTACCTTGTATAGCGAGGATCTCACGGAGTGTTGATGAGATGCATATCTCACTCGGATGGCATTAAATTGCTAGCGAAATTCATGGAGGAGTCGTGGAGCACATCATTCCTCTGAGAACTTTGGTTGGTAAAGCCTTTAGGCAAGGATACTACTGGCCAACTGCCCTTCATGATGCAAAAGAGCTCGTGACGAAGTGCGTACAATGTTAGTTTCATAGTCGACAAGTACATCAGGCGTCTCAAGCTTTGCAAATAATTCCTCTTTCTTGACCTTTTGCAACCTGGGGACTGGACATTCTGGGACCTTTCCCAAGAGCACCCGGGGGCTTTGAGTTCCTATTCGTTATGATTGACACGTTCACTAAATGGATCAAAGCCGAGCCGGTTGTAAAAACTACAACTGAAGCCGCCAAGAGGTTCCTAACAAAAAGCGTGATTACACGGTTTGGTGTACCCAGTCGTATAATCACTGATAACGGTGCCCGCCAAGCAAGCGGCAATTTCGAAGTGCATTTGAAGAACTAGGTATCAAGATACATTTCGCTTCGCGTTGCTCATCCACGAGCAATGGAGCGATTGAGCGAGCCAATGGTATCATAATGCAAGGGATCAAGCGACGAGTATTCGATCGCTTAATTCGCGATCGAGCTTGGGTTCAAGAACTTCCATACGTATTATGGGCGTTCGTACCACGACTAGTCGTGCGGCCCGTGAAACACCATTCTTTATGGTTTACGGCCGCCATGCTTCCTCGAGCTTAAAATTGGTTACGCTCGAACCGATTCCTTTTCCGAAAGTGATCGGTGTGAACGACGACTTGACGACATCAATTTCCTTAAAAACGAGCGAAACCAAGCTTTGCTACGATCGATCTACCAAGCAAGTCATGCGTCGATACTACGATCGTAAGGTGCAACCTCGCTGACCTAATCGCCGGTGATTTGGTTCTTAGAAAATTCGAGAACCAAGCGGTCGCAACAAACTTTCACCTAAGTGGGAAGGTCCATACTCGTGGTCGAAGTTACGGCGGGATCGATGCGATTAGCTATGACCGATGGGCAAGTTTTGTCTAATTCTTGGAATATTGATCAATTGCGTAAGTTCTATGTTTAATTTCATGTATTTTATTTACATTCTTTTTTCAATAAAGATGCTTTTCCTTAAAAACGATAAGTATGGTTGTTTATGCTTATTATTTATCGCATCTGGTCGTATGCCATTCCCGTTGCTGGTTGGTCGGAGAAGACTCTCATTCTCTCCGATATTCCTTTCAGTAGGATCTCCACTACTCATGGTTGCTGACTTGAATGTCACCGACCACACTGGTTTTAGACGTGATCATTGCTTCAATGATACACACGCATGACCAGACATTCTTTTCTTAAAGAATCATACAGTATGAGAATACCAACTCAGACGGTTTACTTGGTTTCGTTTCTTTCTTGAATTTGAAGATTGTTATTTTATTTCAACATTCTCGTTCTAATCAAGTTTGGCTCTTGGTCGGGACACGAAAGCCTCTGGTGAAGTCTCTCCTCTCAGACGTGGTCACCCACTGGAAGGAGCTTCCTAGTGACGGTCCTTTTCCTCGATCCTCGCCGATCGGATTTGATCATGAGCACGTTTGCGACATATTTTAACAAATCTTTAGTTCTTGAGATTCGATCGACCAGATCCAAATATTTTCTAAACAACGGTACTTATCTCTTCTTTTCTTTTTCTTTGCATACATTCTTAATGCATATCTTCTTATCAAGAAAATCCGGTCTTTGTTATGTCTTCCGACTACAAGTGGTATTTCATAGTACTTGATAATGGACAAGATCTAGACTAGTCGAAATCGTCACCGGTTCCACCACATGATTTCCTAGTATTTCCTAGATCGTTGTCATAGACATTATCGACACTCTTACCATGGTCATCGTTATTACTCAATTTCTGGTCTCATCGCTTTCTTTTAGTAACGTTCATCTACTAACATAGCGATCGGGGCTAGGAGATATATGAGTATTTAACAACATTGACAAAGCAGATCTTCTTTGACAAAGGTAAGTTTTTATTTTACATAGTCTAATATTACATCTGTTTACATATTAGGACCTCCAGTGGTCGCTATGAGATGGAGATCAGACTTCCATTTCTCGCAACTTTCTCTCAGAGGTTTTACTTCCTCGAGAAGTTTTGTTGCTTCACTCTCAGAGCGATCGAAGTCCTCTTCCACGACTTTAAGGTTAACAGAGGATCGGAAGCCTTTAGTTTTGCTAAAGCAACACTAACTCGATTCTGATAGCTTCCTTCATTGTGCGGGTATGGTTTTCCTCATAGTTTTGAGCGGACCTTTGAGATCTTCCAAAAGTTGACCAAAGTAGTCCATCTTTTCCGTTGGATCTCCTAAAGAAGGCAAGCTTGATCGATCCCATATCGAAGATCATCTTGTTAAGAGTCTTGATCTTCTCATCAAGGCCAAATACAAAGCTTCCTTTTGCCACGCTCAAAATCGAGGTCTTCTCCGCTCGTTCAAGTGCTCTGATTTTTACTCGCACGAGTAGATAAACAAAATTAATGTACTCTTTACAATTGGAGTTATGGAATCTTTGGTTAGGTCTCCGGCCGATTACCTTTGATTTTCTTCTCACAAGAGTCGAAACCTCTTTTGCCTGGTCATCGCATGCTCGATCGGCCGGTCTTTACTCGATTTTTTCCTCGGCTTTATTATTAGGGCTTCCTTGGCCTTGATCTCTTCTTTAATTTTCTCTAAATCTATCAAATATGATAGAAAGAGAAGGATAATCTATAAGGAGAATCAAGATAATAAACCTTAGGAGATCAAAAGAGAAATGTACTTACTTCTCGGATCGGAGTGTTTTTGCTCCAAAGTTTTTATTATTTGGTCATCCTCAGATCACAAAGATAGTTTTCACCAAATGCTACAAAAACAAAAATTCCTTTCTTTAGCAAGCTTTCAAAGAAACCGCAAAGAAAGAGTTGTAAGGATAGTCGTAGATCACTTACCCAATTGCTATATCGTTATATTCGAAAAGATGGTATCTGGACCAATCTTGGCTTGATGGTCAGATATCTTTCCCGAGCTTCATCAAGTTCCTTATCCTCGATAAATCGGGAGAAAAAGGGAATTTGTTAACCCGAAAGTATTTCTGGAGGAGATGGAACTGTTGAGGGTCTCTGGGATGACTACCTCAGGAGAAGGAGTAAGGATTACTAGAGGATCTGAGCGAATCTTTGAAACACTGCTCGGGGCTTCTTTTGCTACTTCATCCTCGGTAGTTTTTGCTTTAGGAGTATCCTGATCAGGGACCTCCACGACCACTTCTTCCTCAGGAACCTTTTCCTGAGGGATGTTCTGGTCGGACACGACTGGAACACCAGAAGATCTAAAAAACAAAGAAAAGATAAGGAAGATCCAAGGTATGTATAAATATGACCTCTTCATTTAATATATGTACCTTGTTGATTTTCTGAATTTACCCTTGTAGCGCATCGAAGTGAAGTTCGTTGCGCTGGCCTTCCTCTTCTTATCAACTGATTTCACCAGTTCTAAACCGGTAGGGTTGACTAGATCTTGCGCATCCACTGATCGGAAATCGGAAGCGATATCCGCGACCATTTGGTCGAGGTCCTCGATCGCCGTCGGTAGATGTAGATTCATCTACCTCCACAACGATGGCCTCGGAGGCACCGGAGGTTCTCGATGACCTTCTTTGGAAGATGCGACGACCGCCTAAATTCATCATCAAAGATAGTTAGGCGATAAACATAATTTATCCAAAATATTATTTGTGTTCGGTTACCTACCTTTGGAAGGCTTACATCCTGTGTGGTCGAAGGGGAGATCGGATCATCAATTGGCTCACATCTTTCAGTGACCTTGTTGATTCTCAACCCAACCGACTACACATCAAAGAGGATTTATGGTATACCGATAAAAAATAATATGTACGTCAATAAGACAGCAGTTGATATTTTTTACCTTAAGTCTTTCAATCCTTTCTTCAGCGGAAACAGCCGCTAAGATCCGAGGGAAACTAGCCTTATCGCCAGGCTCTCCGGTGCAGATCATGTTGATCCAGCTTCTAATCTCATCAGAAGATAGAGCTGTAAAGGTAAGATGAAAGATTTAAGGATACAGAAATAATTAACTGAGATAGGAAAACTGGTCGGAATCGTTAATGGCTTACCATTTTTAGAATCTCTGGTCGTATCATCACGACCAATGTACCAGAGCATCTTATGTGCTCGGGCCTTCAAAGGGCTAACCCGGCGCGTGGAAAAATCCTTCACCACATGCCAAGATGTTAGACCTTTGACACTAAGAAGCTTGATTGCTTCAGCCCATTTCCCTCTTTCTCTGTAGAGGAGCGCCATCTCGGATTCTCGACCGCCTTCTTACCAGAATAATAAAGGCTGTCTTTCTTCGTGATCTTCATATAGAACCAGCTCTTCTTCCACGACGACCACGAAGATTTTGAGTACATAAAAATGTACTCATCAGCTTTTCCATCATGGAGACGCAAGGTGCACTCTCCAGCGTCCCCAATCGCTTTTCGACTTTGTCATCCCGTAGTAGTACTGAATAGATCCAGATCTGCTGAATCCCCAAATGCGCTTGCAGAGATAGATAAAAATATCGAGATTGGCGATGGCATTGGGGCAGATTCACCAATTCAACTCCATAATACTCCAAAACTTGAGGAAGGAAGGAGTGAATTGGTAGCCAAATCCGCATTCGATATATGCGAAAACAGAATTTCTCCATCTTCACTTTGCTCAGGGAATGTTCCCAAACGCGATCTCAAAAATCACATCCTTGCTGGGAGCATCCCGATCTTCTCCGATTCTCCAACTTTTTCTCACTTAGGTCGGAACCGACCGGTTGGTGATTTGGTCCGCATGGTTAGGTTCTTTTGGGTGAGAAAAGCAAAGGAGGTCGGAGGTAGTTTTACTCGGAAGATGAGAAAAGAAAGGAGGAAGTGAAAAAACCCTAAGTTTACAAAGGGTTTTATAAGTTTCGAAATCCTAAACCGTAATAAGGAGTTACCCAAAAAGTCCAACAGACACGTAAACTCTTCAAATCCCAAGGCAAAGTTCTCAACTTTAAAGTGAATACAAACCGCTTCAAATGCCCTTGTATTTAATAGCGTCATCCCGATACGATTTCATCGGAAGAAAGGTGTTCACACGACCTATTCATTTAAAGTTCGGGGGCTAGCTGATGAGGATTAAAACCTCTATATATTATCTTTAATATATAAAAGACCATACGTCTTCATGGTCGTAAACTTTGAGGTGCACGACCACCGGGTCGTAGAGATTCCGAGGTTACATAATGGGTACCCTAGTCTGACGAAGGCCCAAGCCAAGCTTCCACCGGAGAACAACTCGTAGAAGGTAAGAACGATTCCAAGGTATATTCTCTATCAGTATGATGAATGGAACACGTGCATATTCCATACGACGTATCTTATCCAAGACACACCGTGAACAACCTCCGCGCGGTTATATGTTTCATAGATATATAACCGCCAAACGGTTGATCTCAGATCAACCGTCACTTGACTCCACTGCACGCAACGCCGCATCGCGCGCCTTCTCCGAAGTAATCGCCACCTCTTCGAGGGCAATTTAAAGATGGAACTCAAGGATCAAGAAGAAAAAAGAAAAAAGGCAATGAAGAAGGAAGACAAAAGCACAAGCCATAGATTCGTGTAATAGTTCGAGTTAGCAAGAGGGCAAGCGAGTCCTTAGGATATACCTTGTAAATTCCATTCATATTAATAAAAGAGCGGTCCCATTATTCCCGAGATTTCCCGCCATTTTCTCCTTTCTATTTTAGTAAGATCGACGTCTTGATCGTCGACAATGAGTTTTTGAATAAATGTTATTCTGTTCCTTGAATGAATCGTTATTTCTGAAGATCAACGAGTATGTGACTTGTTGGTGAAACTCTTCGACTTGTATGATGTCGTTCTAAAAGTATCCCTGGTCGAATGTCACTGATCGGAACACCAGTGACTCTACGACCAGCACATATATTGATTGAAGACCATGTTTCACCGGTCATGGATATAGGGATATCGAATCGATAATGTGAACACATGTTAGAGAACATGGGGTTGGATTGACCCACCTTGAGACACTATTGAGATTGTTATGATCCTGTGTGTCATTAGTTGGTCTCAAGCAATGATGATGTATAATCCTTAGACACGAGATCGCGATGGTTCCCTACATGTGTAATAGCACTCTTAGGGGTTGCCAAGCGCTACTCAGAATCGAGTAGTTATAAAGGTAGCTTTCGGGTATGCTATGAAACATGCGAGGATGTGACTGGTCGGATATGGATTTGCCTCCTAACATAATAGGAGAGATGTCTGGGCCTCAAGTAGTCGGATAAAGAAAGTGCATGGCCATGCCACTAGTGGTCAAGTGTTCGACCATGTAAGGTTATCCGACAACTCGATCGAGAAAGTATTGAACAGTCCATGGATGACACATTATCTCACCTGGAGTTCAAACCAGATATCGTGAGGCAAAGGGAAAATACTAGAGTGAGTCGCTTTGTTCGATCAGCTCCAAACAAGTCGTATGGTGATACGAGCAAGTCGTAGACTGATCGAACGAAATCACAGAGTGGTCGAAACCTGGTCGTAAGGAGTTACAAACTGGACGTGACCGAGTGCGAACTGGTCTTATAAAGATAAGACCTGGTCGTAAGTGACGAGGACGTAGTCGTAGATCATATTGCATTAAGGTTCGTCCGATATAATTTGTGTGTATTCGGGAATCGTTATGTCCTGCTAGGGACCGTTACGACTCGTGGTCGGAAAGGATTTCCGAGTTACAACCGTTTACACATAAACCTAACGGGTCACACACTTAATGGGATGGAACAAACCAAGTACGAATACGATTCGTTAAATGTGTTCGGATAGGATCCGACACAGGGCACTATATAAGGAGATGCTTGAGGCTGGTTTTAGGGGACGAGAGAAAGACACGTGAGTTGTTTTCCACCGAAACCCTAGCCGCCATCTTCCTGAGAGAGCCTTCCCGTGCGACTTGGTGCTAGCACACCGGCGTACGGTTGTTCCTTCTTTGGACGTGTGGATACCGTAGAGGCGCTACTGCGGTCGCTGTTGCGCTGAGGACGATCCGTGATCTTCACAAGGAACTGTGGAGGCTGCTGGAGGAAACGATCGACTTCGAGGACGTTGGACGATCATCTACAACCACTACATCGACGCGTTCATCGTCGGACTAGGCCGCTCCGACTCTACTTCATTTGCATCGCGCGTGCGGTGGTAATGATCTGTGATCATCTATCTTGCTTGGCATCCTGGTTTACGTGGTAGAAATTTTGTATTGTTGCTAGCGTAGCCTACCCGTATCCCAACAGAATGAACACCCTCACTTCACTTGGGTACACCCCCATCTCAGTAAGGCATTCGCTATTTTGTCAGAAGGCTTTGTGCCCAACGTCTTGGTGAAGGGAGCCCCTTCGAATATGTCTACACCGGTCATGCTCGCGCTACTACGGCGTACCAACGTGCAAGGCTTGTTTTCAATGACTTAATTAGCTAATGTCATCCCATAGCCGCACATGTGGTTGTACGCTTAGGCTTAGATAGGGCTGGCTGGCATTCGGTCCTTAATTGACCCGGGCGAAGATCTCTTCCTATTTACTTGTGAGATATACCTCTCACACTTCCCAGAATATAATATAACTCGCCCACATCGCAAAATAAGTTTTCCACTTTTATTTTTATACAAAATAATAGAGATAAAACCCTCTGGACCATCATTTCAAAATCTTCCAAACTTATGTTCATCATGTCATCCTTTTAGCAAATTTCAGTAATGACTATAGCTTGACTAAGCAACTGTGCGATGCTCGTACTCAAAATTCCCAAAATTGATATCATCTATTGCATATACCATAACCTAATGGCTACAACAGTAAGGACATCAATATTTCAAGGAGGTTCATGCATCGAATATGATTAAGACTATCGTTAACCCCGAATATAACGATTTTAATCAAACATACACGTATGCATAATAGATTTTGCAAAAAGAAGTACAATAATTAAAATAGTAGGATCAACATGGTCAAAGGGGGGTCTTGCCTTGCTCAGGTTGTTCTGAATATGAAAGTGAAGGATTGTCGTGAAAATCGTTCGAGCAATCGATGTCTAAAAAGAGCCGGAAGCAAGTTAAATATAGAACAATAATCCCAACAGCAACAAAATCCAAATATTTTTTCATATTTAGGTAGATCATGATTTTAGATGAATTTAGAAAAAAGATTCATCTCATTTGGAGTTTGTATGCAAAAGTTATTAATGTTTCAATTTGCTTCGGTTTGAAAATTCCAGAAATTAGAAAAGGGTGACGTCGAAAGTGTATTTTCTGAAGTTTACGCTTTCCAGCAGAGAAAGTGTATTCTTCTCTGAGTTCTACTGAGGTTTACGCTTTCCAGTAAGAAAAATGTATTTTTCTCATAACTAAAGGCGGCTTTTCTCATTTTTCTGATTTTTATTAACTTACCGTAGTAGGTAATTGCATGTAATTAAACTCACCACTAGGTACCGTAGTAGGTAATTGCATGTAATTAAACTCACCACTAGGTAATTGCATGTAATTAAACCCTCCACTAATCACGCAGCTAAGGTGAGAGGCTATACACTAATCGCTTCATTTGATTCTTTTCCCCGATCGACAACAACTTTCTAACAAGCTAATGGCAAATGAGACTACCATGCTTCATTAGATTCCAATATTTATGTCATATTCCGAACCAGCAACTTGCTCCTTAATTAGTCCAATAATTAAACGATCTCCCCCCTAAAAAGCAATGGGGCATACATCATTGCGGGAATCTTTAATTTGTTGCATGCTTTTATTATGATCATATATATAATCCATTCAGAATTAGTGATCAATTATCGAGATGGTCATGGGACTAATGACCGGAGATTAACTAATTAACAACCAACCCAAACTAAACTTTTGTTATGTCTCTAGTGCGCGCAACAGCAGCATGAGAAAAACGGCACACATGTCAGCCGTTCGCTGTCAAGCTAGCTAAATTAATGGCCATGTTGGGCATATTAATATACGTACTAATCTTTGTCTTGTCAAAAATTAATTAACTCCCATCAAACCACAGGCTAGTAATCAATACACCAGATCCAGCATAGTCCAGGCAGGGGGATGCATGCATTCGTAAGGCATGCAGTGTTGTATAATTTGATCATAATGCAAGTTGCATCTGGCTTATTCCTTTTAATTCTGGTTAGCTAGCTAGGTATGGGGGCGTATCACATGCACATAGCTATATGTGTGAACATATGGACATACGAGATCCGGGCCGTTCCTTGCGCGAGTGACGGCTGGATGGAAAGCGCGCGCGCGCCGGGTCGAGCGACCGCGCGATTTGCGTTCCCCCTCACTCGCCCGAACGAGCGCTTCACTTTTGCGTTCCACACCCCCCGGCCAAACGAGTCCCGCAACATCTATTCCCCAATCCCAAATCCACGCCGAACCCTAATTTTGCTCTCGCGACCGTGGCGACCTTGTCGGCCGCTCCACCGCCCCCCCTTCACGGCCGCTACACCTCCCCCCCTTCACGGCCGCTCCGCCTCCCCCTTGAGCTCCGTTCGCCGCTCTGCCTCCCCCTTGAGCCCCGTGCGCCGCTCCGCCTCCCCCTTGTGCTCCATGCGCCTCACCCAAATCGAGCGCCCGTGGTACGCCTCGAGCGCCGCTCACCTGCGCGTTGCCGCCCCATGGACAAGAAGAAATTTCGCGGAGACCTCCGAGTGGTCACGACAGCCCTAGCGGTGGGCTACCTCTCGTGCCGTGCCCAAAGTACGACGCGACGATGATCTGGGCCGTGTCCGGGAGCTCGAAGAATCGAGGAAAAGAGTACTACAAGTGCCCTAGAAACGATGGGGTAAGAATCTCCCTTTTTTGTTGAATTTGGTTTTTGGTTTTGCCGGGCAGTTTATGCATTCTGATGATGAAAGTTCGTTTTTGTTGGTCCAGTTGTATTCGGGGGGTTGCGATACATTCATGTGGAAAGACCAATACCTGAGCCATCTGAGTGGGATGCATCCTGTCGAACAGCAGAGAAGAGATCGATCTCTGTCGCTGTTGAATGGAAATGAAGTGGTTTTCACAGTGGACCAACGTGTATTGGAAAATTTTGCTGTGATGAAGACCTCATTGGACCAGATCAAGACCTCATTGGACGAGATCAACAACTCAGTCAGGAAATGCACTTCTGGAGATGATAGGTTCAAAATGGTTGTAGTTGCATTTGTATTCTTGCTCTTAGGAATTTGTATTGAAAAGATTGTCAACTAAGTTTCTAATTTGTATTCTTGCTGTCTGAAATGTGAAATGTGAAATGTTGTTTGGATCTGAAATGAGAAATGTTGTTTGGATGTCTCAGTGTAGGCTATGAAATGTGAAATGCTGTTTGGAATGTCAGCTGGTATGTTGTGGGGGGCGTATTCTGAAATTGTCTCAGTGTATGTCTGTGTAGATTCTGAAATTGTCTCAGTGTATGTCTGTCTAGATTATGAAATTGTCTCAGTGTATGTCTGTGTAGATTATGAAATTGTCTCAGTGGATGTCTCAGTGTAGATTCTGAAATTCTGAAATTGTCTCGAGTGTATGTCTCGATCCGAGTTCAAGCAAAGTTCGATGTCTTTCAGAGTGCGATTTCGAATCGAAGCAAATTTTAGACCATGCCGAATTGAAGGCATTTCTTATACATGTCGATTCATTTGAGACAACAATCCAGATTTCTTTTGAGACAACAATCCAGAATTCATTTGAGACAACAATCCAGAAATTCATTTGAGACAACAATCCAGAATTGAAGCATCTCACCGACTGACATCAGAGCAGAGGCACAAAAATTCACAATGAAGCAAATTTGGACCATTGTGAATTGAAGCGCTTTCATCGGATGTCGATTCATTTGAGATGACAATCCGTAATTCATTTGAGACAACAATCCAGAAATTCATTTGAGACAACAATCCAGAATTGATTTGAGACAACAATCGAATTGAAGCATCTCGGTGACGACATCAGAGTGAGGCACAAAAATTCGAATCAAGCAAATTTCATACGATTGTCAATTGAAGCGATTTCATATACATGTCGATTCATTTGAGACAAGAATCCGAATTCATTGCATTCAATATCGATTACATTAGAATTCAAGAGCACATTACATAAGAATTCAATAGAACATTCAGTGATTTCAATAGCATATTACATATGAGTAGTAGTTAACATCCAGTCATCCGAATCCAATATCGATTACATCATGTCATCCGGTTTGCCCGCCACATAAAACAAATTTGAGTAAGTATGTAATAAGAGGCCCTAATAAGAAAAAATGATACATTACATCATAATTGACCTTGTTTTCTTAAAGGGCAATTGCGGCATCATGGGTACTCGATCTCATTGCAAGTCCCCGCATATGCGAGCTACCTTTCCTTCAACTTCTTGGGTTTGCTCTCCCAGTGCCGATTCCTCTTGCATTTGCCTCTAGTGAGATTGCTCGGAGGCGGCAATATATCGATGCCATGAGGGATGCCACACCCAAGATATGCTTCAACCTCCTCCACTCTACTTTGTGGGCGGACAGGAATTTCCTGGTTCATGTCTTGTATAAACTGTTTAAGTTTCCCTCTCGCATTATGCATGTAAGGTAGTGAGGGTGTAGCTCGATGTATCAATTCTTCTAAGTCCTTGCGCATCTCCGAAGCCAACTTTTTAATTTCTTCCTCCGTAGGATCTTTTGGTTTCTCCTCAAGAACATTGCCATTGTCATCGAACACAACCTCTCTCTTGCAATTTGCAGTCCACCTTTTCAAAACATAATAACTTGGAAGCTCATTCAGCAATGCACCTCGTAATACGAGGATAATGTGACGCAAGGAATCCCATGAGTACCAAACAACATACAGGAGCACTGGGCAATCATGGTGTTAGTATCACAAGTGACTTTTCTTACCTTCTTGCCATCCTCATTGACCGCTGTTACTTTAAGGTCACATACTTGCGCCGTGCTCTCAACAACACACTTGTCTCTTGCCGCAATAACCTCTTTTTGAAATATAGCGAACACCATATGGGTGAATACTTCACCGCCATGCCGCTCTAATGCCCATGGTGTCTTCAATCGAGGCCTAGTGTGAAATGTGGCATGGTCTTCTCTTAGCTCCTTTTGCCTTTGCTCGTCCCACCGCAAAGGTCGAACCGATCCGTAACTCAACCAAAGCATGTTTGTAACCAATAAAGCGATTGAAAAAGAATTGGCGCTTCGGGCATCGTGAAGTTGTTCAAGAATTCACGCCAAGGGTACGCCCATAAAGTAGGTCGGTACCCATGAGGCCCGAATCCTATATCGACCAGTGAGCCACTCATTATCTTCCAAACCGAACTCAGAAATAATAGCTGCCCACTGAGACTCAAATTCTTCTGGAGTTTCTGAGGGATATACACATGAATTGACACAACTGTAAAACATTTGGTTATCCCTCAAATCTGGCCTTATCTTAGTTGGAAGTTTGTTCAATATGTGCCACATACATAACCTATGCGTGCTAGTTGGGAAGACATGCTCAATTGCCTTCTTCATGGCCGCATCTTCATCGGTTATTATCAATCTAGGGGCAATACCTCTCATACATCTTAAGAAAGTACGGAATAACCATTTGAATGTTTCAATTGTCTGATTGAGCAACAATGCAGCTCCAAATAGAGCACATCCCCCATGGTTATTCACTCCCATGAATGGTGCAAATATCATCTCGTATTGGTTTGTATTATATGTCGTATCGAATGAGAGCAACTCACCAAAATGAATGTAATTCTTCCTAGAGGTTGCATCCGCCCAAAACACATGCATCAACCTACCCTTCTCGTCAATAACATAGTCAAAATAAAATGCAGCATTATTCTCGTTCTTTCTAGCTAGATTATCAAGAAACATCTGAGCATCTGATGACTTTATACTCTCTCTCAAAGTACAATGATAATTTTGCAAGTCCCTCCTTGTGCATCCTACATTCTGAAATCCACCCTCACTGATATGAAGATATCTAAATGCCCCGGAAGTACCAATGCTTGCCTGATGGCATGCGAACAGTGCAGTCTTAGCCTTCTCAGTTACTTGTCTATTAGACCGTATCAAGTGCTGCTTACTAGGTGAGACAAAACTATGGTTATGGATTTCGACGAATGTCTCTAATCTGAACTTATTGTCCTTAGTCCGTTTGATACCAAACATGGCCTCACAACCGCACCTACTCAATTTAGACTCATATGTCCTCTTCACTTTGACATCAACCTTGTCTTTACCTTTTTCTTCCTTCCACCCATGTCTGGCACAATAGTACCGCCTCCATTGCAACACTCCATTCGTAGTCGTCCGCTGTCCGATACGAACGGAGAAACCCGCAACATGCGCGTATGCTTTGTAAAACTCTAGGGCTGCATCCTTATCTTCAAAAATCATCCCCTTCACAGGTGTCAAAGACTCAGTAACTACCGGTGTGGATGACGATCCCTGCAACGGTAACGACGATTTAGCCCTAGAACGATATTAATCATGAAAATTACAAATTGAGCGCACACTCACGCAGAATGGGATGCTAGCCGCCTTCCGTGGGGTTTTACAATCCGATATCGCAATGAGGGAATGTGCATCGGCCATTTCGAGGGGTTCTGGACGAGGCAAAGCTACTGGCCGCACAAAGCTGCTTACATCTTCCATTTCGTCCATAATGCTGCACATCATAGCAAAGCATTTCAAATCGACTCAACTTCATATCAATTGTGAACTATCAGAAAACAGTTCTTATCAATTGTTCATATCAGAGACAACAGCTTACACAATGAGGCCAGTGGAGGGGTTTAGGGTTGTGGGCGCGACGCGGGGGCGGCGCCGGCTCGGATCGAGGCGACTTCGGGAGGAGCGCGCACAGTGAGGAGAAGTCGGCGACGCGGCGGCGCCGCCAGAAATGAGGGCGACTTCGGGAGGGAGCGCGCCAGCAGGCGAGTCGCGACACGGGGCGGCGCCGGCTCGGACTGAGGGCGACTCGGGAGGAGGGAGCGCACAGCAGGGGCGAAGTCGGCGACGCGGGGGCGGCACCGGCTCGGACTGAGGGTGACTCGGGAGGAGGGAGCGCACAGCAGGGGCGAAGTCGGCAACACGGACGCCGGCTCGAACTGAGGGCGACTCGGGAGGAGGGACAAATGGGCCGAACTCAGTCGGCAGCGCGACGCAGTGGAACCCTACGCCATGAGCTCGGGGCCGCTCATTTCTCCAAAAGTGCGAGGGGGGAAACGCAAATCGCGCGGTCGCTCGACCGGCTGCGCTTTCCATCCAAACGCCTTCGCGCAAGGAACGGCCCGGATCTCGTATGTCCATATGTTCACACATATAGCTATGTGCATGTGATACGCCCCCGCTAGGTATAGCATATTGCATCTTCTGCATTGAAGATATAGTAGTATAATAACTCTTCCAAATAAGTTTAAATTAGTGCAAATACAGACAAGACAAAAGCCTCATAGCAAGGGAATTGTACAGCCTTCGTAACTTTAAATTAGTGCAAATACAGACAGCGGCCGCCACCAGTTTGTCCTGTATGCACTCCCTCTCCACACATGCATAAATGCGGCCTTAGTTAATTAGACTGGCAGTTTCTTGTTAATTATTGGAGCTAGAGCATAAGAATAGCTAGCAGGGGGCAATACAGTTTTGACTATTGAGAGAACTTAAATTGAATACAATCCCGCATGGAATAGGTGATTTGAGCAAGTTTTATCCTTATCCTGCATGGATTTAACCGAACTGCACATGCATCTCTGGAATACAATCACTTGTAGGCATGCATGCCCCCATCTCTCCCTCAAAATCCACATAAGATTAATTTTCATCACTTATTAATTATTACCTTTCACGAACATGCATGCATGTATGCTGGAGTACCTACAAAGTTATGCTGCATGGTCATTTTTTCAAGCCCGACTAAATCTACACTTTTGACCACTTGCCAGAATATCTTCTTCGATCACCAAGTTGTAGCCAGAGTAATAACTCTCATTTAAGCTGCAAAAAGTGAATATCCCGACGAAACTATCCCGGTTGGTTTTCCCCATGGCCGAATGTAATCCCGAGTGTTCTTGACACTCGGGAAATTGCTTTGTCCTGGTAGCGCTAGCTGATACAGTAGATGTACACTTGTGGTTGGTTGTAATTAATGTGCATCTAAGTTGCAAATCATGCAAGGCTAACCGATCAAATGGCTCAATTTTTGTAACACCCCAGGACCCACATTACCCTGGAATGCTACTAAACCACTCTACAACTAGCCAATAATTTCAAGATAAATTAATTCGGCAACATCTCTAGACAAGAAGCATTAAGCGGAAGCATAAACAACTAAGGGAATAAAGATAACGGTAACAAGTTCAATAATTAAACAACCTCTAGCAGATTAATCAAAGAATGGTTCACAAGTCCATCCTTATTAAATAACATAAACCTCCACAAATAGTTAAGCATTTGGCTAGAATTTCATCGACTTTATTACAACATGAGTTGATGAACCATGTGCATTATTGTGGTGCCGCTCTACCCATCCCGTGAATGCTCAACAATCACCTGTAGGGGAAACAAGGTGAGATAAAAATCTCAGCAAGCAAACTGCTTAACCTGCTATTCGGACTACAAACAAACATACAACATCATTAAAGTATCCAAATGTCCACATCCATAATGTGAATCCACATTCATTTACAAGCTAATTAAACTACAAAGATATTAAGCATCAATATCCAATTCTCATAATGAACACAATTATAGCCTCAACCATATTTACTACCAAAGATAGTAAAATATTAACAAATGAATCTTGATCAACTGCTTTCATATTATTCACCACTACCACTACCAATGACAATAAAGTATTAACATGTTTTACCTCATAACTTTACTATTTCTCACCTCCACAACTGCTATCAACGATTACCACAAGAGAGAAGAATCTCATGCCACAATCACAACCTCTACCATACCACAAGGGATGAACCCCATTCCACAACCACAACCACATTACTCATACCACAATAGACTCTCATGAGTCAATTTCACATTGCAACTATGAAGCTGCGTTTGTTTGCAAAAATAACTTCACCTCAATATCTTGCACAAGCATGCAAATGATCTTTCCACAATGTAATGCATATGTATGCTATGCTCCACTGCACCTTTACCCAACAAGGTAAAGGTATGCATCGTCTACTGCAATGCACGATGTTGTACCTGCATGATCGCGCTATAAGCGGCAACATCCACAATGCAAATGTCATGATTTGTCATGAATGATATGAAAATCATAAACCACAAGAATTTAACCACGAAGATCAACAACATACTCATCATGAATATTTTCTCATAATCCACATGTGTCTCATTAAGCATAATACCAACGTGTCATAAGACCATTACCACATAACACACACGATTCACCAAGATCAAAATCAATCGATCTAGATGGAACTCTATCACATAGACCACCACATGATCATCATGTAAATAACCACAAGGAATTATCAACATGTCCACCTTGAGTTTATTTTTCATATTCGCATTTGGCTCATTAGGCTAATTACCACAATACTACCCAAACTCAACCAAACATAGCAATTGATTAATATCTTGCTACCACATTCTTACTTAGAAAACATGTAACCATGGCATATCATTTAACATTACGTCAATCATGCATGGTGCAAGTAGTAAGAAAACGGGTTAAACCGTAGCACAACCGCTACATTTACTTGCCTTCCACGATGCGACGCGCTAGCCGGCAAAGCCGATACTTCTAAACCTGAGGCTTCACCTCCTAAACAAGTAAAATAATACCAATAAGGACATAATATACCCAGCGCTACTAATCGGCATTCTACAACGCTTACTTGACGACTCAAAACGAGTTTACAAAGCTGAAACCGAAAAACAACGCTTTCCTGCCATATACTGATTCTGGACAGCAGCACGGTAAATGACATAACTCATGAACTGGAAGTCAAAAAGAGGTAAACCCAATTTCTGTAGATTCTTAACTGAATAATCTACAATACTCTAGTTGACACGATAAACCAATTCGGCCAAAATATTAGGCTAACCATTGTTTGAACTTTCAGTACAGAAACTGCCTACACAAACAAACAGCAAAACTAAAATGACCATAACTTTTAATAGGTAACTCCGAATTGATCGTTCTTTATCAATCTGAAAAGGTTATCGAATTACCTACAATAACCTAGTTGGGTGAACTTTCAGATTCTACCAAATTCCCTTTCATAATTTAGGAAATAACAAGACAGATTATTCTCGTCAGATTTCTGGCAGCAGATACTAAAACGACCATAACTTTTGACTCAGACCTCGGAATCGAGTGATCTTCACGGCTACTGAAAGATAACGACATAACCCACATATCTCTAGGAGATGGAATCTTAAAATTCAGCCTCTAAATACACGAAAATACCCACGCAAAGTTCTGGACAGAATTGAATCTTCTGCAGCCCAACAACTAACCAACAATTCTAATCGGTTTCGCATCTACTAAGGATCAAACAGCGGGGAAGGCATCTCGTTACCCTTGTAGAACCTCTAGAACTCGCTGAACCAATCCCCACACAAGACTTCTTCTCCTTCTTCTCCTTCTTCTCCTTCTTCTCTTCCTCTCTTTCTCCTTCTTGCGCAAGGGGCAGCAGCCTAGACGAAGGGGAATCGCGAGGGAGCAGCACCAGGGCAGGGGGGAGGTGCAAGGGAGAGGGGAGGATTCGGCCAAGGGTGAGGAGAAGGGGCGGCTGCAAGTGGGAGGAGAGAAAAGGGGAGGGGCGGCTAGGGTTTGGGGAGGTGGCTCCTCCCCTTTGGTCGCCACACAGGCCAGATGGGCGAAGGCCCAGCCCAAGTAGGTGAGAAAACACAGAAAACCCCTCTCTTTTCTTGTCTTTGCTGAATTCAAATTAAACTCTTCCCGATTAAATAATTCTCACCGATTAAATTTAATTAACCCGATTCTTGACTTCTCACACTTCCGAGTATTACACTCTTCCCACCTTAAAAGGATTCGCCTCGAATCCTACTCTGCACTACAAAGAAAAGAACAACAAGCAAAAACAACCCAAACTAGGAGTACTCACCACCTCAAGAGCTCGGGTACTTCTTTCGCAAAGATCCTCCAACTCCCGCGTAGCTTCTCTCGCATCGATTCGTCCAAAGTACCTTCACATACTTGATGGTCTTATTCCTCAAGACCCGCTCCGACGTATCCAAGATACGAACTGGCCGACTCTCCACAGTGAGATCCTGCTCCACTGTGACTGCTCTGTGTCAATCTTGTGTTCTGGATCCCGCAAGTATTTCCTCAGCATAGACACAAGGAAAACATTGTGCACACCACTCAATGAGTTTGGCAACTCCAAACGATAAGCCAAACTACCCACCCGAGCAACCACTGAAAAAAAAAACCGATGTACCGCGGGCTAAGCTTCCCGGTGGTACCAAAACGAACAATACCCTTAGTCGGAGACACCCGAAGGAGCACAAGGCTTCCCACCGCAAAATCCAACTCTCGTGCGAACAATCGTGATAACTCTTTTGTCGGCCCCGAGCACCAATGTGTCCCTGCCATTTTGGCAAAATTTCCATAAAAACTATTAAGACCACTTTCTAAAACCATCCTCTTTCTTAAAACACTTTCCTCTTATTAAATATACTCAGGATAACACAATATACCCAATTTCAAGAATTTGATCACCAATTTCACTCACATAATTCTACTAGAAGCACAACGATATAATTTACAAATATAACCCAATAACAGAAGAGAAAAGGATTATCAAGCATCACACTAGCAACTAGTTTTCCTTTAAAGGACCACGATCCAAAACAAAGGATTTACCACAAAACATCTTTCACTCTCCAAGTAGACAATTGGAGAAACCACACCACCTAAGCTAAGAGTGAAAATCACTCGACAGACCAAAACAATCAATTTCTTTTCCTAACTGGAAAAGACTACGCCTCAACAAAAACACCCAGCAAAAAACAAGAATCAAGAGAGTATCGCACTACTTGACATAACCATAATTTCCCAATTCATTTCTTTTAACAATTTAACTTCCTTGAACCAAGGATTTTCAAATCATTGCCCAACACACCAACTCATTTATCTCAAGTTGGCCAACTCAACAATTAGCTCAATTGATTACATCATCTACACCATTGTAGATAGACTCTCTGCCCCACAAAACAACACTAGACTACCACTATTAAGTCGTCATCACGCAAAAAAGGCTTCAGAACCCACAACAATTACCATGTTCTTAGAAGAAGAGGTAAGAAGAAATAAATTTCAGCATACGTAAAATGGTTATCATCACAATAGCCAAAAGAATAACAAATAGCAATGAGGTTGGAAAAACACAAGATAAGATCATCTGTACCTCAAATACTTCTAGTACAACTTTTCCTTTCAATAATAAGCAATTTTCTTTGATTACAACATCCCGCCATTTCCAACAAAGGATGCTTGAAGACCACAACACAAGATTCAAATAAAACCAATAAGATCAATCAATACGCGCTTACTCAGGGCAACCTCGACTATGACACAAGTCATACGGTCCAAAAGATTCCAAACAGTAAATCTCACACCCTTCAATGCAATTAGTATTATGGAATTAACAAATTCCTTTATATTTTTTAAACATTCAACACAATAATCACAACTACATACTATCGATTGTATTCACAACAAGATAAAACATTCTTTGCAAAAATCAACATATCATCCCACCTTCATACTTTTCCAAAAGGAACATCATAAATCACTTCAAAGATGTTCTTATTATCCAAATAAGATTCCAACTACTTGATCTAGTTAAACCTAGTGCATAAGCCATCATATTAAAACAAACTCTTTAACAAGATGATATTAGAACATAACAACTTCACAAAACATGCTAGTATGAATCTCTTATTAGATTCCATACATTTATCTCGTACTGATGCTCAACTCTAGTTTAGCAAAAAGGTAATTACACTCTAGCCATTCTGTCAATAATTGATTATTAATTTTTCATCAAGATAGCATTAATGATCCTATCTCTAATTTTGCAATCCCAAAGACAATAAAGAGCACAGATTCGATACTCCACCTTATGTTAAGATATTAAAAATAAAATAACTTTAAACATCAATAATACCAGCTTTATGAGACAAGATTCCACAAGTCAATACATCAGCCTGCATCCATTTCTTTATACATATTTCAACAATTTAGCATGGTAAAAGTTACATAAATTTAACAGTTGTACATGCTCATCAAGTATGTAAAGAAGAGGACATTTAAAGGTTAATCTTATTAAGGCAATTATCCCAACACCTCCTTACTTGACATCCCGAAATGGTCAGATTAATTACTTAAGATCAATCAATCCAATCTATCCAACAAGTTGGGAAAATTAAACAACTACAATAATCAAAACAATTGTTTTTCATAATCCTTAATAAATGCATGAGTTCTACACATGTATCGCTAAATTCTTAGCCACAAATCTTCAAGAAACTACAACAGACAACATCATATTAATCAACTTCACTTCTAAAGATGTTAGTAGAAATTAATGATGTACCACACTAACTTTTCAACTTGATAATTCACAATCTATCAATTATTTACATAATTACCACCTACTACTTAAACACAACAAAACAACATAAAGGATTTTAACACTCCTTCTAGGAGAAAATCAAACTTCAAAAGTCGAAATAACTCGTAAGAAATGCATAGAGCCAATGCTTCCACAAGTTAATGAACTTCCCACGTAAGCCTTGATTCTCTCTCAAAATATCAAACGAAATACAAGAGTCATGTTTTCCAAAGAAGAAAGATGGAACAACGCGAAAAATACCGCCTCTCCAAAAGCACCGCCACGAGCGATCAAACAACCCATCAATCGTAAAGAAACAATACTTGGCCTCAAGAACAATTGGAGGCCTAGTGACACCTAACAACCGCAATAAACAACTAACCCGAGAAAAATCATTAATCGCAATAGGCCAAGAATCGCCAACATCAATTCAAGGAGGATAACACTTTTCTAAGAAACTTACCCATGACATCCGCAACTAAGTTACCCGAGGTAATCGCATCAATATCCTGTACTACGAATGGGGTATAAATCGCAATGCCTAAGGCAACAAACGCAAACCCTACCTCTTATCATTGACTATCCTCACTCATAGCAGTCATAGAAACAACACATAAACATACATGATTATCTCATAGCATGAATAATCAATATAACATGTCAAAGCACGAATGCAATGCTTGACCCATCCCATCCTCACGTGCACCAAGGTGTCAATTTAATATTTTTAATTACCACGCACCTAAAGCCCGCTCGATACCAATCAGAACACCCCAGACCCACATTACCCTGGAATGCTACTAAACCACTCTACAACTAGCCAATAATTTCAAGATAAATTAATTCGCAACATCTCTAGACAAGAAGCATTAAGCGGAAGCATAAACAACTAAGGGAATAAAGATAACGGTAACAAGTTCAATAATTAAACAACCTCTAGCAGATTAATCAAAGAATGGTTCACAAGTCCATCCTTATTAAATAACATAAACCTCCACAAATAGTTAAGCATTTGGCTAGAATTTCATCGACTTTATTACAACATGAGTTGATGAACCATGTGCATTATTGTGGTGCCGCTTCACCCATCCCGTGAATGCTCAACAATCACCAGAGGGGGAAACAAGGGTGAGATAAAAATCTCGCAAGCAAACTGCTTAACCGGCTATTCGGACTACAAACAAACATACAACATCATTAAAGTATCCAAATGTCCACATCCATAATGTGAATCCACATTCATTTACAAGCTAATTAAACTACAAAGATATTAAGCATCAATATCCAATTCTCATAATGAACACAATTATAGCCTCAACCATATTTACTACCAAAGATAGTAAAATATTAACAATGAATCTTGATCAACTGCTTCATATTATTCACCACTACCACTACCAATGACAATAAAGTATTAACATGTTTTACCTCATAACTTTACTATTTCTCACCTCCACAACTGCTATCAACGATTACCACAAGAGAGAAGAATCTCATGCCACAATCACAACCTCTACCATACCACAAGGGATGAACCCCATTCCACAACCACAACCACATTACTCATACCACAATAGACTCTCATGAGTCAATTTCCACATTGCAACTATGAAGCTGCGTTTGTTTGCAAAAATAACTTCACCTCAATATCTTGCACAAGCATGCAAATGATCTTTCCACAATGTAATGCATATGTATGCTATGCTCCACTGCACCTTTACCCAACAAGGTAAAGGTATGCATCGTGCTACGGCAATGCACGATGTTGTACCGGTACGGTCGCGGCTATAAGCGGCAACATCCACAATGCAAATGTCATGATATGCCATGAATGATATGAAAATCATAAACCACAAGAATTTAACCACGAAGATCAACAACATACTCATCATGAATATTTTCTCATAATCCACATGTGTCTCATTAAGCATAATACCAACGTGTCATAAGACCATTACCACATAACACACACCCGATTCACCAAGATCAAAATCAATCGATCTAGATGGAACTCTATCACATAGACCACCACATGATCATCATGTAAATAACCACAAGGAATTATCAACATGTCCACCTTGAGTTTATTTTTCATATTCCGCATTTGGCTCATTAGGCGAATTACCACAATACTACCCAAACTCAACCAAACATAGCAATTGATTAATATCTTGCTACCACATTCTTACTTAGAAAACATGTAACCATGGCATATCATTTAACATTACGTCAATCATGCATGGTGCAAGTAGTAAGAAAAACGGGTTAAACCATAGCACAACCGCTACATTTACTTGCCTTCCACGATGCGACGCTAGCCTAAGCAAAGTCGATACTCCTAAACCTGAGGCTTCACCTCCTAAACAAGTAAAATAATACCAATAAGGACATAATATACCCAGCGCTACTAATCGGCATTCTACAACGCTTACTTGACGACTCAAAACGAGTTTACAAAGCTGAAACCGAAAACAACGCTTTCCTGCCATATACTGATTCTGGACAGCAGCACGGTAAATGACATAACTCATGAACTGGAAGTCAAAAAGAGGTAAACCCAATTTCTGTAGATTCTTAACTGAATAATCTACAATACTCTAGTTGACACGATAAACCAATTCGGCCAAAATATTAGGCTAACCATTGTTTGAACTTTCAGTACAGAAACTGCCTACACAAACAAACAGCAAAACTAAAATGACCATAACTTTTAATAGGTAACTCCGAATTGATCGTTCTTTATCAATCTGAAAAGGTTATCGAATTACCTACAATAACCTAGTTGGGTGAACTTTCAGATTCTACCAAATTCCTTTCATAATTTAGGAAATAACCAGACAGATTATTCTCGTCAGATTTCTGGCAGCAGATACTAAAACGACCATAACTTTTGACTCAGACCTCGGAATCGAGTGATCTTCGCGGCTACTGAAAGATAACGACATAACCCACATATCTCTAGGAGATGGAATCTTAAAATTCAGCCTCTAAATACACGAAAATACCCACGCAAGGTTCTGGACAGAATTGAATCTTCTGCAGCCCAACAACTAACCAACAATTCTAATCGGTTTCGTGATCTACTAAGGATCAAACAGCGGGAAGGCATCTCGTTACCCTTGTAGAACCTCTAGAACTCGCTGAACCAATCCCCACACAAGACTTCTTCTCCTTCTTCTCCTTCTTCTCTTCCTCTCTTTCTCCTTCTTGCATGAGCAGCAGCCTGAGACGAAGGGAATCGCGAGGAGCAGCACCAGGGCAGGGGAGGTGCAAGGAGAGGGGAGGATTCGGCCAAGGGTGAGGAGAAGGGGCTGCAAGTGGGAGGAGAGAAAAGGAGAGGCGTCTAGGGTTTGGGAGGTGGCTCCTCCCCTTTGGCCACCACCACAGGCCAGATGGGCCAAGGCCTGTGCCCAAGTAGGTGAGAAAACACAGAAAACCCCTCTCTTTTCTTGTCTTTGCTGAATTCTGAAATTAAACTCTTCCCCGATTAAATAATTCTCTACCGATTAAATTTAATTAACCCGATTCTTGACTTCTCACACTTCCGGAGTATTACAATTTTCCCCAAATAAATCTAGGTGTAACTAGCTTAGTATAGTCAAGCTAGCCAGCTCAAACCTTCTCTCTCCAGCTTAAGCTTTCTAATCATTTTTACCGCAATTAGAAACCATACTACATACATTGAGGCCCCATTTAGAATGCATGAATCAGTTTACCACGGGAATCAGAAAAAAATTCCCGCATTCCAAACTAAATTTATACATGTAATTTACAGCTTGTGTTTACATATATACTAGCAAGTAGAAAGGGCATGACTTGATTAAAATCTTTGCTCTATGATTAGTACAACAAATTTAGTAGGATGTTGATCTAATAACCTTATTAGATCAACTTGGTAACAACAAATTTAGTAGGTCGGGTCGAAAAAGAGTTGGTAACAAACTAAATTTTCGTTGGCGTTACCAAATGTTGGACCGGAACGACGACTAGGGGGGTGAATAGGAGCACAACTCTTTTTCGACCCTGATCGATTTCAACTTCTTATTCTCCTCAGTAGCTATGGAAACTATGAAGATCACAGAACACAAGCACAACGGAAGTCTTGCATTGAAACTGACGAACCTTGAGATAAGAAAACAAAAACACCTCAGAAGGGCTCAGGGTTGGTCTGACCACCCCAAAGGGAGGTCTGTCCGCCTGTGGTCTAGGAGCAGCCCGAAATGATCACAAAAAGACCTAACTTCTACCCCGGTGATCCAAATCCTCTGAAACATCAACCAAGCTCATCAAGAAGGTCAGAAACCTATTCCAATAGACGATCTTAGAGATCGAAGCCAAGGTTCCACGAATTTTTTAAATGAGGTCAAGAGGGCACACGAACCGAGGAAATTCAAACTTTGATCCCAAATCATGCTTGTGGGTGGATGATGACCAAGATGGTCCTATATGGATTCCCACATGTCCAAGCAAGCTAGATTACAATATGAACACCAAGAAAACCAAAGAAACTCACAAAATCCCAAAATGCAACGAAGAGAGAGGAAGAACAAGATGTTGGAAATGTGGATAACATTTTAATTCCAGATTTTAATATGAGGCAAAGATCACTTAAGACATCATATGCATAAAATGATACTAATAGCAGGCAACTCATTTCACTTCTAAACATACTCAACAATATGATTATTGCAGAATAAATTGGTCGTACGACCAACTCATAGTAGGGCTCGATGAAGAATAGGAAGTAGTGCAGACTTGATGCAGTGCAGATCGTAGACGTCGCAGCGCAGAGAGCAGTCGCGCAGATGCGCTGCCCAGAAACCTTATTGCCGCCCCATGCAGGTGAACTCTACGATAATGGTTTGAAGATTCCGCTCACCCTCCTTCCTGGTGCACGCCAAGGAGAATGGACGGCTTAGTTCAAAACAGCACAACTCTCCAGCATAAGAGAACAGAGAGGAAGAAGAAGAATGGAATTGATCGTCGTTTTATCTAGACGTCTCCAGATCCTATTTATAGTCGAGACAATTACTCTCTAGTAATTGTCATAATAAACCACTGGTAACCACTAAATCAAAGCCAACTAATGGTCATTAAGCAGTGTTTATTGATCCTGATTGAATCCTAGTCTAAAGCTTCGACCACTAGTCTACAACTTCGACTAGTGTATTACGACCACACTGGTCTAAGGATCCGACCAGATGATTTCGACCATACCGGTCTAGGCCTTTGACCACACTGGTCTATGGCTTTGACCACTGTGTTTCGACTTCTCAGTTTCGACTACTGAGTTTCGACTTCTCAGTTTCAACTACTGAGTTTTCGACTTCTCAGTTTCGACTACTGAGTTTTGACTTCTCAGTTTTGACTACTGAGTTTTCGACTTCTCAGTTTCGAGTTCTTAGTTTTGACTATTGAGTTTTCGACTTCTTAGTTTTGACTTCTCAGTTTCGACTATTGAGTTTTTGACTTCTCAGTTTAAGAGTTTGCATGCTTTGGAATTTTAGGAATGAATAGGCCTTTACTAATAAGGGCCCGATTCTAATAATCCCCCACCAATTACAAGGCAGGCAGCAGAAAAGGATGATAAAGACTATTGTGCTGAAGAGTTGTTAATATACCAATCTTTCAGTGTAAGTCCTGTACAGGTTGAACTTGCACCTAGAATAACAAGATTCATCTTCTCACAATTGATGAATGGACTAAGCCTTGAATTCATAGTCTTTCATGATTAGATTTCACTTGAAATCTCAACTAATACTAGGCTATCAAAGAACCAAGCCTTACCAGAGCTTTATTAGGTCATACTCCCTTATCTGCTCATGAGCTTTCTAGAGAATGCCCCTATTCTCGTGAACTGCGATCTTAGTTAAGCTCATTTAGGTGTATTCATTCTAGGTACCTGTAGGCTAATACCTTTTTTCCTCATTGGACACTAGAATACATTAAGGCTTTAAGCCATCCTCTTCTATACAGTTGAGAGTACTTTGTCTATTAGGACACGGGTATATATTTTATTAAAATGTACTCTCTTGTTCAAACATCAACTTGTATTTCCCATTGCCTAAGTCATGGGATCTTTGATCAAAAAGGTATGGGTTACTGTTGAGTTATAACTCCAATGGGCCTCATTCCCATGTCCATAGACGTAATGGAAATCGCCTTCCGTGCTAGTCCCTTTGTGAAAGGGTCTGCCAGATTTTTCTCAGTGCGTATATAATTCACAGTAATCACTCCGGAGTTCCTCAGTTTTCTGACAGATTTAAGCCTACACTTCACATGTCTGGAGGATTTCATGTTATCCTTAGTACTTGTAACCTTAATCAACACTGTTTGATTATCACAGTACATTAGGATTACCGGTATTAGTTTCTCAACCAATGGTAAGTCCAATAGAAGCTCTCTAAGCTATTCAGCTTCAACAGTAGCTGTATCTAATGCTACAAGTTCTACTTCCATGGTTGACCTCGTCAATATGGTCTGTTTACACGACCTCCATGAAACTGCAGCACCTGCAAGGGTAAACACATACCCACTTGTAGCTTTGATCTCATCTGCATCAGATATCCAATTTGAATCACTATATCCTTCTAATACAGATGGATACCCAGTATAGTGAATTCCATATGAGGTTGTGCCTCTCAAGTAGCGTAACACTCTCTCAAGTGTCTCCTAGTGATAATCTCCTAGGTTAGAAGTAAACCAACTTAGTTTGCTCACAGCAAATGATATGTCAGATCTTGTAGCACCAGATAGATACATAAGGGACCCAATAATTTGTGAATCTCTCGATTGATCTTTGCCTGATCCCTTATTCCTTCGAAGCTTAACACTAGCATCATAAGGAGTTGGGGAAATCTTGCAGTTATCAAAACCGAACCGGCTCAAGATTTTCTCAGCATAATAGGATTGGTTCAAAGTGATCCCATCCTCATTAGTAATCAATTTGATATTCAGAATAACATCTACCTCTCCTAGGTCTTTCATATCAATGCATCTAGATAAGAAAGACTTGACCTCGTCAATAGCAACAATGTTTGTCCCAAATATAAGTATGTCATCGACATACAAACACAAAATCACTCCCTGACCCCCACCATAACGATAATACACACACTTATCTGCCTCATTCACAGAAAAACCAGCAGAAGTTAAAGTTTTATCAAACTTCTCGTGCCATTGTTTAGGTGCTTGCTTTAGACCATACAAGGATTTGATTAATTTGCATACTTTACTTTCTTGTCTAGAAATTACAAAACCATCCGGTTGCTCCATATAGATTTCTTCCTCTAACTCTCCATTAAGGAAAGCTGTCTTCACATCTATTTGATGAATGTGTAAACTATGGAAAGAAGCTAATGCAATGAGCACTCGAATGGTGGTCAATCTGGCAACAGGAGAGTAAGTATCAAAATAATCCTCACCTTCTTTCTAGGTATAACCCTTGGCCACAAGTCTTGCCTTGTACTTATCAATAGTACCGTCAGGCCTTATTTTCTTTTTAAAGATCCACTTGCATCCAACAGGTTTACACCCGATAGGACGTTCAATGATCTCCCAAGTCCCATTAGCCATGATGGAATCCGTCTCGCTATGGACTGCCTCTTTCCAATACTCAGCATCAGGTAATGCATAAGCCTCTGATAGAGTGTTTGGCACATCATCCATGAGATATACAATAAAGTCTTCACCAAAGGTTTTCTCAACCCTTTGTCGCTTGCTCCTCCGAGGAGCCTCTTTGACTACATTGTTATCTTCCTCAGAAAAATCACAAACTAGTGGTATATCACTCATTGATTCAGAGATGGTGGTAGGTTCAAAATTACTATTATTTATAGTTTGATTGTTCTCAGTTCGAGAAGTACTGCCTGCAGATCTCATAGGATAAATATCCTCAAAAAATGACGCATCTCTCGGCTCCATTATTGTGTTAACAATAATATTAGGAGTTTATGATTTTACTACTAAAAAATCTATAGGCCGTGCTGTTATGAGCATATCCCAGTAAGACACAGTCGACTATTTTTGGTCTAAACTTTCTCTTTTTCTGCAATAGTATGTTGACTTTTGCCAAACACCCCGAAGTTCGCAGAAAATTAACATTGGGTTTTCTCCCCTTCCATCCCTCATACGGAGTAATCTCACACCTTTTAGTGATTACTCTGTTTAGAACGAAAGTTGATGTCAAAATAGCTTCCCCCACCATATCTTAGGTATACCGGCACTCTCCATTATGGCATTCACCAAGTCTGTTAGTGTCCGCTTTTTTCTCTCAACCACCCCGTTAGATTGAGGTGAGTATGGTGGTGTAACTTCATGGACTATTCCATGTTCAACACAGAATTGGGAGAATTCATGAGATATACTCTTCTCCACGATCAAACCTTAGTCTTTTAATTTTCTTTTCTAGTTGGTTCTCAACCTCGGCCTTATAAATTTTAAAGTAATTTAAAGCTTCATCTTTTGTTTTCAGTAGATACACATAACAATATCGTGATGCATCATCAATAAGAGTTAGAAAATATCTTTTTCCTCCTTTTGTCAACAATCCATTCATCTCACACAGATCAGAATGGATAAGATCTAATGGTGCCAAGTTCTTTTCCTCCTGTAACCCCTTAAAGGGTCTTTGAGGTTGTTTTGCCTGCACACAAGTTTGGCACTTTGATCCTTTGACAGTTTCACATTTTGAAATTAAATCTAATCTGGACATTCTAGCAATACTATCAAAACCAATATGAAAAAAACGAGAATGCTATATATCGGCCTCATATTTATTCAAACCAGTTGCAACATTGAGACTATGACAATACTCTAAAGTACTAACGAGGAATAAACCTCTGTTCTCATAGCCTTTACCAACAAAGTTACCAAACTTAGACAATACAATTTTATTTGACTGAAATACTAGCTTATACCCATCCCTACATAGGAGAGAACCACTAACAAGATTCTTGTTTATGGTTGGCGCATGCTGCACGTTCTTCAAGTGGACAATCTTCCGTGAGGTAAGCCTCAGATCCACCATGCCAACTCCAAGAACAGAAGCATGCGACCCGTTCCCCATTAGGACGGAGGAAGCACCGGCTCCCTGATAGGAAGAAAACAAGGAAATATCTGAACATACGTGAACATTAGCTCCAGTATCAACCCACCAATCAGTGGATTGACATGCTAAAAATACAACAGGTGGATAACCACACCCTTCTGTTGAGGCCTCGCCTATGATCACGTTGACAACCTTTTTCTTTGGCTGTACACCATTCTTGCTCTTGCGGAAATAACAGTCTTTCGCTATATGAACGTTTTTCCCACACACAAAGCAGGTGATGTTCCTCATATCCTTCTTCTCAGTTTTCTTCTTAAAGCTAGTTGTCTTTTTTGGTTTAAAGCATTTGTTGTTATTGCCATATCTCTTCTCTATGACATTTGCATTGATCTGATTGTTCTGACTAGAAGTGCTTGGTGCATCTTTTGCTCTTGCCTTTTCTTCCACATCAAGGGTAGCAATGAGATCCTCAATAGATATCACTTCCCTTTTGTGCTTTAAGCCAGTGGCAATACCCTGCCATGAAGCAGGAAGTTTGACAACAATGCCCACAGCCACAAACTTAGGAGGCAAAACACAACCCAGATGTGCAATCTCTCCGACCAGTAACTGTAGCTCATGAGCCTGTGCAACTATCGACTTAGCATCATTCATGCTGTAGTCGAAGAATTACTCGCACATATAGAGCCACCGACAAGCCTCAGCTTCAGCATATTTGTGCTTGACTGCATCCTACAACTCTGTGACGGACTTGAAGTCCATGTACACATCATAGAGCTAGTCGGATAGTATGGTCAGTATGCATCCGAGGGCTGTGTTGTCATATATGTCAAAACGCCTGGTCTGTTCATCTGTAATTGGATACTGTGTATGGATCACCCACTACAGCCCCAAAGACATGAGCCAAAACTTGATCCTTGTCTGCCATCTACGAAAGTTCTGACTAGAAAACCTCTCAGGTTTCATAGCATCAGAAGCACCAGCCATTGCTAGATCACAAAAATATCCATAATAAGGTTTCTGGATTGTTGAAAATGTGGATAACATTTTAATTCCAAATTTTAATATGAGGTAAAGATCACTTAAGACATCAGATGCATAAAACGATACTAACAACAGGCAGCTCATTTCAGTTCTAAACATACTCAACAATATGATTATTGCAGAATAAACTGGTCGTCCGACCAACACACAATATGGCTCAATGAAGAACATGAAGCAGTGCAGACTTGATGAAGTGTAGATTGTAGACGTCGCAGTGCAGAGAGCGGTCACGCAGATGCGCTGCCCAGAAACCTTATTGCTGTTCCGTGCAGGTGAACTCTGCGACAATGGTTCAGAGATACCGCTCACCCTCCTTCCCAGTGCACGCCGAGGAGAAGGGACGGCTTAGTTCAAAACAACACAATTCTCCAGCACAAGAGAACAGAGAGGAAGAAGAAGAATGGAATTGATCGTCGTTTTATCTAGATGCCTCTAGATCCTATTTATAGTTGAGACAATTACTCTCTAGTAACTGTCATAATAAACCACTGGTAACCGCTAAATCAAAGCCAATTAATGGTCATTAAGCAGTGTTTATTGATCCTGATTGAATCCTAGTCTAAAGCTTCGACCATGTAACATCCCAATTTTTGCTGAGTTTAAAAACCTTTTAAATAGTTAGTAGGGAGAAAAGTCACCATTTGGATTTATTTGATTTAATTCAAAAGCTTAATATTGGACTTTACAAGCAAAAACATTTAATGTGAATAATCCCAACATGAACAATAGCCAAAACTATTTTATTTGGGTTCTATGTGCTCAGATATATTTTCTAGATTTTTCTAGAATTTTTCTGAGTTCATTTGCTATTTTCTATTGCTTATTTGAATTTATGGTAATTTATAAAATAGAAAAGCTATTTAAAATCTTAGAAAACCCTTCGGGCCAAATTCCCTAAACCCATCCCATTTTTCCTCCGCCGCCGACCCAATCCCGCGCGCGCCCGCCTCCGCTGATAGGTGGACCCCACCTGTTAGTCTCTCCGCGTCTTTTCTCTCTCTCTCCGAGCGCCCCGCTCATCCTCCACCGTGCGATCAAAGATGGACGGCTAGATGCGTGTGAACTGTTCGGAGGTCCGAATGTTCCATTGATTTTGGGTCGTTCGATCTAGGATGGACGGTTAGAGCTTCGGAGTCCGTTTCGTAGCCGCGCCATTTCGCACGCGCCCGCGTACGAGCCCTTGCCGCTGACGTGTGGGTCCTACCCCACCATGTCATCGTCGTCTCCGAAGCGAACTCCACCTTCCTTCCCGTTTTCTTCGCCGTCGCGCCGTGCTCCTCGCGGACACGCCTCCCGGGGCTATTTAAGGCCCCGAGGAGCCCTGTGAGACGCACCCTGTGACACGCCGCCCTCGAAGCCCTAGCCGCCGCCACCGAAGCGCCGCCAGAAACCCTAGGCGCCGCCGTCTTCGGGCCGACCGAGGACCTCTTCGTCATCGCCGCCGCCTCGCACCTCCTCGTCGTCAGTGGATGCCATCTTCGGGACCGCCGCGTCGCCAGCATCTCAGAACCACCGTCTCCTTCGCCGGGGAACCCCTCCAGCGTCGTCGCCGTCGAGCCCGAAGATCCTTCTCCGCCTAAACCTCGCCGCCAGCCGTCTCCGTTGACCTTAACCACCCAGAGTTGGTTCAACAGTTCGAATAACTCGGCTACATCCCAAAGAAGATCACCGCCGGCTCCCGCCGTTCGCCGTTGTCGACGATTTCTGAGCGCCGCCGCCCCCGAGCCGACGTGGCACGCCGCGTCAGCAGCCGTGTCAGCACCCCTAGCCTGTGTGTCGGAAGCGTGGAGCTGTGTCAGCAGACACGTGTGCGCTCGCGCGGCAGTCCACCGGATCCCGAGTCCCGAGGCTCGGTAGACCTAGTCTACCGTGAGCCGTGTCTCTGACATGTGGGTCCCACATGTCAGCGTTTTCTTTTTATTTATATCTTTTCCGAAATCCTGAGGGCTGACGTCAGCATTGCGCAATAATCCGATTTTTCTGTTAAGAAATAATTCAAAAAATCTGGAAAATCCAATTTAGGGTTTTTCTTTAGATTTTCAATCTTCTAGAGCCCATAACTTTTGCATCCGAACTCCGATTGAGCCCATTCAAATTCCTAAATTTATCTAAATTTGAGCTCTATTTATCTGATATTTGTATTTAATTTTTGGAGTTTGTTTTGCCTTTGTTATTTATTTGTTTTGTTTATTTTTCTTATTTGCGAGTAGACGTCGATTCGTCGGGAAACTTTGGAGAAGAAGGAGCACCTCAAGATCAAGACCAGTACTTAGACCTTTTCCAAGGCAAGTCATACCTTTGATCATCTTGAACCCAGTTTGCAAATTACTTTGTTTCAAAGTATTGCATTCTACTTTAATTATTTATTTAAATGCTTTTGGGCATAGTTATCATCCAATTTGTTAATACCACCTTGGCCTTGTATGTCATAATACCTTGTCACCCTAGATTGGTTTATTAGTTGGTAATATTGTAGCACCAACGTGGGTTGGTTAGATGCGAGTACAATTGCTTAGCCATGCTACGGGTATCATATCTCATCTGAGTTGCAAATATTAAATGTGACTAAGTGACTATGGAACTTTGTGTAAAACTGTGTGCTATGTGTTATTACTTCGTGATAACATGTGTTGCACTAAAACCAACTGGGTGGGAAAGGATTTGGATCGAGGCAAGTGGTGGATACTTCGTGATATGGTGGACTTTGTGAATGGGAATGATAATCTTTGTGATCTAGTTAGAACATGGAAGTCTTGCCTTGGTCAATTAACGACTTAACTTTGTGCATCATTAAACTAAGCCTGACTATACGACCACATACCTGGTATGGGACGGGCCTAACTTAGTAGGTTATGGATTCTTGGCATTGATTACTCAGGTGGTAGGTTAGGTTATGGGTGGAGGTGTGTACTACAAGGTAGTCGCATCACAGGGCGGTTCACCGTGTCCCTGTCCAGCGGTGTGTGTTATGCCAAAGCGCTCCGTTTGGGTTGGCATAGCGGTTTGTAAGCACATCGGGAGTGTCAATGTTAGGATGAAGTTTCTGAACCGTTTTGTTATGATTAGTGCTTGCAACACTAGTTGTATCGTGTGGGTAAAGTGTACAACCTCTGCAGAGTGTTAAACAATCTATTCGAATAGCCGTGTCCGCGGTCATGGACATGCTCGGGGATTTCACACGAGGGGTAGTTTTCATAAAATGTTTGGGATGGGAGCTATGTGATCTAAGTCATGTGGTGTGAGGACCCCAGTTTATTTGGCTTGTAATGCTCAACCAACCACCTGGTCCTAGCATCACAAATCAAATAACCGATCTCGAGATATGTATACTTCCCGAGCAAAGATACGCACTCGTTACAAAATTAGACATCAACTCCATTCAAAACATAGAGTCCAAACATTACACTACAAACGGAAGATAAACAAATAGTAACAATATTACGTATATAGGCCGACTGTGCCACGGATACACAAATAACAAGAACGACAATGAAGCAAAGTGCCATAAGATGGCTATAAACAAAGCCAATCGGTGTGCCTTCAACCCACAAGGCATCGATCGGACCGCCAAGCCTAGTCGTCACCCACTTTAAGCGACAAAGACACTCACGTATGAGGCCCCGAGGCTCACCTTCTTCCTCTCGCAACAAAACATTAAGCAAAGCACCGAGTACAAAGATTGTCTTTGTACCCGCAAGACTCGACGTGAACTAATGCACTGCTCATAGACTACATGCAAAGCTTATTTGGTGGAGGTCATATGTTTCATTTGCATAAAGCCAACTTTATTTGCAATAATGTAATACATTTTAAAGGCAAGTTTGCAATTCATTTTTAAGATTGAAATAACAGTAAGGATAGTAATAACAAAAGCGAAAGATAAACAACCTAGAAGTGACTATCCCAATAGTCACCATTAACAATAGCACGAATCCCGCATTCGCACCACCCATCAAGTTTTAATTTAAATGTTGTAGTCTAACTCTCGATAAGCTTACCCAAGCGTGTCCATCACCTAGGACGAGGCTATTCGAATAGTTTTTAACCCCGCAGGGTGTACCATCGCATCCACACCTCGCATCGCCTTTAAGCCAAAGCACACTTCCAAGGTATGCCAAGCACTGACTAAGTCCTACGAGACTGTTTCCAATATTGTGTATCAACCTCGAGCCGCTCGTATGGGTAGAAACACCATACGCTTACATGGTAAAGCCGAAAGACAACTACCCACTCAGATAAAGCTTTTCGACAACTACCATGCTCCCACCTCCGTCCCTCCCGCGACCTCCTGCGACCGGGACCAATACACGCCAAAGTACTAGGTCAAGAGAGGTCCCATACCCTCTAGTGTGGTTAGCACGCGAAATGCTGGATAACAAAAACTCACAAGATGTTCGGTCCTTAATTGACCGGGCACCTTTCCAATACACCCAACAGATCACACCAATCTTACCATTGTGCCTGTCTAAATCATTTTTGTTTTTGGTTTTAGTTTTGCAAGTAAGCATAGCAAAATGCTGAAACATAAAGTTGTAGTAAATTTTGTGTGATCAAGGTTACCGACTAAAGTCGATAACCGCCAGCTTCTACCGATACTAAGCATGTCTAAGCGGTGAAATCGTATCTACTAAGTGACAAGAAATCATCCAATGATCTCTAATCACAAAGAAATATCCTAGGCTCGTAGTAGAGATCAATATTTGTCTACAGGATATGCAGCTACGGATTTAACTAATCCATTTTAACACAAATTAAGCAATGCATACATACAGCTGAAACAAAATATTAGAATTTAAAGTACTGGGATTATCATGATCAAACTGCTTGCCTGGCTGCTGTTGCTCAATATGTTGCGGAGGATCGTCCTCAGGGTTGCCGCAAATATCGAAGCCTAACGATCGAACATAACAGCAAATAAGAACGAATAACACCGACAAAACTCAAACATACAACAACATCAAAACATGCCAAAACTCACACAGCAGCCTAAGCATGATATAACAAAATTTTAGAAACAGAGAACAATTCATTTTAAGTTATTAATAATGTTCCATGAATTTTCTAAGCTAAAAACACATCAAAACACTAGTTAATTACTTAACAAATTTTCATGAACAGAAACAGGGTGTAAAACCTATCCTAATAGTTAGTATACTGAAAATGAAATTTTACAGAGTTGGGTTCATTGAATTTGGACAATTATTGGAAGAGATATGCATTTTCTAATTTGGAGATTACAATCTACAACATTAAATTAATTAACAGATTTTTGCTTCAGATACAAGGTTGAAACTCATTTCATAAATAGTACAATTAAAATGAAAATTAACAAAGACTGGTTTCAAGCAATTTGGATAAAAATTGAATTAGTTATGCATTTTACAAGTTTAATTGAATTAATGACTCAACAGAAAACATAAACCGTAAATACTAAAGCAATGAATACTTTTTCTACCGCTCGAAGAAGCCCCACCATCGACAATGGCCCGCTGGCGAACGCGACCAGACAAGCAACGCCTAAAGTGACGTCGGCGTATTCAAAGAATACGTCTTGGCTCACTAAAGTGCAAACCCAAAACACTCTCACAGAAATACGCTTCCCAACAGAGAAAACGCATAACCGTAACTACACAAACCTAATCGACAACATGGACCCACATGGCGTTGACTCGTAGAACAAATAACGGGCTGGATTAAAGGATTTCTAAACGCGATTAACCAAAGAGGGCCCACAAATCGGTGATACGACTAAAAGATGGTTAGCACTTAACGAGGTGGTTAGACCTTGATGCTGCCGGGCTCGGCGGAGTTCTCGACGCGCGCGCGCGGCGGCGAGGTGGGGATCCGGAGAATGGCCGAGGCTCGAGCTCGGGGATGGCACGACGGTGCACCGCAGCTCCACGAACTTGATGCCGATGACGCGGAGCCCAATGGTCGCCGGAGATGGGCTCACGGCGGCGGAGGCGGAGAAGAAGCTACGGCTCGCAGAAGGCGCTACGACTCGGCGGCTTCGAAGGTGCGCCACGGGATCGCCTCGACTCCGGGAGCAATAAGCACAAGACAAAGTCGAAGAAGAAGGTCCGAGGCGCCGAATTGCCGCGCGCGAACACCGTGGCGCGAGGAAGAAACACCCACACGACCTCCACGATGCACGAAAGACGTAAACGAGCCCACCGTTAGACTCGAGAATGATTGCGATCACGAGGACCAAGTGACGAGGTTAGAGACTCACCGAGAACTAGCAGCTCGCGGGACCGCCGCAACCGGAGGCGGAGACGACGATACCGCCGGTGATCCACTCGACGCCAAGGACCGGGTTGGGCAAAATGGAGGCGGCGTCGGCGTGGATCACGGCGGCGTGGTTGCGGATCAAGGGCGGCGCTAACACACGGCGCTACCTTCGCCCTCTTCGCCGAAAGCAGAAGCGGGCGAGAAAGTGAGAGAGCGAAGGAAACGATGAATGAGTGAGTGCGGTGAGGTTATAAAGCTCGCGATGCTCCACGGACGGACACGAGGGCAAATAGGTGGCGATGGCGAGTACGTGGCACACATGCGTGATCGCCGCAGCGCTCGGTGAGACGCGGTGAGGACGAGGAAGGCCGACAAGTGGGGTCCACCCGCCAGTGACTCACAAAGCGGTGCGAACCGGTGGCTTGATTTGATCAGTATCGCACCGACCGTTGGATCTGAAATGGACGGCTGAGATTGGTGTATGCATTCGGACAGGTCGGTTGCGCACGCAACGTGGATCGTTCGATATGCATCGGACGGTCACGATCGATTGGACTCGCGCGCGGTGCGGCTAGGCGGTGCGACCGAGTCAAGTGGTGCGGGTCGGACTCGAGCCTGAGTTGGGTTCGGGCCCGAGGAACAGTACTTTTAGAATTTGATTTAAAAGACAGAGAAGGTTTGGGGAATTTTTAGAGGTAGCTCTTGAGCTCCAAAAATTTCGAAATTTTTATGGTAGCTACAAGGGACAGAGGACAACCTTGTATAATTTTTCCAGAACTTTTTATGCACTGCATTGTTCTAGAGAAAATTCACAAGCTGCTGTACAGGGAGTTTGACCAGATTTCAAACAGAGTTGACTTGGCCATTTGAAATAACAAACAAAATCTAAAAATTGTGAAATAATTCAGGGAGGTAGATAGGATGATCAAGATGGTAGGAAAAATAATTTCAGAGGATGATCAAAGTTTGAAGGCTAAGAATTTTGCTGACAACAATTTCCATTCACAAGAATTTAATTCTAGAAAAGGGAAATTGCTAGGGAAAATTTGGAAAACTTCCAAATGATTTGATGAGACAACAAAAGTTTTTATTTCTGCTCAAAATTTTACATTTGAAATACAAACCCTAAGTTAGGGCTGTTACATGTGGCTATGTGAAATAATCTGTTTAGCTTTGTGTCTTTGTTGAAACAAATGTTAAATTATTATTGTCTATTTGTTTTGAACTGCATTTCAATCTATTATTTGTATTCAATTGCAAATGTTGCATTTCTGCAAAATAACCACAGAAGCCTTTTCTTTGGAATAAGCCTGCATCTATAAATTGCATTCTATGGTATGATTTGCGAGTACGGTTGTGTACTCACGCTTGTTGTAAAACTTGCACCCAAATCTACAGAAGAGGAGGAATCTACGCCTGCTTTCGAGGAGAAGTTCGCCGAAGGTTGCTGATCGTTAAGGTCTTGATCCCAGTTGGTTGCCTGTGGTGAATCGAAGATGGAGTCTAATCGTCGTTAAGCAGCCCCATGCTTCACCACGTGTAGGTTGATCAACGACTCTCTTCATGTCGTCAAGTCTCTCACATTCAACTCCCACCGGAACCACCATAGCGCTTGCATCAACCCCCGCAGCGCTTGATGCAATCCGTCGTTCCAAACTCCCCGTTTGGTCATCCTTGTCCATCTTGAGTCATGCTTGAGTCCAATGACTTCACTCGACATCCTTGATCGGTATAGACCTCAGCTCTCCTAACCTAGTCCTGACCATCCTCGCTGTTGACCATCGTTGACTCTAAGCCTCTAGCACAACAATAGATCAAAAAATCGATTACGGACGCAAGTTCTTCGAAAATTGACCCACGGTAGTCAAAACATGAATCATGCAACACATATGCACTGAAAACCATGACTTTGACCTAACCCACGACGTTCACCGCCATCGACGCATGAACATAGTGCTAGATGGTCAGACCGCCGCCCATGGCTGGTGTAACCACTGGCCTGCCAGTCAGACCGCCCCTTGGCCGGTCTGACGGCCAACTGGTGGTCGGTCATACCACTCACGGACATAGCCAAATTTTCGCCTTGAAAAATCTGCACCCTCTCTGGAACATAAATCTCTACAAACTTTTGGCTCGAAGCTCCATAAATTATGAGACCTAATGCAAACGCATCCTCTCACCTACTGCCATACGTGATTTTTGGCCGATTCCTAAATTTCCACTTTTCATTTTGGCCGGTCAGACTGCCACCCATGGCTGGTTTGACCGCCAGCCCCTTAACCATAGACTCGCTAGTGGCCACCTCGACGATACGACCTCGTCAATTGAGTAATGGCTATGAGAGAGAGACTGTGTGTTGACTGGACTAGGCTAGAGTCCATTAAGACCGTACCGCCTTGCCCTCTGGAGTTTTTTTTCTTCTCGTTTAGCTATCAGACCCCTGGACGTGGAATACCCGAAATCCTTATGTGTGTATTGTATTAGTCCTATGATCAGTGGCTAGTACACATATTCACAACATTTGGCATACACATCCATACATTCACATGTACATAGTAAAGCAAAAGTGGTACTTGACTTAAACGATTACAATAATTACACACAGGCCAACCGGCCAAAATAAAATAAGTACCTACAGAGTAAAAGTAGTAGTAGAAACAAAAGTGATGAAGGTAAATAAATTCCAGCGGCATGCCCATCCGACCCTCAGGCAACCGACAAGAGACAAAACCTAGATAGACCCATCACCGAACCCACCGGTTCCTGGTGCGAAGAACGTATTGTCGGGCGTTGGCTCTTCTTCAAACTCTGAACAACAATATAAGCAAGATTGAGTACAATGCGTACTCATCAAGACTTGTAGTGTATCGCAAAGTTTATATAAATGCAAGGCTAACAAGGGACGAGGCTCTACTCTACAAGTTATTTTGCTTTAAGCCAGTTTTATTTGCAATAACCATACATATTAATTTGCAACGGAAAGTTAAAAAATAGTTAAATAGATACATGATAGTAAGTAAAGAATTGAATGAATAACAACAACATCTCACAACCCTCCTCGGCTACGAGCAACATTCAACATTTTATTTTAACAGCAACTCGCAACATTTTATTTTAACAGCAACTCGCAACCCTCCTCGGCTGCGAGCAACATTTTTTTTCAGCCTTAACATGGCGGTTAATAAAAATAAAACTATTGTAAGAATAATCCATCCATCGCATTGACGGGCCCCTCTTTGTAGAAGACTCGCATACAGGTCCAAGGAATGCGGTGATGCTCCTAAAAGACTGTAATACCCCTCGCATGTACCCATAGGTTAGATATCCCCCAAGGGGTATTTTGGTCATTTGTACAGTCCCAAGAGCCTATAAATAGCCCATGTATCTCTCATTTGAGGGGGAGCTCTCTTGAGCAATAAAGGAGCAAGTTCAAACCGGTGAGCCCTCAGGGGCTCCCTCTCCAGAGGTAACCCCCCGTTGGCTCACCGACAGGAGTAAGGCGATCCTCTCGGACCCCTGAACCTGTATAAATTCTCGTGTTATTTTTTACTCTTGTGGACAATGGCTCGTTAGACGGCCAACGTCCACCCCCTCACTCGTATTAGGTTTTTACACCTACAACAAAAACCCACAAGTCATTGCCCATGTTTTTCCAACGGAATTGTTTTTGATAAAATCAAGACTATACCCGATGTGACCACACTAGGCATGCTCATGACCACAAGTATGGCTATTTAAACAGTTTTACACTCTACAGAAGTGTACAACTTTACCCACAGCACACGAATTCTCTAGTTTATTCAACATCCGTCGATACCACCGCTCACTACCTTTGGTAAGCAGTCTAGAGCACACGTCGAAGCCTTTACATTATCTATCCCTAACCTTGCACTTAGCCCGTCGAATGTTCATCCTACTTCACCTGAGTACACCCCTGTCTCGGTGAGGCATTCGTCATTATGTCGGTAATCAAACATGCTCGCACGTCTACTGCCTACCCCTCATGCAAGGTCAGGTTTTGATAACTTAATTAGCTCAGGCCATCCCATATCGGCACATATGGTTGTATGCTTAGGCTTAGATTGATGGCACTGGCGTTCGGTCCTTAATTGACCCGGGTGAGATTCTCCCCCTATCTACTAGTGAGGTACACCCCTCACTCTTCTCAAAATATAATATAACTCGCCTGCGTTGAAAACTAGGTTTTTTATTTTTATTTTTATTCAAAATAATAGAGGTACACCCCTCTGGACATTTTTCATAAATCTCCCAATTTCATTTTTACAATATTGTCCTTTATAGCTTTTATGGAAAATCTATCGCTCTATTAAGCAGTTGTGCGATAATCGCACTTGAAAACTCTCAACTTGACATTATTTATTGTATAACCCATATCCTAATGGCTACAACAGTAAAGGGATCAATATTTCAAGGATATTCATGCATCGAATAGGATTTACGTCTATCGTATTCCCAACATAGCAATTTCATATCAACATACACGCATGTATAATAGATTTTACAAAAAAGAGAGTAAAATAACAAGATCAACATGATAAAAGGGGATGCTTGCCTTGCTCTGGTTGTTCTAAATAGGAGGATGGTTGGTCGTCGAAATATTCGCTCGAGCAATCAACGTCTAATCCAAAAGAGCCGGGAACGAATTAAATAATACCAAATAAATTCAATAGTAACCAAATCCAAATATTTTTGCATATTTTGGTAGAGCATGATTTTAGATGAATTTAGAAAAATAATAATTCAATTTGGAGTTTTTATGCAAAAGTTATTAAGGTTTCAATTTGGTTCAGTTTGAAAACCCCAAAGAAAAATAAAAGGTGACATCGAAAGCGTATTCTCTTATACGTTCTATTGAGGTTTACGCTTTGTAGTAAGGAAAACGTATTCTCCTCTGGACTCACTGAGGTTTACGCTTTCCTAACAGAGAAAGCGTATTTCCTCAAAACTAAAAGCGTATTTTATATTTTCTTCTGATTTTTATTAACCCGACATGTGGGGTCCATTTGTCAGTGACTTGGCTCACGAAAATAGTGCGTAGACCGAGAGTCCATGAGCATAGTGCACGGGTCCACTGAGGGGTTCACTGTGCACTTATGGCGGTGGGACCCGCATGTCAATGACTCAAAGCGAAACTCAGGTTTTAATGAATCTCGTTTACTGTTTTTCGGGGCCCATGCGTAAGTGACTCAAGCGTTAATTAACATAATCATTTAAACATTGTTTTGTCCTAACGGCCATGATTTAGTTAATTAATTGCTCCGCTACAGTGCATGTCCTGTTCGGACAGCATAGAGGATCACTCGGGCGATTCTTGCCGCGCTCGTCGCCGGCGAAGGAGTCCATGGCGGCACCGGGTAAAGCTCAAAATAGGTTCCCTACGCCCTTGCGCACCCGATGGTACCAGCGGCGATGGCTGGGACGGCCTATAGTGGCGGCGCGACGGCGATGAGCGGCGGTAAAGCTACGGCCTACGGTGTCTACGGTGTTCCGGCAATGCTTCCAACTAAAGAACGTGTGCATGAGTTAACAAAGGCCACAGGGAGCTCACCAGGTCCAAGGTGGTCGGAGGATGGCCGACGACGAAGACCCGAGGTGGCGACGAGGAGCTTCACGTGGAGAGCTCGCCGGGGAGGATAGGGAGGCACAACAAGGCTTGGGGAAGATTGGTGAGGTCCTGGGGTGCTCCTAGCGCAGAGAATTGGCTTGGGGTAGACCGAAGAGGTTGCGACGATAGGGGTGTTGCTTATGGCCGGAGACGAAGGCAAAAGGGGCTTCAGCGAGCTCCTGTGAATGAATAGTGAAATCAAATGAGGGGAAAGGACCCTAGTGCTCTGGAACATGATATGATGCAAGTGGCGAGAAGAAAAACCATCCGGGGCGCCGGGGTTGGTGGTGGCGGTGTGGCGGCCGAAAGGGAGCTGACGCTCTCCTTGTGTTTGCTCTCAATTGAGGAGGGGAGAAGAAGAGGGAATGGCTGAAGAGGAGGAAGAGAGGTCCTGGCGACCTTCTTATAGACGATGGGGCGGAGAAACACATGAGGGAGAGAGTTGCCTGCGGGCAATGGCGGCAACGCTCTCGGAGGTGCTGATTGAACAGCGGGCAGGGATGGGCGAGCCGGGGCAGGCATGGGCTAGCGGCCGATGCGGACGAAACCAGGGGCACGACCAAAACGATGGGCACGCGGCAAAGTGCTCGCGAGTGGGGCGGAGCTCGTGTGCACGTGCGCTGGCGAGGGGCGACCGAGGTGGATGATGAAGTCTGGCACGTGGGGCCCGCTTGCGCGCGAGAGAGAGAGAGAGAGAGAGAGAGAGAGAGAGGATTAGGTTAGGTTTTGTATTTAAAGGCTAAGATGTTTGTTGAATTTTTATACCGAGCAAACTAAGTCCAAATTTTATGAAAATTTTTGTGAGGGCTCCTGGCCTAGCGTATTTTATTATGTAAATTTTTCAATACTTTTAATTATCTGTGATTTTCTCCAAAAATCTTATAAGTTTATGTTGTTATGTAAATGTATTGTCATTCTTAATAAAAATTCATATAAGTTGTTTAGTAGATTTTCCCATGAGAAATTATGCTAAAAATAATTCTCTAAATTATTTTTATTTTGTTTTATCTAAATTTCCTTTAAGTGCATGTTTGTTTGTATTTGATTATTTGCTTTTAAACAAAAGTGCAAAATTCATGCATGAGTAGATTTTCATATGCAAGATGATCAAAATGTTTTTCCCAATACATTTCTATTATGTATTCCAAAAAAATATGAATTTTGAGATGTTATATTAGTGAAATAGTAAAACTGACTCTACACGAATGAAATAGCAAAAATAATATCATTACCGCACAAAAACACCACGATACGCGACTTGCCGTGAACTGTGACCACTACGGACGACTTGTAGGTGCTCGTCAGTATCACCGCTACCTCGCCGGGATAGCAAGTGTATACAGTGCAATGTGGGTGCCTGGTGGTTCGGATCACCCCTCTTATTTGTCCGCTTTCTCTAGCTACTAGTACTCCACTTTCTCCGCTCAAAAGCTTGGAGAGATGGCCGCCATGGCAAGCTAGGTTTCACCTTGCTTATGAAACTTTCTCCTCTGAGTATGTATTTGCTCTTCGATCGTTTCTGCTTTCATTATTTGCCTCCGGACATTCTTCTCCGCCTTTGCTGCAGCTAGCTTGCCACGGTTTCGGCGAGCGAGGCCTCAATCTTCTTGTATTCTAGCTTCCTGCTCAACCTTCCGTCCTGAAGGTGAGATCCCTTATTGTTGATTTCTGCGGCTTGATTTCTCTGGCTTGCTTTTGTTGTTGTTGTGTTCACAATCAGACACCACCAGATGTATTGGCCTCTTTCTCCATGCTTGGGATTTGTTTTGAAGCTTGCTCCTTTGCCCGCCGTCAAGTTCCCGTCAGACGGGAAAGGGAAGTGACAGTTCAGATGAATGCAAGTAGATGAGACAATTTGTGGTTATTTAGATATTAGGTAGGAACCAGGTGGTTTTCCTTAACCGAAAATAAAATCTAAGTAATTTTGTTGAGTCAATCATTTTTGGGTATAAAACTTCAATGGCTTTGGACGCCACTCGTACTGTTTCTTGCCGTTAAAAGTCAATCGAGCCGTCCGTTGTGTGCCTATTAGTAGTTAATCCGTAGGTTCCTTCCGCCAGGGTTCTGATTACTGGTAAAAAAAAAACTAAACAGGGGTCCGGTCCAGGGTTTAAAATTTCGGTCCGTGAAAATCGATTCTACTGGAACCTCTGGTAAAATTTCCAACCGGCCAAAAAAAGAAAAAACGGATTTGCTAGTTTTTTTGTCAAGTATAAAACAAGTTTGTAACCACATGCTCGCACATGAGTGCATGTGCCATGGTGGAAAACACATCTAGCCTTGGAGAGATTGGTCCTGGTTCGAACCTTGGCTATGCACTATGTTCTGTTTTTTTTTTTGTTTTAACTTCACAAAACTTCAAATTTTGATTTGAAAATTTTGGCCGAAAATCATTTTGATTTGAAAATTTTGGCCGAAATTCATCAAAAAAAATTCCGATTTTCGGCCTTACCAGCCACCCCTGGTAAAAATCAAATTTCGGTAAAAGAATCCCTGGTCCGGTTTGACCGGTTACTAGGAAATTTCGGCCGAAAATCATGCAAAAAAATAAATTTGAATTTGAATTTTGTGGAAATTTTTGATTTTTTTGAGAAAATGCTTTCGAAATTCGTATATATGAACTAGATAATCAAATATACATGTAATAAAGATGAAAATGAACTTGAAATTTGATGTATTTTTGCATTTACTCCCTCCGTTCAGAAATATATGATGTTTTAGAAAACGTGTAGTCAAACCTCCTAACTCTGACCACTAATATATAAAAATTCATTTGGATTGGTCATGTGAAAGTTGTATCATTATATTAGTCATGAAAAATATTTTTATAATATAATATTTTTATATTATTTCATGAACGTATTCATATAAAAAGTAATGGTCAAACTTACATGTTGAATACCATGTCAATATCCAAAACGTCACACTTCATTGGGTAATTGGAATTTGGACATCTCTAGCCGGTATTGTTTCTTGTTGCTGTTTTGCTAATTTTCGGTCACCTGAAATTCTCTTACCTCTCATCAACCTAAAATTGCATAGTAGTAAGCCTAAACTTATCGTGCTAACTAATGTTCAATTTTAGCAAAGCTTTGTTATAATTTTTAGCTCTATTTGTTTTTAAATTTTAGGGTTCACCTAGGTTTACTTTATTTTTGTCTAGGGTAGAAACTTTTTTGTCTTTATATTTTGTAGGGGTTCACAAAACTCAAACTTTAATTATTTTTGTCTAGGTTAGAACAATTCTTTGTTTCAGTTTTTGTCCGAGAGGCAAGGGGGTGAGTTTATATAGGAAGAGAGGCGAGGGGGTTGAGTTTATATAGGAAGTAATGGGAGCGATGGGAGTGCTTAGATTGTCATCCTAGGGTTGATAAAAGTGACAACCTCTTCTTGCCATAAAAGTTAATTGATCCATTGTGTGCGTATTACTCCCTTAGTTCCCAAATATATGTCATTCTATCTTTCAAATTTTATTCACAAATGCATGACATTCAACGATTTTGACATAACATTTAACATTTTTTTCAATATATACTCCTCTCATTCATTATCCATGGCTATATTGGATTACGGTGTTGCAATCAACTTCCACTCTTTAGGGGGAGAATGGCTCGCCAAAAGACCATCGATGACTCAGATTGGCTGGAAGTACGGTTCATTAACAGCTGTGCCGTGTTTATGGGGTACCTGCCCATGTCGCTGAGGGGGTGGGTTTTCGGTGCTCACCGGACCACGGTCGTTCTCCTCGGTGGCTTCGCCTCCGTCCGAGAAGGAGGACTTTTGGTGTCTTACACGATTACCCTCGTCATGCATAGTGGGTGAGTCTCGCTACCACTTAATTCATGCATCTAATTTTCTGCTTAATTTCTTACCTTTCTTTTCCCTCGAACAAATAACTTGGTTGGTGTCCTTATTTGGCTCCATCCTTTTTAGTATCCCTTGTAACTTTCTAGTGAAAAGAACAACTTCAATATTTTAAATCTCCTGTCATTGGCAGGTGGGGTGTATAATGCAAGGTTTACTTTAGATTAAAGGTTTACTTTGTATTTATTTTTATTGGAGTTCGTATACAAATAAAATTGCTAATTTTATTTAATTTATTTTGAATTTTAGTTTGGAATTCGTATGAAAATTAGAATGCAAATTTTCTTTGGTTGGACTGGAATGACGACTAGAGGGGGGTAAATAGGAGCACTACTTTTCTTTGACCCTGACAGTATTCAACTTCTTCTTCATCTCAGTAGCTATGGAAGCTATTGAAGATCAGAAACATAAGGACAACAGAAGTCTTGTGTTGAAACTGAAAAAACCCTGAGGCAACCTTGCCTGGGCGGTTTGACCACGTGGAGGTCGGTCTGACCTCCAGTTGCAAAACCAGATGCTCGCGAAAATCACAAATCGACCTAACTTTCAATCCGGTGATCCAAATCCTATGAGATTTCAATCATAGCTTATCAAAAAGGTTAGGAACCTATTCCAACTGACGATAGGAAAGATTGAAGCCAAGGTTCTACGAATTTTTTGGATGAGATTAAGAAGGCAAAAGAACTGAGGAAATTCAAACTTTGATCCAAAAACTTGTTCATGGGTGGATGATGGTCTAGATGGCCCTAGATGGATTCCAACAAGTCCTAGCAAGCTAGATCACAAGAAAAGACTCAAAGAAAACCAAATGAACACACAAAATACCAAATGCATCAAAGAGAGGGCAAGAACGAGAGAGAACTCATCTTGGGAAAAATCTTGCTTGGATTGATTCAAGAGATTGTTGGTTTACAGCTACTCCACCATGGAGGACAAAAGCTCAACACTTCAGCACTCCATCAAACCATTTCCCTCAAACCCTATCCTGCTCTATTTTCACTTTCCCAAATCATAAATTAGGCTTTCTACTTAGAAGGGCTGAAGAGGTGAAAATTTTGCACCCCTTCCTTTTATAGTAGAGGCTATGTCAAGAGAGAAAACCTTATCGGGCACCCATTAAGCCCATACACAAATGGGTCTACATTCGTGCACGCTTCTCAAAGCGGTTGATGAACCGGGTATCCCAAATCTGCCTCTTCGTGATCTTCATCTTCACTTGACCTAAACCGCCTCTCCTTGCGCCGCAGTTTCTCCAAATGTCACCAAATCAGTATTTTAGTGAAGATAAAAATACACCTTCTCGATTCTTCTCCGAAGACCGATTCCAATCGTCATGAAGCAATCTCATGCTTCGCCACGTATGGGTTGATCAACGACTTTCTTCATGTCGGCATGTCTCTCCCATCCGACTCCCACCGGAACCACCATGTCACTTGCACCGACCCCGCGCAACTTAATGCAACCCGTCGCACTGAATTTCCCGTTCGGTCATTCGTGTCCATCTTGCGCCATGCTTGAGTCCAGTGACTTCACCCGATATCCTTGATTTCTCTGGACCTAAACTCTTCTAGCCTAATCCCAATCATCCTCGTCGTTGACTACATGCCACACGCACAACAATAGACCAAGAAATCATTTTCGGGCACAAGTTCTTCGCAACTTGACTCACGTTAAAGAAAACATCTATTATGCAAAACATATGCATCGAAACCCGTGACTTTGGACAATCCCATGAAATTCTTCGCCTTCCCGACGCATGACACAAAAATGGCCAGTCAGATCGCCGCCCATGGCCCGTCTAACCGCCGCCCTTGGCCCGTCTGACCGCTGACCAACCAATCTAACCATCCCCTGGCCAGTTTGACCGCCAGCCAACCAGTGTGACCACCAACCAATGGTCGGTCAGACCGCCTGGGACTTAGAGAAAAATCATAGGTCTGAGACTTGCACCCTCTCTGGAATTTTCAAACTCTATCTAGTTTCGGCTCGAAACTCCAATTCCAATGAGATCAAGTGTAAACACATCCTCTCACCTTCCTCCATATGTGATTTTTGGCAGATTTCCAAAATTCACAAGTTGAACTTTTGGCCGGTTTGACCGCCATGCTCCCGACCAATCAGACCGCCAGTAGTGTCCGGTCAGACCTGCTTAGTCCGACAAAGTCTAAAAACTATGAAAACGAGGGTTTCTTCAAACGCCTCGATGCTATTGCCAATTGTTCAGCACTCTAAGATTAGGATCATATCCCCATGATATCCCCAATCTCCCGCTTGATAAACACATTGCCAATTTCCCAAAATACAAATTAGAGGTTGTTTTGGAAAACTCTCGTTCGTTTTGCAAAAAAAAAGCCCAACTTGGTCCACAAGCAAGAAAAAGCCATGAAAATGGCCAAGATGACTTGAGAAATGCAGAAGCAACTTAGTTGAGACAATAGAGTGCATGAAAACTTCAATTCAAGAGAGGACCCCAAAAATTTCACCCAAGGTCTATTTGAAAGAACAATTGTTCATTTTGACCTTTGATCATTGTGAGGGTTTAAGAAATGCAATTCAAGTGAAGAAATGACATTAAGAGCGTAATAATGCATATGAGATACTCCCCCTCACTAAGATTTACCAATTTTTTTCTATTTTTCTCTCCCTTTCTTGCAATTTCTCCTGAATTCTCCATTTTACTCCTCTCCCTTTTTCATTTTTTGCCAAAACTTCTCCACCTTTGACAATAGAGTCATCACGGAATCACCTGTGACAATAAAGTGTAAGATGCATGGAAAAAGCATAAGAAGAAGCATGCACGAAATGCAACAGAGTGACTTCATTTTTGGGGTTTTTTAATGTTTTCTGAGAACAAGAAGTTTTAGAGATTATCCGATATGAACAAGATAGCATTTCTAATTTGCACAAGTATTGGACCGAAATGGCAACCAGAAGGGGTGAATAGGAGCACTACTTCTTTTTCACCTCAACCGGATTCAACTCCATTCTCACTCCAGTAGCCATGGGAGCTATGCAGATTGAAAATACAAGCACAATAGAAGTCTTGTCTTAAATCCAATCAAAACCCTGAGACACAGTGACCAAAATCAACAAAAACTCAAAGAGAGGATAGTTGGGCAGTCTGATCGATGGCCAACCAGTCAGACCTCTCACATTGATGAACAATAAAATCCGTAAGATTTTAAAATCTCAAAACGACTCAACTTTTGATCTGCTGATCCAAATCCCTCAAATTTTAACCATAGCTCATCAAGAAGGTCAGGAACCTATTCCAATCAACCATCGGAATGATCGAGGCCAAGGTTTCACAAATTTCTTAGATGAGGGCAAAAGGGCACAAGAACAGAGGAGATTCAAACTTTGATCCAAAAACTTGCTCATGGGTAGATGAAGACCAAGATGATCTGAGATATATTCCCACATGTCCCAGCAAGCACGATCACAGTAAGAAACCATAAGAAAACCAAAGAAACATTGAAATCCAAAAAGTCATCAAAGAGAGTGCAAGAACAAGAAGAGACTCATCTTGAGCAAACTTTGCTTGGATTGAGTTGAGATAGATGTTAGTTTACAGCCACTCCATCATGGAGGATAAAATCTCAACACTTGAGCACACAATTAAATCATCTCTCACAAACACTAGCCTCAACTACTCCAAAGACCCTAAACCATAAATTATGGTTTTTCTCTTGGAAGGACATGGGAACTCCACATCTGGACATTCTCTTTTATAGTGGAGGCTAGGTTTAGAGAGAAGACCCTAACGGGCACCCGTTAAGCCCACACACAAACGGGTCTATACTCATGCACACTTCTTAAAGCAGATGACGAACCGGGCTTTCCGAATCCGTTTTTTGTGATCTTTATCTTCACTTGAGCTAAACCGTCTCTCCTTGCGCCGTCTTGCACTACGGTTTAGCCAAAGGTCACTAAGGCGATATTTTGATGAAGTTACCAAAATACCCCTTCTCGATCCTTCTCCAAAGACCGAGTTCAATCTTCATGATGCAATCCCATGCTTTGCCACGTGTAGGTGGATCAAAAACTCTCTTCATGTCGGCAAGTCTCTCCCATCCGGCTTCCACTGAAACCACCATGACACTTGCATCGACCCCCACGACGTTTGATCCAACCTGTCACACTGAACATCCCATTCATTTATCCTTGTCTATTTTGCGCAATGCTTGATTCCAATGACTTTACTCGGCATCCTCGATCGTTCTAGACTTCAGCTCTCCAAGCCTAGTCCGGATCAGCCTCGCTGTTGACCGTCGTTAACCTCTAAGTCTCCTGCACAACAATAGAACAAGAAATCGATTCCGGGCACAAGTTCTTTGCAACTTAACCCACGTTAGTCAAAACATGCATCATGCGACACATATGCACTGAAACCCATGAATTTGACCGAACCCACGATCAACACTGCCTTGCTGGCCAACGAACAGGGAAAAATCGGCTAGATCATCACTCCTGGCCGGTCTGACCACCAGCACACGGACTTAACCAAAGTTTCCCTCGGAAGAACAACAACCTCTTTGGAAATTTAAAACAAATAGAACTTGTGGCTCGAATCTCCAAAAATTAAGAGAGCAAGTGCAGAAGAATCCTCTTGCCTACACCCTGTAATTTTGGCCCGACCCCAAACTCAAAAAACTCACTTTTGGCCGGTCAGACCGGCCACTCGTGGCCGGTCTGACCGCCGAGCCGACCCTTTGGCCTGCCCATAGGCCGGCCTGACCGCCTGAGGTGGCTGGTTAATCCGCCAGCAAGGTGGTCTGACCACCTGAAATTTGACAGCCTATGAATTTTTCCAAAAATAGGTGTTTCGACAAACCCTCACCACCATTGCTAATTGTATCATCATCCTAAGATCATAAACATATCCCCATGATATTCATAACAAGACATATCAAGTATTGAAAAGTTATCAATGTCACATCTAGACATATATAGCCAAGGTAAGCAAAATAGCACAAGATGAAGTAATCAATTGAGTATAAGTTATTGAAAGCTTCACAACTAGCAAGTTCATCTAAAGGTATTCAAGAATGATTCAAGCCATGTGAAAAAGTATATGTGAGACCAAGAAGCTATAACTGATCATTCTAGCACCTATAAATTCTAGAGTGAATCATTTTGCTCAAAGACCTCAAGCATCTATGCTTCTACAAGAGATATGACATTTCATAATTAGATAGCACAAGTTGAAGTTGTTTTTAAAGGTCTATCTTAGTAAAGCAAGTCCTAGACTTGGAGCCATCCACAACTGCTCCCTAAGCTTCAACTGAGTGATAAATCTTGATGTTCATGTCACAAGCAAATGGCAAGCAGTACCCATGAGATCGTTTAGATCGTTAAACTATCTCCAAGTTCATGTTAGAGTGCAATGACAAGCAGTCTCGTGAGAATAGTTTAGCACAGAATTAAGCTCACATGAAGAGCACAAAGCTTGATACACTTGATTTTTCAATTTGCACAAGATTAAGAGCAAAAGCTACTTCTGAGTCCGTAAGCAATACTTGATCCGAGCCACAAAAGCCTAGGAGGAGTAACCTTATGATTGAAGACAGAACTAATAGCTCAACTAAAGTTCAACCTAGATTCAAGATCGAACAAAACAATTTTGACACGGCATGTGTCTATTTGATGAATTTTTGTGCACAAAATTTATTAAATAAAAAAGAATGAATAAATAAAATAAAGAAACAATGGCCCACATGTAAGTCAATAAAGCAACCTGCAGACGTACAAAATTCTCTGAACCAAGACTAACGTGCAGGTCCCGCGCGTCGTCAAATATTTTCTATGCCTAACGTATCTAATATTGGACTCTCTGGGTTGTACTTGTCACAAGAAGCACGGAGGTTCAAACGATTGCAAATCTGATACTTGGTTTAAAAGATACAGACTCTAAAAGTCTAGAGAAACATGTACAAAGCAAAAACGATTGATGTTGCGTTTAACTTGTTCGGCTGGCCGAGCCTTGCTCATGTCACCTCTTTTACTTACCCGATGAATTATTGTACGTATATCGCTAAGCCCACGAGTCGGCCAAGAAAATAAATTTTCTGGGGCCTGTCCTACAGGAGGCTCCTCCCCCATCTCCCTCCATTTCGCCCCTCCCCCCCTCCCCCTGATCCGGGAATTCCTTTCCGTCGGCCAAACAGAGTACGATGCAGGCCAGCAGCCAGCAGCCAGCACGTGTACGCACGTACCCGTGCATGGCTCGATGCTAGCATGTAGATATCCAGCCGGATTGGAGATAATATCTGAGATTTAAAACTGCTAATGTCTATCCAAACAAGGTCAGCCCGATTGTTTCTTGGAGATAGAATCGGCTAACTAATCTCAACCGAGCGCCCCTACTGCCACCCCACGACCAACCAACAGAGGGGGCACGCAAGGAAAACACAGGAAGCCACAGAGGAACCAACAAGCAGAGCGCACGCACGGGGAGCCAGCACGCTCGCGTACGTACACAGCCTCACGGAGATACGGCGACACGCCGAACAACGAGAGCAAAAAGCCACGCACACATCCATCAACAGAGAGGAAGTAGAGTGGAAGAAGAATATCAAAGCGCTGTTTCTTCTCTTGCCGTCATCTCGACCGAGCATCTTCAAGTCGCTTGTCAACAATACTTGATGGTGAGCAACATGATGAGAATAAAATTCTCTAGAGCATATGGCTGCCGCTACAGATCAAACTAACAATTGGTTGATACTGTAAGCTGCTATTCGTCTATGAATGAGCAGCATAGATTCCCTATTTAGTACATGTGCCCCCATTGAGACGGAATTGGCCATGGAGTTCATATGAGGGTGGGACGGATTCTCCCAATACGACATAATGATCATTATTTAATGATTCAAAGCAAGCATCGTCCAATGCATCATATGCACATCGTCAACCGCAAGGCCGAGGAGCACAATCCTCATAATTTTCACACATCGACACCATGGCCGGGTGTCGACGAGAGAAAAAGGGCTAATTTATCATAACTTACCATACATCTACAATTGACGAGGCTAGACAAAATTATGGCCTAGTGCCGACGAGGCAATGTCACTACTCCATCAGCACGTTTCAAATGGACGGGATCGAACACTCCATTGCGGGCACCGACAAGACAAAGGCAACACACACATCCACGTTCGATGAAGGCAGGCGTACACATGACTGGGCACTGATGAGGCGGAAGTCATCCTTTTCATCGACATACCCTGTCTGCGAATCGACACAACGATGATGTATAGTGACCGGGCATTGACGAAACAAAGTCACCCACATCACATCCGCATCCTCACCACATGCATTTACACCAACATGCATATGGACTAGCAACATAAATGCGACGATGACCACAAGCGTAGCTTAATCAGAGGTATTATGTAGGATCGTTCTATAGATGTAATTAGCTAGACGCCATGCAAAGGCACCGAGAATTGGCGAACTATGCGATCTCCAGTCAGATATACTCCTTAAACATAGACGCAAAAGACAAAGGATGAACTCCTGCAGGAGCATGTATTTTGTATATTCAATACAAAAATAATGAAATACAATGTTCCCCTATTCCATCTGTTGTCCTCTTTTGTTTTCACAAATAGTGTCATAAAAGGATCACTAGAGTAGCAACTAGCCAAAAAAATCCACAAAATATAAATTTTTAGTTCAAGTTGTCATAGAATTTCAGCTCATCTAGGAAAGACTAAGCTACATATGAATGGAAGTGACAAGTCTAGCAAGTCATGAACACGACATGGTAAGAGCAATAAAGAAAGTCTTGCTCCACAAGAGGGTAATAAGCAAAGCTTCATCAATTTGAAACACAGAAGCGGTAAATCTTATATTGAATGCATCATTTTTTTTATTTTTCATATGAATGTAATATTATACAATGAGATGTAAGAAAAACATCAAAAACCAAAGAAAGATCAAGAAGATGAAAAAGACACCACTTGATCGAAAAGACTAGAAAAGATCCACTCCCCCTCAAACCAACCCGTAGGAATAAACTACCCCTAACTCACTCCTCAAGATAGCAAACATTGTAGGATCTAAGGGCTTGGTGAGGATGTCGACCAATTGAGCTTCGAACTCCACAAATTCTAGCACAATATCACCCTTCTCCACATGGTCTTTAAGGAACTGATATCTAATGTCAATGTTCTTGGTCAGAGTGTTGCATCGGATTTTTGGCAATATTGATGGCACTAGTGTTGTGACACAAAAGTACCACATTATCAAAAAATAACTCATAGTCCTTAAGAGTGGACACCATTAACAAGATCAGACTACAGCAGCTAGCAGTAGCTACATGCTCAGCCTCGTAGTGGACTGTGCAACAGATGATTGCTTTCTAAAGTACCAAGAGACAAGAGAAGTGCCTAAGAAATGATAAGTGCCTGAAGTGCTCTTCCTATCAAGCCTACAACCCGCAAAACCTGAATCCCAGCCCCCGAATAGACAAAGAAGATGAACATGAATACCAAATGCCGTATTAGAGAGTTGACTGGAGTAATTGAAGATGCACTTAACGGCTTGACTATGAGAAAACCTCAGAGACGCTTGAAACCTCGCACAAAGCCACACGGAGAAGTAGATGTCCGGTCTCGAAGCCGTTAGGTAGAGGAGGGAGCCAATCATGCTACAGTCCTCACGTTGATCCACGAATTCATCATCCTCATCTGAATTTAGAGCAGTCGAAGTAGCCATTAGTGTAGCAATTGACTTGTAGTCACCCATGTCGAATCGCTTCAATAGATCCTTCATGTACTTTGTCTGATGAATGAAATTTCCTTCTTTTCATTGCTTGATTTGGAGCCCTAGAAAGTAGTTGAGCTCCCCCATCATGCTCATCTCGAATTCTCTAGACATGGTCTCAGAAAAACAAAGGAGCAAGAGTATGAGAAGGACCACCGAAGATAATGTCATCCACATATATTTGTGCAAGAAGGAAGTCATTGACATGCTTGAGAATGAAAAGAGTCTTATCTACTTTGCCCATCTCAAAATCATTCTTAAGTAAGAAGGTCTTAAGCCTATCATACCATACTCTAGGGGCTGACTTAAGGCCATACAAGGCACCATGCTCTAGGGGCTGGTTAAGGCCATACAAGACTTTGGATAGCTTGAAGACATGATGAGGGTGTTTAGGATCCACAAAACCCTGGGGGCTATCTAACATACATTTCCTCCTCTATATAGCCATTAAGAAAAGCACTCTTCACATCTATTTGATACAACGTAAAATCTTTAGATGCAGCAAATGCAAGGAAGATGTGGATAGCTTCTAGTTTAGCTACAGGAATGAATGTCTCATCAAAATCTAACCCCTCTACTTGGATAAAACCCTGAGCTACCAATCTAGTCTTGTTTCTAACTAGCGATCCATCCTCACTCTGTTTATTCTTAAACACCCAACAGTTTCCTATGACATTATGACAATTAGGAGATTCTACAAGGTTCCAAACCTTGTTTTTCTCAAAGTTCTCTAACTGATGCATGGCATTGACCCAACTAGCATCAGACAATGCATGCAACACATCACGGGGCTCAAAAGATGCTACAGATGTAGAATGAGAGTATATATTAGGATCATGAAATCTGGAACGAGTAACTCGCTCATGTAGATGTCCAATCATCTTATCCGATGGATGTCTCCTCTGAATGTGAAGTGGAGTGCCAGGAGGAGACATCACATCTTCGACCTCCGTAGGTACTACTGATATTGATGTAGAAGAAGTAGGAGCTTCAATTGAAGGTGAAGTAGTGGAAGCAGGTTCTTCAACTAGGACAGGAGCAATGCCAGTAGGTGGGAGGCCATCATCATCCATGTCTTCATCATCCTCCACGGAGATGCTCTCGATCACCTGTGAGTCACCTGAAATGTCTGATCTAACTCCAGGCTAGTCTCATCAAAGGTGACATTGCATGTCTCCAAGATCATGTTAGTTTCAAGGTTAAGAACCCGGAAGCATCTCAAATGTGCACGAGAACCTAGAAATATGTCATCAAAAGTTCTAAACTCAAATTTTTCTAGGTTTCTTGTCTTAAGAATGAAACAATTAGCACCAAAGACTAAAAAATGAGAGACAAATGTCTTTCTTCCAAATCGAAGCTCACATGATATCTTGCCCAAACAAGATCTCAAGAAGACACGATTGGCAATATGACAAGCTGTAGTGATAGCTTCGGCCCAATATCTCTTCGGAGTGTTATACTCATCTAGCATTGTCCTGGCCATCTCGACCAAGGTCATGTTCTTACTTTCCACCATGCTATTTTGTTGAGGGACGTGAGGAGAAGAGAACTGATGCTCAATATCGCGCTCAGCACAGAGAGAGGCAAATGAAGAATTCTTGAACTCTGTACCATTATCACTACAGATCGCTCTCAAGGTATTAGGGAGTTTAGAAGCAAAACGAAGAACCAAATCATGAAAATGACCAAAAGCTTCATCCTTAGAAGTCAAGAAAAACTCTCAAGAATATCTCGAGAAATCATCGACTACGACAAGAATATACCATTTTTCACCAACTGAACGACCCTAGAAGGACCAACAGTGTCCATATGCAACAACTGTTCTGGTCTGTCAATCATGATCATAGTCAATGAAGGGTGTGATGTGGCAACTTGCTTTCATGCCTACAGGGCGCACATACAACATTCTTGACAGTTTTGAGTTTAGGCAAACCACTCATGAGTTCAAGGTTTCTAACTCGTGTCATATGATCAAAACAAATGTGCCCTAAACGTTGGTGTCAAAACTAGAACTCAGAAGAAGAAGCAAGTAAACACCTGAGAGAACCGACAAGAGATTCAAAAAAGTTAGCTCCAATGATCCTACCAACTCTAGAAATCCCAAAAATGAGCTCACCAACTGAATCAAGCACACAACAAACATTCTTCTTAAATCTAGTCTCATAACCATCATCAAGAAGCTGAGAGACCGAGAGCAAGTTATACATTATCTTGTCCATAAGAGCGACATCCTTCAGGATGAACTTGTCATTCACCCTGATCGATCCAGTTCCTTCAATCCGCCCTTGTATATCATCTCCAAAGGTGATGAAGTCATTACCCGTTGCCCGCGTGAAGGAGGTGAACCATCTTGAGTGTCTGGTCCTATGGTGTGAACACTGGAGTCGACGAGCCACAAGTTCTTCCCCTTCCGCGTCAAACCTGAAAATCAAGGCACAAAAGATTCATTTGTCTAAATATAGGGGTTAGTTAATCAGACCTGGGAACCCAGTACCGAGATACATGTCTACCAGGAGGATATGGAACATGATTGCTAGCCTTGACCCTACTTGAAGTTGTAGCATTAGAAACATTCATGGAGGTATGAGATGTAACATGTCTAGGAGCATGGTTATGAGCATGTGAGTTAAAACATAGACCATGTCTTTTCTTCCCTACATGACTATTTCTCATCAAGTCTCTAGGTTCATGTGAGGAAATTTTAGCAAGATTCTTTCTAGCATTTTTGAACCTACGCCAATAGAACTCAAATTAATGCACATCCCTCTTGCAATAGGTGCAATGGTATTTAGTACCACCAAGAGAAATACCTTCTGACTCAGAGGTCATTTGAGCAAAACCTGGAGATTTGAAAAGGAACTTTGCAGGTTGGGTTTTGAATCTAGTAAGCCATCTTCTAGTACTTGAATGACATTAGGCTTGGTTTTGTCCTTAGCAAATTTGTATCCTAACTCTTGCTTTCCAAAAGGAGTTTTGGACTTGTCTAGGATCATGTTCAATTGTTTCTTTGGGCAATTTGTTTAGTAACACTACACAAATAACACGAGTTGAAAAATAACATCGATGTATCACTGACATGTGGCCCCATGGCCCACCTATCATCCTCACATTGTATGCTATTTTTTAATTTATATATCATTGTAATGTTAATGAACAGATTTTCCCATTGTTTCTTACCCTTAGAAAAATTTTCTAGAGTGTCCTTAAGGTAAGTGTTCTCAACATAAAGCTTAGAACAAGAATCACAAGATTTGTCCTTAAGAGCTCTAGCATGTTTCTCCTTATAGATAGAAACTCGAAGCTCAAGGGCTTCACATGAAGTACAAAATGCAGAATTAATTTTGTCCTTAAGCTTATCATACTTGACTCTAAATGCTTCTAATATATCATTCATTTCACGTTCACGTTCAATGCAGAAAGCACAAACACTAGAGTCAACCTTCTCAGAAGCTACCAACTTGCTTGATTCTAAGTATTTTTCACATGGATTGGATTTGAATTCAATCATCTCATTCCTAGCATTTTCAAGTTGGTGCAAAGCGATGTCATGAGCATTTTGCAATATCCCTAGTTCAGAAGGTAAAGCATGGCAAGAAGCATATTCATCATTCTCAATGTCCTTAGCATTCACAAGTTCAAGAGTAAGATTATCAACATGAGACTCTAAGTCCTTAGCCCTAGCCATGACTAACTTGAGAGCCTTATTCTAACTAAGTACTTGCTCATACAATCCATCACATCACATTGAAAGAACTTCATAAGAAGGAGATACCTCATTGGTCGTGTTGACATCATCGTCAGTGTGTGCTATGAAGCACATGTCGGTGAAGTCTTTGGCCTTGCCCTTGTTCTCTCTTGAGGAGTCTCCACCACCTGGTCCTCCTTGCTCCCAGAGTCCACATCACTCATGGAGGGATCTCCAAAAGTGGCAAGGACCCGGTGAGCGACCTTCACGAGCTTGATAGCTTGGAACTTGGCCTTGTTCCCTTGAGGCTTCTTCCAAGCGGCCTTCTCCTCCTTGTGGTTGCCCTACCCCTTTAGCTTGCGGTAGTTAGCCCCAATGTGGTAGAGCTCACCACACTCATAGCATGCCACCGGGCCATCTCTCTTTTTGTTCCTCACATGTGGTAGGCCCATGTGAATTTTCTGGTTAGGAGGGCTAACTCGAGCTCAGTGATGGACTCAAGCCCCTTTTCATTGACTGTAGAAAGACAAGTAAATGAGAAACCTGAAAAATTAGAAGAGCCATCATTATGAGATCTCTTGGTGGGATCAGCTACCAAGGCAATGTTCTCCTTCTTAGTATGATGAACTCTCTTGATCTCATGTGTCTTGAGCTTGCTATAGAGCAACTCGAGAGTGAGACTAAACTAGTCGACATTCTTCTCAATGGTGGTAGCTTTTATCTCCCACTCCTTGGTGTTGATGGTAGTCAAGAGATGGGTTGCATTCTCGGATTCAGAATATTCAATGTCAACCGCTCTCAATTGGCTGAGCACCTTGTTGAAGCGAGTAAACACGTCATCGATGCACTCTCTAGGACACATCTTCAATTTGTTGTACTCTCGTTTGAAGACCGTTTGACGCACTTGCTTAATTTGGGAAGAACCCTCATGATAGGTCTCAAGAGTGTGCCAAATCTCATGCGTGGTCTCAAGGTGAAAAATCATGTCGTACTTTTGTCTACCAAACTCGACATATAGGAGGTTATTTGCTTTGTGGTTGTTAGCCAAGAGGGCTGCAGAAGTCGGCGTAGCAACCTCGGGCAGGACGAGTGGAACTCGAACAACCTCCCATATGGCTTGACCTTTGCTCTGAAAGTAGACACACATGTGGTTCTTCCAATAGGCATAGCCGAGCCCATCAAAGACATGCGTCTTGGTAGAATACTTCTCAGTCGCCATGTTCATCAACCAGTTAAGATAAAGTATGAACTAACTGGACTTTGATACCACTTGTTAGACCAGAACGACCACTAGAGGGGGGTGAATAGGAGCACTACTCTTCTTCGACTCCGACGGTATTCTACTTCTTATTCACCTTAGTAGCTAAGGAAGCAATTGAAGATCATAAACACAAGCACAAGAGAAGTCTTGCATTGAAACTGAAAAATCCCCGAGGTGTGGGGACCCGGGGTATTTAACTTATAATACTTAACCACCCATTGGTCCTAGCATTACAAACCAAATATCCCGCCCCGATGTATTATGTACCTCCCAGGAGCGGTACACATACACCTAACAAAACAATATCAACATCAATGCCATACAACAATATTCCATTACCGCAGTTACAAAAGGTTACAACATAGTCATCATACAACTTCAGTTTTCATACATACGGTCGACCGGCCAAATAGCAGTAATAAAAGTACTATGCGTTGCAGTGGAAACACAGCCATAAGATGGCACAAAAAGAAAGGCCGACCAGTTTGCCCTTACCCACAAGGCAACCTGACCGAAAACCTCCAAGCTAGTCGTCGTCCTGCGCGAAGTCGGTCTCACAATAGTTGATCCCTTAGGGAACAACCTCCTCTGAAATCGCAGCAACCGGGTTGAGTACAATTGTACTCGCAAGACTTACAAGCAAAAGAATATTTAGATACATTCATGTATCAAAAGAAGGGTGCTACACTTGGCAATTTTCAGCATAAAGCAACATTTCATTTGAAGTACAAGTAATAGATTGAAATGGAAGTGAGCAAGCGTTTTTAATAACTTAAATAATAGCGAGTAAACATTATTAGACAACATCTAAACAACAATATGTGGCTGCCCCGCAGCTCACAAACATAGCATGAGACCATTCTCAATGCCACCCGAACAAGTTTTTAAGTTTAACGTTTCCAAATTGTTTAGTCTAACTCCTATAAGTCCAATCTCAAGTGTGTCGATAACCTAGGACGAGGCTATTCAAATAGTTCATACCCTGCAGGGGTGTACCAATGTACCCACATGCCAGACCGCCACTTTTGCCACCGAATAAAGCACACTTCTGTAGGTATGCCGGTAAGGCTAAGTCCTACGAGACGTTTCCAATATAATGTATTAACTACGAGCCACCCGTATGGATAGAAACCCATACATTATGTCGGAGATATCGTAAAGCCTCGTTCAACTATCCCGCAGGGTAAATCCTTGGACAACTACGATGCCCCTCGGGGTAGGGAACCTAAACCTGGAACCCATCTCGCACACCCAACAACATCAGAACATATTTTTTTTAACAGGACAACAACCACCATGCGACTCGGGGCTAACACATGCCAAAGTACCAAGTCAAGAGGGGTTCTCAATATCCTCATGTGGTTAGCACGCAATAATGCTTGGTTTTGGTGAAACAAGATGTTCAGTCCTTGTTGACCTAGGCAAGACATTCACACACCCAACAGCACACCATCCAACCACTTGCCCAAGTCTAAATCATTTTATTTACACTTTTAGTTTTCAAAGTAATATAGCACAAGGTGCTGGACATAGTGTAATAAAATGATTTATGTGATCAAGGTTATCGACTAAATCGATAACCGTCCAATTCTACCAGAATGTACGCATGACTTAGCAACACATCGCATATACATGTATAAACTCTATAACATCCACCGAGCACTAACATCAGCGGGAATAATAACTTAGGGCTAGTGGCAAAGAATAAATATTTGCTACAGCTCATGCATCTAATAGGAATAACTACCTCTAACGAAAAATAGTGATTCAAGTAGAACATGCGCATACATACAAGTTGCAAACAAGATATTTTGTAATGAAAGTAATAGGATCAATATGATCAAAGGGGGGGGGACTGCTTGCCTTGTTGAAGATAACCGGTTTGCTGCTGTTGAGGATCACACTCGAACTCGTTTGGATCTTCGTAATCTAACGAACGAATACGATAAGCAAATAAGAACGCATAACACCAAATATATCCAAAATTTCAAAGTCATCCAAAATGCATGAAAATTACATAGTAGGTCGGTTATGATTTTATATGAATTTAGAAACAAAAATTAATTGATTTGGAGTTTGTATGAGGAAGTTATGGCCTTTGGAAAATCAAACTAGGTGAAAAATCAGAAAAATAGTGATTTGTCACTATTCATCCAAAAATTATCTTTTTGGTGAAATTTTCCAGAAATGTGGTGGAGACAAGAATTACATGGCTAGATAGAGAATAAAAAGTTATGACCAAAATAACTTGATTCTTCTCATTTGGAGTTTAATTGAAAAAGTTATGCATTTTTGAAGTTAAAAGATTTTTTAGTGCAACAATAAATCATTTCATAATTTTTAAAAGAAATTAACTACTTTTCTTACTGAGCCGAGAGCTAGCCACAAAGGATGACAAGGGAGTCCATTGAATAGTGTCATTTTTCTTTTATACTCTGAGTTAAAACCGAACTGACAGGTGGGTCCTACACGTCAAAGACTCTAGCTTTAACCGACGTTTAAACCTCACGTTTTCTATTCAAGGGCCCACGTGTAAGCGAAACATTAACTCAGTTATTACCGGATCTACATAGTAAGATGCACTTAGGACAGCGATTAAAGGCTAATCAAAAAGCTATAGTTCCGATCGGAACTTCCGACCACAGAGGAACACCGGCCCGTGAGACACGACTCAGGCCAAGGCAGCGCCGACTAAGAGCTGAAATGGAATGTTGGTGCTAAAGCGAAGCTAGGGGAGGTTGGAGCATCACCGGAGGTGGTCTGACGAGGCGGCGCTACGATGGGGAGCGGAGGCATAGCTATGGGTTATGGTGCAAGTGCAACCCGACGACTAAAAGGGCTATCTAACGTGCGCATAAGTATCAGGAAGGTCTAGTGAACCTACCTGAAGGCTGAGGAGAGGACCAGCTAGCTGGAGGCTCGCCGGCGACGCTTGCAGTTCACATTGAGAGGATGCTCTGAGCAAGGATAAGACAAATGAAGCATCGGGATAGCTTAAGGAACGTTAGAAGATGCTCTAATAGCAAGGAATCGGAAAATGCAATACCGGGCGGAGATGGAGACGACAAATAGGGTCCTTCGGCCGAAAAGTGGAAACCTCAAAATCCACGGACTCCTGTTGTGCATTCCCCAAATTAGTTGAGGGGTTTCATTGTCATACCTAAAGACACGATATGACGCACATGTCCGAGGATAAAACTTACCAGAGGTGAAGAAGGCTCGGGGGTGGCTTCCAGAGCACGCTCTAGCAACTCCAATGGCATGATGATGGTCCGAGAGCTACAAGGCAAAATAAGAGCTCAAACCAGAAGGAATGGAGACGACATTGATCATAGGTACAGGAGAACACCATGCTAATGATCTTACCCGTGAAGAGAGCAAGAAAGAGCTTCTTCTCCCTCAGCCACCGAGAGGGAGAATGGGTGAAATGGAGGAGGGAGAGGGGGTATTATCCTCGGGCAAGAGACGGAGTGGAGGCGGAGTTAGGTGGAGGAGCTCAGGGAGTGGTGGATATGGCCGGTGGATTGACGACATCTCTGCTTGGCTCAGCATGCCACAGCCACGTGGCGAGGAGCTCCTGCACGAGTGCCAATGGGAGGAAAGAGGCGAAGCTCATGCGGGCCCGGGTTGGCAGTGACCCAAACACGCGCATGTCGCAGGGTGGCTCGAGCCAGGTCGCTAGGTGGTGCGGTCGAACCAAGTGGCGTTGGCTCGGTCGGTGATGTTCGGACTGTCCGATCGGAGGTCGATTCCGTTCGGACTGGTCCGAATAGCTCAACTGTTGACTGCTTAAACCCAAACCTTCCTACTTTGATCGAGCTAAATAAAATAGCAAAAAAATTCCTAAAATTCTGAAAGTTTTCAGAGGGGTTTCTGGGATGTCCTAGTACTTATAAAAATTCTTAAACATCACTTTTCATATTTTAATTTGCATGTTTGAATTCAAAATCGTAGGGCTATTTAGAAAAGGGATTTGAATTTTACTAAGGCAAAATAAGTTCTAAAATTTTGGGAAAAATTATGTTTATTCATGATAAATATTATAAGATTCAAATAAATTATTTCCCAAGGGTATTCCCAAGCATTTATTTATGATTTTGTTTGTAGCTTCGATTTAAGTTATCTGTTTTACTTTGATTAAACTTTTTCAAATGCAACAAATGTGCAATATGCTCCAAAAATACTATGCATGTTCAAAAGTTTTAAAAAGTTCACACTTTTATACATTTGAAATACAAACCCAAGATTTGGGATGTTACACAAGGCAACCTTGCATGGCGGTCTGACCGCCCATGGGTTGGTCTGACCTTCAGCTGCAGAATCAGCAGCCCACGAAGATCGCAAATCAACCTAATTTTCAATCCGTTGATCTAAATCCTATCAGATTTTAACCATAGCTCATCAAGAAGGTCAGAAATATATTCCAATCGATGATCGGAAAGATTGAAGCCAAGATTCCACGAATTTCTTAGTGAGATCAAGAAGGTACGAGAACCGAGGAAATTCAAATTTTGATCCAAAAACTTGATCATCGGTGGATGATGGTATAGATGACCCTAGATGGATTCTCATACGTCCTAGCAAGCTAGATCACAACAAAATACCGAAAGAAAACCAAAGGAACACACAAAATCCCAAAGGCATCAATGATAGAAAAAACGAGAGAGAACTCATCTTAGGGAAAATCTTGCTTGGATTGATTTAAGAAATTGTTGGTTTACAGACACTTCACCATGGAGGACAAAAGCTCAACACTTGAGCACTCAATTAACCATCTCCCTCAAACCCTAGCGACCTCTATTTCTACTTTCCCTAAATCACAAATTAGGTTTTTTACTTGGAAGGACTTAAGAGGTACAAATTCTGCACTCCTTCCTTTTATAATGGAGGCTAGGTCAAGATAGAAAACCTTATCGGGCGTCCGTTAAGCCCACACACAACCAGGTCTACACTCACACACGCTTCTCAAAGCGGATGACTAATCAGGTCTCCCGAATCTGTCTCTTCGTGATCTTCATCTTAACTCGACCTAAACCATCTCTCCTTGCACCATCTTGCCTCACGGTTTCTTCAAAAGTAACTAACCCAGTATTTTGGTAAAGATACCAAAATACCCCTTCTCGATCCTTCTCCGAAGACCGAGTCCAATCGTCATGAAGCAATCCCAAGCTTCGCCACGTGTAGGCTGACCAATGACTTTCTTCATATTGGCAAGTCTCTCCCATATGGCTCCCACCGGAACCACCATGGCACTTGCACCGGCCCCTGCGCCACTTGATGCAATCCGCCACACCGAACTTCCCGTTCGGTCATCCTTGTCTGTGCCATGATTAAGGCCAATGACTTCAGTCGGCATCTTTGATCGGTCTAGACCTCATCTCTCCCAGCCAAGTCCCGATCGTTCTCGTCGTTGACCATCATTGACTCCAAGCCACCTGCACAATAATAGACCAAGAAATCGTTTCTGGGCACAAGTTCTTTGCTACTTGACTGACGTTAGCGAAAACACACATCATGCAAGACATATGCAATGAAACCTATGACTTTGGTCAGTCCCACAAAATTCATCACCTGCCCAGCGCATGACACAAAAATAGCCTGTTATACCACCGGCCAGCCAGTCTCACCGCCCCATAGCCAGTCAGATCGGCCACCGTCCCGACTCCCAACCAATGGCCGGTCAGACTGCCTGGGACTTAGGGGAAAATCCCAGGTCCCAGACTTGCACCCTCTCTGGAATTTTCAAACTATATCTAGTTTTGGTTCAAAACTCCAAATCCAATGAGACCAAGTGCGAACACATCCTCTCACCTTCGTCCATACGTGATTTTTGGCCGTTTTCCAAAATTCACAAGTTGAACTTTTGGCCGGTCAGACCGCCGCATATGGCCGGTCAGACCGCCGCCATGGCTGGTTGGACCTCCTCAGCCTGACACAACCTGAAAACTCTGAAAACAAGGGTTTTTCCAAATGTGTCGATGTTATTGCCTTGTTCAACACACTAGGTTTATTATCATATATCCCCATGATATCCACTTCTTTTTTATTACAAATTTAAATTATTTTTGTGCTTGGAATTCATATACAAATCCAATTGCTGATTTTTCTTTAAGTTTTATTCTGAATTATAGTTATTTCAGAATTTTACTTTGGAATTCGTATTAAAATCAAATTGCTAATTTTATTTTATTTTGTATTTCAGTTATTTGTAGATTGTACTTGACATGGACTCTTTCTTGTAATCCAGACCATTATAATCTCGACCCACAAAATCGATGGTGTAGATCTTTCTCTTTTTTCACTGATTAACATAGAAATTTCTAGCCCTTGAGACGTGGTGACTTCTTTTTTCTATCGCTTTAATAATATAATAGATTTTAAAACACTATTTTAATAATTTTTTTGAATTTTTTTTGGTTTTTTCCTAAAAAATTTAAGGTTGTTTTCAATTATCTAGAATGTCCTGAATATTAAGAAGACAATTTTCAAAATTTAAATTTAGTTATTTTTCACAAATAAATTTTTTCAAAATTTAGAAATATTTTATTTGAATTCAAAATACTTTAACTTGATTCTCTGAATATTTCTGGTATTTTTGTATTTTATTTGGAATTTTTTGAATTATAATAGATTTTATGCAAATTATTACAACTATTTCGGTAAAATCAATATTTTTGGAGAAACTCCTCCATCGCGTGGTGATTCGCTCCGATGGTGGCTGTGTTTCACCACGTCTGTTGCACGATGGTGAGATGGTAGACGATGGTGCTAGGCTGCTAGCAGCTGCACAATTCTTTTAGGGCCTGTTTGTTTCAGCTTCAACGGTCGGCTTTTCGCAGCCACTTTCCGTCACAATGGGAGAAAGCCGAAAGCCGAAAGCTACCCTTCGGCAACTTCCCGCGGCTTCCCACCACCTCTCTTCCCTATTTGCCCCTCGAGTTCACTGGTATTTACCCGCAAAATGCCATCCAATAAAAATCCCTGGGCTGCCTCCCCCACCCGCTCAGTCCTCTCTCCCGTGCGCCTCTCTCCCGTGCGTCTCCTCCTCCCACGCCACCCTCCTCCTCCCCTCCCTCCGCCCTCGACGCGCCGCCGCCCTCCCCCTCCTCCTCCCCTGCTGCGCTGGTTCTCCTCCTCCCCCCGAACCCTAGCAAGAGGCGGCAGTGTGCCCCCCTCCTCCTCCCCACACGGCGTCGCTCCTCCCTCTTCCTCCCGTGTAGATCTGGGCTCCTCCCCGGTCGTGAGCCGCCGCCGGCCACCTCTCTCTCCCTCCCGACCGGATCTGGGCTCCTCCCCACACGGCATCGCTCCTCCCTCTTACTTCCTCTAGTTGACCACGCATATGTCAACACGTCTTATTTTTGAATTACACGTGTTTTTATGAAAAGTTTAAATATAGGGAGCAACTACGGCTCGGACGTACGGTGGGAGACCTCCCATCGTACGGTCCAGTGCAATATATAGGAAAGAGTAGTGCAACATTTTTTTTCGTCCGTTGCAACATATCAAATATACGTATACAACATTGTCTCAAAATCTCATGATCAAACAAACAAACATCCTCATAAAGTCATAATCAAAACAACACAAACATTATCAGAATCAAACACGCACAACATCTAGAGGACTCAAGACATATCAAGAAAAAAAGATGCAACATCTCAGAAAATCATGTGCAATATTTTTTCCCCTCGTGTGCAATATTTTTTTTTCCATGGTTACAACATTTTTTTACAAGAGACACAACATGTCACCAAAGAAGCAAACAAATCAGCTGTAGCTCCAGCTTACATGGGATGCAACAAATTTGCCTGATGGCGACGCGGCCACGGGAGGCCGAGCGCGGGCAGCGGCGCATGGAGGCCGGCACCTCGTGGTAGCTTGGCGGCGAGGGCGAGGCACGGCTGGCCTGGGGCATCGCTGCACCGGGAGCCTGCCTGCCAGATCGTGGAGGCCGCGCGGGACAACACCATGTGGAGGAGGAGCTAGCTTCTTTGGCTGAACATAGATAAATAGAAGGAGGGAGGTGGGGAAAGCTGCGGGAGAAGGAAGAAAAGCACGATCTGCAAGGAATGAGTGGCTGGGAGGAGTTAGGAAAAAGCAGAAATGAGTGGCTGGGAGGAGAAGTATGTGGGAAGAAAAGTGGATTAAATTGCTAGACGACGTCTGATATTTTGATTTGTTCCGTGCGTATGGACCACATCATTAGCCTTAAATATAATATCGCTAACATATCTAGGGCTGCAAATGACGGCATGATTCTTGGCATTTTGTGTAATTTACTCTTATATTTTCCTTGATACCGTACACCGCTTTGTCTTATGACTTATCCTGTACCCTTTTTTAAAAAAAAACTATCACTTATCTTGTACTGGTCTAACTGGAACGTACTACAGGGTCTTCGACGTCAAAAAAAATGAGAAGTTAAGGTACATTTGGGGCTCGTACGAGGGCTTCGTTTATACTGTATTTGGCATGGTCGTCGGAAGAAAAATAACGGATCTCCTTGACCTGTCCTGGAAACGCGCACTGGTAGCATTTGTCTTAGCCTGGGTTCAACTGCTGGTGTTCGCCGCCATACTGTTCCCTCTAGCAGTCCTCTACGTGTGTGGGCTGTTGATCACTGTTGGGAAACCATAGGCCTGACCCTGCAGTCGACCCATTAGTGGGCGCCCCATCCCAAACCCTAGCAGGGTCGTAGCCTATAAATAGGGGGTGCTATTCATTGTAAAGGATCGATGGATGAATGAATAAAGAGAAGCAAGAAGTCCTCCTACATCTCTGTGTTCATCTCTTGTTCTCGCTCTTGTGTTCTTGCATTGTTCTTACGATTCTCTATTTGTCTACGAGGTAATCGCCGATGGACTTGCCAGCGACGGTTCCTCAACACGTTATCAGCACGATCGACTCTCCTCGCATCGAAAAGGTAACCGTCGATGAACGACGCTCGTAGATTGAATCGTTTTTCTAGATTGCTTTCAATTCTGCAAATTTGGCTTTCTAGATTGTTTTCCTACGGTGCAAATCCGCTCTAATCTACCGCGAGCCGACTTGAAGTCGCCGGCCAAGCCGATCGGTGGATTGCATGAAAGAGTAGATGATGATTGTACCGTAGGTTGTATATGCAACCGCATGAGAGGCACCATGTGCATGGCACCGCCTGCAAGCGGCTGTTACTACTTCTGCGACACGTTACCGGTCGGCACAGTCCGCCATCACGTATCCGGAGGTAACAACAGTGCCACGCCGCTAACACGCGGCAAGCACGCACATGACGGCATGAAGCCGCGCCTCCGTTGCGATCTTGTACCGTATTACACCAGATTGCATCGCATACATGAATAGTATTGAAAAAAAAAGGGCGCCGGCGCTGAACTCGCCGTCCTCCTATCGCCATGGTCGCCGCCCGAAGCGCCGCCATGGCCGCCACCCGTAGCGCATCCGCGCCCGAAGGTGCCACCGCCGCCGCCGCCATGGCGCCTGGCGCCGCCTTCCCGCCGGTTTGAAACCACCGAACTGCGCCACCGCGACCGGCCGGCCGCCTCCCACATGGCGCCGCCGCGCTAGGAGCACCGCCGCAGCCACCTCGCGTGCGCCGCCGGAGCCGTCGGCCACGCGCGTGAAGCTCCTCTCCGCTTTGCACGCCGCCTCCCGCACCGCCCGACCACCATGCTCCACCGCTCGGCGGCGCCGGCCACTTGAACCGCCGCGCGCGTAGCGGCTCGCGCGCGCCACCTCGCCGCCGCCGCCGCGCCGCCTCGCTCTGTCGCCGCCGCCGCCGCCTGCGTGCGCGGCTCGCGCGCGCCACCTCGCCGCGCGCGCGGCCGCCTCGCTCCGGCCTCGCCGCCCGCTCAGTGGCGCTCCGCACCAGCCCGCCGCTTATGCGCGCGCGCATGCCGGTCAAAGGGCTAGGGAAACCCTAGCCCCCGATTTGAAGCGGAAGGAGCAGACCTGTTTGGGCCGGTGGAGGGGGGGCATAGGCAGCCTGGCCCGAGAGGCCAAAGGCCTATTTTTTTCGGAAAAAAGAAAGAAAAAAAACGAAAAAAGGGCATTGTGGCAAAAGGGACCTTGAAGTTTTTCACAATTACGCGATATGTTTTCAGATCATGAAATTTTGTGAAAACCCCCTCGGAATTCTGAAAATTACGTGGAAAAGAGTGCGGGTGAGGGAACTTTGCAGAAAGGGCCTCGGAAGATATGAAAATACGCGCAATTTCTCTCAGAACTGAGTTTTCGCGTTTTAACCCCTGAAACTTGCGCTATTAAAAATTACTTTTCCAGCAGAAAAGGGCCTCGGGAATTCAATTTTTGAATCTGTTTTTGTATTTGAAGCATGTTTAACTTTGTTATTATTATTTCTATGCTTTATGTATTGTATTTACTGTTTTTGATTATCTGTGATTGTATATATTGCTTTTAATCACTGAAAATAGCAGTAAATAATGAAAAATGCATAGAAAAATACGGGATCACGAACCAGGAGTTCGAAGAGCATTATGAGAATTTTGCAACCATCTTACGCAAATTACCGCAGATAATCTTATGAATTTTGCATGAATATGAATATGACCGCATCACAAACCATAGTTTAAAGTCATCGACCAAAGATGGCTGAATTTGTATAGAATTTGTATCAGTCTTCAATTCTGTGGTAATGTAATCACGGATGAGCAGAAGATGGATAAGACTTTCTACCTTTCACCCGAACGCGGTGTAATCCGCATGCAACTATTGTCAAGAAGGCTACATGCGATGTCGAATTAATTGATATCATGTAAGTTGCGAAAATTCGGATGATGTTCTCGAAAGAACTACATCTCGCAGCCACCTAATAGCAATGTTGGCCATGAAGCCATCGCTAGCGGCTACAAGGTGATGAAGCCTCTCACGAATGAGAGGAGCAAGAAGGGTAAGGTAGTGCGTCGACGTTATTGATGCTTTCGGTCTAAAAAAGCGGGAAATGATAGCATGAGGCACACCTCGCCATTGCGAGCACAGAGGATTCACATCCATTAGTTGCACTTATGAATGTGGATAGCCCGATGCGCGACCCCATCATCCCTCCTTTGGACATCGCAGCGCCATAGCGTAGTCGCCAAAAGGAGAAGATCGCGCATGAAGCCGATTGAGACGAAGTTCCCGAATACTTCGTCTATTAGATCTAGTGCACGCATTGCACTCGAATCTTTTATAGTAACTGCAGCTTGCAATTGAAGCGAATTTTGAATTATTGAATAATGGTTGCAAGCTCTAGCGAGCAAAACATTAAATTCTTATCATGAGTCCTGCAAGGCTTATTTTCCGTTTTATAATAGCAAGTTACGTTCGATATCCAAGTACTTTATTTATGTGTTGCTTGCTTTCGCTACATATTAATAAAGTACATTATATTAGAACGCGTGTGGCGCCCTATGGAGGAAGTGTGCTTAGCGGTAGCGGCTGTGAATACCATCTGAGAGAAATGGAAATTTTCGGTCAATCAAGAAGAATGTTGATAGTCTTACGACAATCGCAGACAGCGATACTTGTATAATAGGCTCAGGAAGGGTCATAATTATACTTCCAATGGGCACAACTTTGGTCATTGAAGAAGACTTGTTGTACCCAGAATCGACTAGAACTCTCAAGGATATTTGCGCTAACAGTTTCCATGTAGAGACTGAAGAAGAGTATGGTACAGAATACCTACTCACTACAAAGCATGAAGAAAGTGAAAAATAGCATTAGAATATCTTCCTTCATATGAAACTGGGCTATACTACACTAATATTAAGGCACCTGCAGCCTGTACTGTCCTGAAAACCGTATTCAGAAGCTCTGAACTTATCTATCTCTGGCATGATAGATTATGCCGCCTAGGTCTTAGGATAATAAGAGATATAATTAACAATTCACAGGACATAATATGAATATAAAGAATTTCCCGAATCTGGAAGATTTTGTGTGCCCCGCATGTGCCACCGGGAAATTAATTATTAGATATTTTGCTCTGAAAGTGAAGGATGAAGTCCCTGCATTCCTGGACCGTATCCAGGGAGACTTTTCGCGGTCCTATACAGCCCCTGTAAGGGTCAATTAGGTATTTTATGATGCTCATCGATGCTTCCTCGGAATGGTCGCACGTATGTTTATTGTCTATGAGAAATCATGCTTTTGTAGAGCTAAATCTCGCAGATAATTAAATTAGAAATATTTTCCCTTATCATTATGAGAAGTCCACCTGAATGGACAACGCTGGAGAACTTACTCCGAAAGCATTTAATGATTATTGCATGAAAATGAGAATTAAAAGTTGAGCATTCTGTACCGCATGTCCGCACCCAGAATGGACTAGCAGAACTTTGAAGAATTGTAATTTACCAACTATATGTTGGGGACACGCAGTCCTGCTCGCAGCATCTCTCATCATTTTAGACCGTCGGCTTATAACATCCATCCAACTATACAACTAGCGCAAGGGTCAGCAAAGAAAACTACTCATCTCCGCAGGATTGGTTGCAAGGGTTATATACCTATACCACCACCACAGCGAACTGCAATGGACATTCTCCGAAAGTCTGGGATATACGTTGGTTATGAGACAGCATCCATAATCAAGTATTTGGACCATATGACTGGAGATTTGAATAATGCCCGATTCGCTGATAATACATTAAATGAGGTTAGTTTCCCGTCATTAGGGGGGAAATCAACCCTTGATGATAATGTCGGGAAATAATTGAAGTCTAGAAGACATTTGAAGTCCAGAAGATAATTGAAATCTATGCATATGACCCGAGCACTAGTGAAGCAAATAGAGAAGTCCAGAAGATAATTGATTTGCAAGTATTAGCGAATCAACTGCCAGACTACTTTAGTGATTTGAAGAGCGTGAATAAGTAGCATTTGCCTGCAAGCAATGCACCGGAGAGGGTTGAAATACCATTGAAGGTATCCTAATCCCGTCCGAGGCCTCGTAATAAAGGGCGAGAACTCCGGTCCTCGAATCCGAAGGCAACCGGGGCGCTGATGAAAAAGGATAAGAAGGACTTGACACGGCCGGTCACCAAGTGCCCTGAATTAGAAGGGGAACCGGTTGAGACTGTCATCGGTATGGAACCTTGAAAGGGCATACGAATTGAACATCCCCATGAAGGAGACATCGGCATGAATGTGCGCACACACGGAGCTGAAAAACTAAAGGACTTGCCCCGCAATTGGAAGCGGGTGAACAAGTAGAAACATTAAAAGAATCGCCCCTTGAAGAAATAGTTATAAACTTTATGACCTCGGGAGAATATTTGAATATGACAACTGCCAATGTCGACATTTACTTTGCAAAGAAACTTGCCACAATCATCAATCTTGATCCAGAGCCTGCATCGCTCGATAAATAAAAGAAAAGATCAGATTGAGAAGATTGGGAGAAGGCAATCGAAACTGAATTATTCTTTCCGAATAAAAGAAAGACGTTTGGGCACGTAAGCATCGCGTCTCCTTGTGCACCCGTAGGGTATAAGTGGTATTTGTTCGAAGAGAAATGAAAAGAAGCAAGGCTCGTTGTACAAGGTTTCATTGGACATCCAGAAGATGATTATGAAGAAACCTATTCCCGGTCATGGGCGGAACTCCCTTTAAATATTTATCTCAATGGCAGTGAACTTGAAGTTAGAAGCGAAATTGATGGATGGGGTACCAGCATACCTTTATGAAATATTGGATTCGGACATTTATATGAAGATACACGAATGTATCAACGTCCGAACCAAAACAGAGCAAATAGAAACATGTACGATGTAAAACTCGAGAAAGTCATTATGCGAACCTAACAATCAGCGAGAATGTGGTATAATCGCTAGGCGACTTTCTATGCATGAAAGGCTACACGAACAATGAGAATAATCTCTGTGTATTTATACGACGATCCCAGAATGGATTTTGTATAATCTTAGAGTATGAAGATGATCTGAATATCATCGGAACCCTGAAGGATATTAGGAAAGCAAGCTCTTACCTGGAGTCGGAGTTCGAAATGAAAGATTTGGGTAAAACCAAATATTGCTTAGGCTTGCAGCTTGAGCATGCCCCTGAAGGGATATTAGTGCATCAGTCAGCCTACACTCAGAAGGTGTTAGAAAGGTTCGACTTTGCAAAGGCATACCCCTTTGAAAGTGCTAATGGTCGGGAGATCTTTGCAGCAAGACAAAGACCCGTACAGACCTAAAGAAGAGGGGGAGGAAGTCCTGGGACCGGAACTCCCACACTTAAGTGTAACAGAAACACTCATGTATTGAACAAACTGTACTAGATCGGGCATTGCATTTGCCGTAAACCTACTGGCAAGGTATAGTGCAGAACCTACCAAAGGCATTGGCAGGGAATAAAGGACATCTTCCGATACCTCTAAGGAAGCAAAGATCTTGGTCTATTCTACAGAAAGGATAAAGACTTAACTATGAATGGCAATGCAGATAATCTGTACTTGTAGGACCCGCATACAAAGAACAAGCAGGCTATGTATTCCTATGTGGTGGAACCGCAATGCCATGAAAATCGTCTAAGCAGAGTCTTGTACCGACTTCAACGAACCACTCAGAATAATAGCATTGTATGAGGCCTCACAAGAATGTGCTTGGCTTCGGCGGATGATTCACCACATCCAGCAGTCATGTGGATTGAATACCGCACCAACCCCACTATTATCTTTGAAGATAATGCAGCTTGTATTGCACAAGTACAGATGGGTTATGTGAAGAGTCCTCTCACAAAGCATATCAACCCCAAGTTCTTCTATGCTCATGAATTGCAAAAGATGGACGTAATCAAAGTACTGCATACTGAGTCATGTGAGAATCTTGCAGATTTATTCACTAAGTCACTTCCAGCGTCTAGCTTGGAAAGATGCATACGTGAATTGGAATGATGAGACTTAAAAGTGCAGAATCCAGGGGGAGAACCTTCACGAACTCATTATTAAAGCTTGATCGCGAAGATCAAGTACCCAAAGAATAAATCTAGGAGATTAAATGAAATTGGGTGGATTGTACTCTTTTTCCTTGACGAGTTTTCTGAAGTTTCTCGGCTAAGGTTTTAATGAGGCAATTCGTGCATCACAGCAGAACGTGTATCATGTACTCTTTCTCCAAATTTTTTCCACTGGGTTTTTATGGAGTTTTGACGAGACATGGACATGATGGATGGGTGCCCAAGGGGGAGTGTTGGGAAACCATAGGCCTGACCCTGCAGTCGACCCATTAGTGGGCGCCCCATCCCAAACCCTAGCAGGGTCGTAGCCTATAAATAGGGGGTGCTATTCATTGTAAAGGATCGATGGATGAATGAATAAAGAGAAGCAAGAAGTCCTCCTACATCTCTGTGTTCATCTCTTGTTCTGTTCTTGTGTTCTTGCATTGTTCTTACGATTCTCTATTTGTCTACGAGGTAATCGCTCGGACTGGACTTGCCAGCGACGGTTCCTCAACAATCACCACTGGGATTTCGCTGTGGCGTCTAATAGAGAACGATTATGGAGATGCAGCAAACCTGAAGCCGGCACTGAATGTCCTCTATTCGCTAGCTCTGTTCCAGGGTGTGCTCTTCTGCTACAGGTTCGGCGCGTCTCGTGCGGGTCGGAGGCTAGTGAATACAGTGGCCAAAAAATACGGGTTCGAGGATCCTGGACGCAAATCGGTTAAAGACTACCTGCGCGAGACCAGAATTGAGTGCGAGAAGGATCCATCGTTCGCAAGAGGAACGAACCTGATCACGTACGCTGTGGGACTGATGCAGCCCGAATCATCGTCTGGCCGCTACGTTTCCGGGGCGAGGATCCTGGACACGCTCTTGGTGCAGCCGGAGCTTGCGGAGCACCACACGCTGATAAAACAGCTGCTGATTGGATCCGCGTCCTCTAGTAGCCACGTACTCCAGAAGCTGCTGCAGGCGCTGGACCCGAGAAGACCGCATGACGGCGAGATCAGGAAGCTCGCGGCCAGGATAGTGGCGCGCCTTGCCGGCGACATCCGTTTGGAGCAGTTCCGCGAGGATCCACAGCATATCTTGCCTTCTCGACGCCTCTCAGCAACAAGACGATGACAGTGCCCTGTCCGCTGACTACAAGGAGCTGATGGTGCAAGGCCTTCTTATCCTCGAGAAGCTCGCCGCCGACGAGAAGAACTGCAAAGCCATAAGCAACGCCCAAGGCCTTCTCTCCAAGGTCATGGCGCCTTTGAGCTCCGACGTACTCCACCGCATGGATCATGTTGCATGGTCGGACGTAGTAGACGCATCACTGCAAGTCATGTGCCGGCTCGTGACTGCTCGCGGAGAGACTGGCACCAAGCTGGGTCGTGAAATCTCAAGCAACAAGGGAGCACTCAGCACCATGGAGAGTATTCTCAAGTGTGACCAATGCAAAGAACAACTGAGCATACGAGCCATGGAGATTCTCACACAACTACCCATGGCCACCGAAAGCAGAGAAAGTTTCATCAAGAAGTTGATAGGCGTCTTTGCTGATGATAAGATGGGCAGCGACATCAGAGGTTTGGCAGGTGAAAAGCTTGCGGCGCTATCTTTAAAAAGCAAAAGCGATGCTGTGATTGTCTTACAGGCAAATGGTGGTGTTGTTGGTAATCTCACTAAAATACTTCTTGAAGACAAAAGCAACAAATGCAGGATAAGCGCGGCGGGGATTCTGGAGGGTCTATGTATTCATTACACCGATAATGTCGAATGTATGAACATCATGAACAAAACCTTGACCGATGCAATGCCTAAGGTAATCTGTGCCAGATAAATACCGTGCCTTGTTCGTTTTATTCTGATCAGCATCATATATGGGGTGATGTGATCCTGTATTGAATTCTTACGCCTGTCAAACTAAAAATATTCTTTAATGTTGCAGGTACTTGAAGCAACATTTTGTTGTGGGTTGACAGGACAAAAAATACAAATAGGAACAGAAGCACATAAAGTCGAGATTTCCTCACGGGTTACCGACATAGAAGAAGGCCAAGACGGTATTACTTCCTCTCCGCGAAACATTCAGCAACCCGAGGATATGGTTCATGAATTGCAGGAAGCATTTTTATCTCTTAGCACGACGATATTAGACAATTTGATCAGTGCAGATCAAGATTTGGCTCATCCGTTTGTTGGAGATGCTGCATTTAGCTTTGCTGGGAAGCTCAAGGAGATGGTAGAGGGAAACAGTCAGCCCACGGTCAAGTGCCTACGAACAGTGAAGCTTGCCAGTAAGCTAGCCATATCAATGGCGAGACATCGGTTCGTCAAAGTACAAGACATGCAGAGCTTCATGCAATCACTGTCCCAGGCTTCCAAGGACATGTCGGATCTTGATGGCGTCATGTTTATCTCTAGCGGCAATCATGGCGCAACGAATTCTGCTAGGACGCTCGCATCCCTCGTGAAAGATATTGAGTTGTATGTACCAACCAATTCACCCAAAAGCTTAACTGATGAGGAAAGACGGACAATTCACTTATACTTCAACACTCCCCCTCACGTGTAGACTCCCTCGGGTCTAAAACGTGGAATAGAAGTGGGCTGCAATTATTATTTTTAATTGCACCAACCGGGTCTTGAACTCAAGACCTCTTGGCTCTGATACCATATTGAGTTTTATGTACCAACCAATTCACCCAAAAGCTTAACTGATAAGGAAAGACAGACAATTCACTTATACTTCAACAAAAGAAGCACAAGATCTTCTGGCCGAAAAGAAGGCACCAGCTAGCTCTGTCGTCAAGGGAAACCTCTAATTGAGTAGAATGCAGTATTGTGTGTGTCGTGAGAACTGAGAGCGCGAACAATTGAAACTCAACTATATATCTTGTGCCATGTCAGTGAATCTCTCGAACGTCTAGTTAAGCGTCCGTTGGTGGCGGAGGCTGCTGTCACGGGCGCTTGGGTATGCTTTTATTGCAGACATTTCTCGAATCATTGCAGAGTTCTTTATCATTTGTTGTATGAATTGTTGTACTTTGTTGCAATGTGGTTTCTCAAATGTTGCCACAAGATGTATTTGCTGCAATTGCTTTGTTGATTTGTTGCGTAAGAGTAAATTTTTGTCACAACGTCTCTTCTCAAATGTTACGGCAAGAGATGTTTGTTACAACCGTGTTTTTTATTTTGTTGTACAAAAGTAAACTTTTGTTGTGATAGGGATGTATATTTGTTGCACCGAGAAATTCGTGCTTATTTCATCGAGTTGAAAAATTTGTTGTATTTGTTGCAATTGTGTTGTTGATTTATTGCGTAAGAGTAAATTTTTGTTACAACGTCTCTTCTCAAATATTGCGGCAAGAGGTGTTTGTTGTGATCGTGCTTTTAATTTTGGTGCACAAGAGTAAACTTTTGTTGTGATAGGGATGTATATTTGTTGCATCGAGGAATCCGTGCTTGTTGCATTGAGTTGGAAAATTTATTGTATTTTTTGCTGCATCAGATGTGGATTTTGTTGCAGACTTACTAAATAATTATTGCTCATCATCGATTTTTGTTGCGTCCAATTAGATGACTGAAATCGAATATTTCAAGTTAGATGACGATATAGAGGAGTACGATGGAAATGGTCACATTGCCTAGTTGCTTCTGTTATAATATCAAAGATCAAAGCAAGCAAACACTCGATCCGAACCTCGGCATATATGCATGGCCATCTCCAAACCTTAACTAATTTGCTGGATCAGGAGGGAAGGAATAATTAAAGGGGGAAGGGGTTAAAGAAAAGCAAGATCCGTGCAATGGCAAAGGAAGGATGAGGGACTAGCACTGTATACATGGGGCACGGCACGTACGGCGCTGAATTGTCGACGGTGGCGGCTCTCTCCTTCTCTGGTTTGTGTGTGGCAAGTAGATGGAGATAAAATGGAAACAGATGGAGCGTTGGCGACAGGACGGGATAGAGGTGGTCATTGAGCTCGCGTGGGCGGCGACTTAGTCAGAACTGCGGATTTGGTCGGAGAGACGGCGGCGACGCGGCACAACAGTGTACTCGCGCGGCACTAGGAGCGCGTGGACGGTGGCTAGCTGAGGTGAAACGGACGGGTGCGCAGAACAGGCGAGCAGCGGAGTGCCTCCCCGTGCTGGCGCGCGTGGCTAGGCTTACGGAGGAGAGGGTGAGAGGTAGAAGAAGAGGCCTGACGTGTGGGTCCGCGAGAGAGAAGGTGGGTTCAGAAGAATACGCTTTTGCGCAGAGAAGACAGAAGGAGGCGTCTTGGCCCGGAAGGTGCACGGGTTGTAATGGGCCGAAACAGCAACGTACCAGGACGTAAGGGAAGGAATCCTATGAAGGATTTTTGAATTTTAATTATTTTCTGAATTAATGAACTCCAGAAATGAAGTTATAATTTTTAAAATTAGCAACCAACTCCAAAATTTATGAAAACTGCTGGGGGAGGCTATTTAGATTATCAGGAACTCAAATATATTATCAGCAGGTTTTGGTCAGGTTTTACATAATTACAAAAATTCGTTTTGAGCTGCTGGAAATTAAGAGAAATTTACACAAAATACAGAAATGAAGATTTATAAATGAATTATATAGTTTTTAGGAATTTTACATAGGTGCTTGATGACGAAGCTATATTATCATTTTTTAAGCACTCATATATAAGCATCTTGCATTGTATATGCTCTAAAACCGGTTGGGATTAGCAGTTTTCATGTCAGTCAGGTTCGACCCAAACCGGTGAGTTCCTTTCGCAAGTCGCCATTAATCGCGAAGACTCAAAAGAACTCCTTCCTCCATCTAAAAAAAAATCTTCCTCCTCTCCTCCCGGTCATCACTCACCGCAGCCACTGCACCTTGTCGATGTCGCTTTCAGTGTCGATTGGACTACGTGGAGGCACGCCGTTAGTCGCAGGGGCGGAACTAGAATGAAAGTGATCAGGGTTCACCATTTCACCGTACGTATAACAACATATATAATTTTAAAGTAATATAGTACTAAATAGTAATGTATTCAACAACTTTTAGCATCAATATTTCAACATAACCAATAGCAATGTACAATGATAAAGAAATAACGATCAAAATGCTTACCAATATAAAGAAACTCGCTAATAGTATTATTAATTGTAGCAAAGTGAAGCAACTAAGGGTGAAATCATGGATAAAGATAGTCGACATTGGCAAAATACATCATGCGACCTCAATGACCTATAAAAAAGAGAACAAAACGAATTAAAATTATCTAGTAAAAAAGTAGAATAGTCGAATGAAAATAAATACAATACCTTTTAGTATTTATGTCCTTTTGTTTTATTGTTTGGTTCACCTGTTAACACTGGAAAACAAATAAAGTAATTTTAGATAATGTATGTGAAAACCAGCCTCTTTTCTTCAAATGTGTAACATAATAGCACCCAAAAGAAAAAAAAAATATAGGTATCTCAAGTAACTTATGACAAGAAATTAGTAGGCAAAAGAAGATGACATGACACTGTGGATGCTTGTATATGGACTGTTTCGGCTGTAAAATTATAGTCTAGCTAATTTGTGTTTGGGTAGCATGGGAAGGAAGACAGTAGTGGGCCAACATGCCTAGTGAAGGAAAGCTAAGACATGAGATGTTTTTTTCCTCTCTTTTTAATACCAGCTATAATTGTTCCCTTGCTTTGCATGGATATCGTAGTTACTTGGAACGCAGAATGTCCGAATCGCGGTACGTGGTCATGGTACATGTTACTCGGAAGGAAGAGGTTGTCTCTGCTCTACATGCAGCACGCTAACACGCAATAGTACCGCAGCATCGACCGAATCAGCCGTGTGGGCCTGCTATGCTAGCGTGTGGAGCCGTGGAGCAGAGCCGTGGGGCATGCGGCCTGCTGGTGGCGCTGGGCCTGCTGGCTGCTGGTGCAATAAGCGAAGGAGCGTGGGCCACGTGGACCCGTCTGGGCCGCGCGCGTGGGCGGGAAGAAGCTCGGGTGCACAGTTATTTTGTTTGGGGTGCACACATGGTACTGAAAAGTTGATCTTTACTAAATTTTTTTTGGACAGGACACCCTGTGACACCGGGTGGATCTATTGAGCTCCACTCGACGCTTTGTGCCGTGCTTTTCGTTTGTACGGAGAAGAGGAGGAGATGGAAGCCATGGCCGTGCATGCAAGAACAGCTCGACCGTCCTGCTCCGCCCCCGCCGTGAGCAGACGATTTTTTTTTTTTTTTGGGCATTGCGTGCATGGTGTAATCAACAGGACGCTAACGCAATGACACATCTTTTTCCTCACCGATACTATGTGAGTATAATGCATTTGTGCCTTTCGTATTGGAACCATCTTGTTCCTTGAAAATGCTTTTTGCCAATTGTTTTTGTTCACTAAAATGAAAATAATGCAAAGGCAAAAGCAGAGGGCTACTGGGCCAAACTGGGCCTTTCAAGTTTTAACCCACTCGATCGTTTGGGCCAAAATATTTTATTCTTCATTTGGGCCCGTCTACACTATTGGGCCTTAAGAAAACAATTGTTTGAGGCCAAAACCCAAACGAAGATATATGTTACTCATGTATAATAGCTAAAGAAGTACTGATGTCCACTAGGCGTACATACGCATGTGCGCTGTCAGTGAGGCTTTCGATGCCTTCGATAAATTCGAAACGGAGGGATGTGACGTGTGTATATGTGATGTGTATTGAGTGCGCGCATTGCTTTGTACTCTAAAAATGAAGGCATGCGCATGGGAACTTGAGGAAACGGCTAGAGAAAGACCGGGAGAGAGATGGAAGGAGCATTCATCAATGTAGCACTATCGTTAAATAGTAATTTAAATACGATAATGAAAATTAGAAACCGTGATCTCAATTTCAAGAAATTATATCTTCTAGCAAGACATTCACCGTCCTAGTTATTATATGAACCATTGCATAGGAGGACCTCCTTGTATGAACAACTACCCCCGCCCGGCGCGGCAAATATCTCTCCCCCTCCTTTATTTAATAGAGTCTTACTCTTGTATTAATTACAGTTCCCGTCTTTCAAAGGTGATTCCCAGCTTATCTTGGAGGACGCAGTAGTAAGATATGATTCTTAGATTGCTTAGACCAAACTACACCCTTGGGTTAAAGCAAAGTCAAGTTCGTCCGCCCGTTAGGAATAATTAATTCAAGCATTAATAGATAAGATAAATAATCTCAACACGGATCCAGCTTAAATCACAAAAATAAGTGAAAAATACATCTCTCATTGAAATAAGTTGAAAATTCAGGAAAATAAAGTCCATTTTACCTCTAAAGACACACGGGTTTATCATTCCTTACCGAGTCACCTTCTCACTAGTCGGCAAAACAAAACCTCTCATGCTCTTCTGCAGCCATCCTCACGTGAGGACCTGGTCCGGTCACTTAGCCATTCGTCATCGATGGAACCGTCAAGACTAGAGTACCTCACATGAGCACGGTCCCCATACATAACATCGATGTACGACTTCACACATAGTAGTACCACATACATATGTACGTGTATGTACGTTGTTTTTACGCACATGCATGTGCATGTGCATGCATCGAAGGTGCCGATTTGTAAGATAGGGTTAAGGTTAATGTTCTCAGAGCCATATGGCTCCGGCGGCCTTGAGCATGGGCACGAGCTTGCCGCCGAGGTGCAGCGACATGACCCTGTCGGTGGTGCCGACGAGCTAGCCGCTGATGAAGACGGCGGGGAAGGGCGGCGCGCGGCCGAGGCGGCGGGCGAGGTCCCGCTCCATCTCGCGACCGCGGGGGTCCTTGTCCAGCTCGTGCACCGCCGCGCTCATGCCGAGGTCGGAGAAGAGGCTCGCCACCGTGTGGCACATCGGGCACGTGCTCACCGTGAAGATCACCACCGCCTTCTCCGACGACAGCCTCATCACCCTCTCCATTGCCACCGTTGTTGGATCGAGCTAGCTAGTGATCGAATTAGTGAGCTAGATAGCTAGCGTTCACTGTCAGAATCCGTTATTTTCCCGAGTGCCCAAAACACTCGAGGAAGTCCCTAAAACACTTGGGAAACTAATTCCCGAAGATCGGCCCATCGGAAAAAAAAAACACTCGGAGTAGTTTAGTCGGGTAAAATCTAGTTTCGCGAGTGTTCTCGAGAGTTACACTTGGGATAAATAACTTTCTTGAGTGTTACGACTTACACTCGGGAAATATACAACACTTGGGAGAACAGTTCGCACAACGGGTTCACCTATTGTAACGAAATACTTTTCCGAGTGTATATCAGCTAAGGACACTCGGGAAAGTAGGTAAATTTTCCCGAGTGTATATCAACGACACTCAGAAATAGGGAAATTGTCCCGAGTGTATGTCAACTACACTCGGGAAATATAGCCACATGGCGATCCAACACACATGCATATTCGTAATTTTCCCGAGTGTATGTCAACTAAAAGCACTCGAGATTTTTCCCGAGTGTATGTCAACTAAAAGCACTCGAGATTTTTGTACGTATAATGCATTTTATTTTAAACCAGGCTCAGGCTGACAGGAAACTCGATCGGCAATCAAACAGATCATACATTCCAGAGCAAGAAAAATACCACCAATTAGCCACAAATCATTACATATATATATTCGACAACATGAACATAATGTTCGAGTTCACAATACAACATTCACATATATAGATCAGACATCTACAACATATTCGAGTTCACAATACAATATTCACATATATAGATCGGACATTCACAACATATTCGAGTTCAAATTCGAAAAGCTAGGCATAAGACATGATACATATAACAGCAGGAATAATGGTATAAAAAGTCTAGCAGGAACAGCGGGGATCTACTTATTGCTGGTAACAAATCGAATCGCCTACTGAAACGCAGGTAGCTCATATGAGCCAAAACTTTCCTATATTAAGGGTTCGTAATCACAGATTATATGGTCACACTTGAGCAAAGCCTGCAAAAGATAATGGAGATTACATGAGTATGTCTGGGCAGCAATAACTAGATTAACTTATTTATATCAAAAGCAATACAAATCAATTACCGAGGAATTCAACCAAATAAAATCCATGGTTTGTCAGTGTAATAGTTAGATATACATAATAGTACATGACCCATTGTGAGGGAGAGAGAGAGTTCTAATGAAACAAGTCAAAGAGTATAGCTAACTAACCATTTTCTGACGAAAGTGAACAGCAGAAGGCACTCTGTTTTCTGAAAATAACATTGTTACTTTTACTTTTGACTCGGCTACATTTTCAGCAGCACCCCATACCAAAGTTTCAACTGAATGGGTAATGAAACGGTGCAGGAAACAACTAGACTATGGCACCTTTTAGGGGATGGTCTTACCGTAAAGCTAAGTTCAATACTTATTGCATGTTTGGGCTAAGGACTATCATCATTTGTGCATGACGCTATTACTTGGAAGAACTAAACTATCTTCACTTTTGAATAACATCAGTGGTTTTGGCGTTCAATCTAGACAAGGGCAAGTAATCTGTATACGGTCGAATGGTCATAAACTCATGATTAGTAACTCTCACTCCTATTCTGATAGGACTGGTTCTCATTTCATTTGCCATGTGCCTAGTCAAATATTGCTATTACTAATATACCCAAAACAAGTGTGTCAAGAGTTCCTTTTCAAGACTGCCTCACAGCCAAACAGAGCCAAGTAGTACACAAGTGGATCTGAACACAAACACATGCCACACATTAGCATTTCGTCGAACAAGTTGTGAGCACGGAGACTAACACAGATCTAAGGTACAACAGAAGCTAGCGACGTTACCTGCACAGAGATCTGGTATAGGTGGAACTTGGAAGGCATGGAACCTACTTGCCACTGGTCCTAATCGCCTGCTTCTGCTTCTCCTTGTTCGTCTTCCGCTGATGCTTCTTCGTTGGAACCTTCATCGTCAGAGCCCTCATTGTCGGAGCAAGCAAAAAGGGGAGGAAACCACAGAGCGACCGAGCCGGGCCTGTCGGTCGTTGTCACATCCCCAATTTAATAAAGTGGTTAATTATGCATCTCATGAGCATGCATCATGTTTTTAAACTTTTTGTGTACCTATTGTACTTGGAAAATCTCAAAATATAAATGAAACCTACACTTTAATTTGAACTCCAAACTCAAAACAGAAATAAATGCTACTAAAGTATCACTGGAAATAATTTATTCAAATACTATATTAATTATCTTGAATTAATAAAAAAAATTTCCAAATTTTTGGGACTGTTTTGAACCCTAAGAAAATTCAAACACTATTAAAAGATCTAGTTAAAGTTTGAATTTATATATCACAAATTATATCATGAACAGTAGGGTTCAATAATTTTTATGGACACTAGGTTATCCCAGGAACCTCCACAAATTATTTCATGATTTTGGGAAATTTATTTCTATTTTTAAACCCCTGGTCAAAGTAGGGAACACATTTTAATTCTTAGTCAAACCTAAACCCAAACTGGTTGCTACTATTCATCGGGCTCGAGTCCGACTCGGCAAAACGACTCGGCCCAACCGCCTAATTGCACCGCAGCATGCAACCCTTGGATCTTAGATCAACGGCCCAGATCGCCTACCCCTTCCACCGGTCCGATTGCACTCACTGATCCAAGCCGTCCGCCGGGGATCCAACGGTCCCGATTTAAGCACTGTGTTGCACCGAGCCGCGCCACCTTCTGCCGCTGACCGCCCGACCCCACCGGTCAGGGCCTTCGTCCACCTCGCGCAGGGCGTGCTCAGGCACCGTAGGCCACGCGCGCCGCTCTCTCCGGCCGTTGGCGAGCCGTCAACACCGTCAACCACCGCCTCTCCCGACCACTCCTGGAGCTCCGCCTAGTGACGCCGCCTCCATCTCCGTCAAAACCCGGGCTTATTACCCCTCCGAGCACCTCACTTTTCCCCATCTTTCCTCTCGGGTCTGAGGAAAGAGGAGCTCTCCTCTGTTCATCTCTCCGTAAGCCGGCCGGGTGATCCCCATCTTCTCTCCGTTCATCACCGTGACCATTTTGGCTAACCTCGGCTCATGCGTTGGCTTGTAGTTTCGAATCACCATCAGGTGCTCTCGGGCGCTCCAGTGCGTGCACCGAGCGACACCCAAATTGGGTATTTCTTGTTTGGTGAGTTTCTTGCTCTTTCTTGTGCGTCAGCACTTGTCTTTGAGTATAAGTTAGTTTCCCCTCACTTTAATTGTCGTATTGTTCACAGGAGTTCTTAAACCTTGAAGTTATTCCTTTTCGGCCGCCAACACTATTCTCGCCAAATTGTCGCCTTGGTGAGCCTTTTTCCCATTTGTTTTCGTCTATACCATCCCCTAGGTTCACTGGTGTGGATCCAACCTTTGATTGCTTTCGTGTTCGATCAGGACCTCTCCTTCACGTGAACCCCGAGCGCCGTCGTCACCATTACCAACGCTAGCTTCTACCCAAGCTTCTCCGTCCTCATCAACCCCCTGGTAAGCCTCTTGGTGTCCACCAGTAGCTTGTCCATGATTTGTTTTGCTTAATGCACTGCCGAATCCCAGCTTGCACTTTTGCCGTGTAACTTGCGCGCTCACTCCGGCTGGCCGGCGGTCTGACCACCTCCGCCGTCGAAATCACTACCTTTAGATGCGCAAGCTTATTGTGAGCCCGTTCATGCCTTTGGTTTGAGCCGCCGCGGCCGGAATCGTCGGCAAGGCTCCGGTGAGCGCCGTGCGGTATTGTCGGATTACCGACAATACTGTAGCCTCGCCATTAGGGCTCAAATCCGGGTCATTATGGCTAATCATCGCTTAAAGCATTTAATGGTTGTCTGAAGTAATGAATGAGGCACTTACATGTGGGGCCGAACAGCCGGTTAAGCGATTGTGTAAGTTTTGAGTGTTCGCTTTCTGTTAAGGAAAACGTAATACTTTAGTTGCAAAATCGTTAGTACGTTTTCATGCTTGGAAGACGCATTTCTTGAAATGCGCCTTCAGCATGTTTTCGGCTGGGCGAAGTCAGGGCTGACCGAGTCAACCCTGATTTCGGGGCCCGCTCGTCAGCGACTGTGGCTAGCGCATGGCCGGTAGAAAAAGTAATTGATACTTTGTGAAAATCCGAAAACGAATTATTTGTGCACTGTAAATCATGAATAACTTTGAAAATGCATAACTAAATCATTTTAACTCCAAAATAGGTGAAACCACTTCTGATAATTTTCATATGTAGTGAACTTTATATTAAAATTAGTTTCAAACCTGTCTCTGTAGCAGAGAGCTTTATTTGGAGATTAATCCATTAAAACTATTATTTTTACAATAGGAAAAGGATGATAACTTCAAAAATGCATAAGTAAGTGTTGGAAACTCAAAAGCAGTGAGACCACTTTTGATAATTTTTATTTTCAGTGAAATTAATTCTAAAAATGGTCTCCATATTACTTCTGTCACAGAAACTATTTCGGAGAATATAACCTTTAACTCCATTATTTTTATACTATGAAAGGTGATAACTTTGAAAATCAATAACTAAATCATAAAAACTCCAAAAAGGACAAACTCAACTGTTTTTAACTTATTATAATATTGCCTATTTATCTATGTAACCCTTGTGTTCACCACTGCTCTACAAAATTTCACTTCATAATTAAATTGCTTAAGTAAAGGCATATTGAAACACAAATTCAAACCACCATAACTTTCACATACTAAGTCAAAATGAAATAATTCTTTCACCACAAATCATTCAAATTCATGACTTAGCTACTGTAGAAAAATCATGCATTTTTAGCATCTTGATTTTGGAGTATTTCGATGTTTATTCGGTATTATATTTATTTAGATTCGAGCTCATTGATATCGACTCCTCATGAACCGAGTGAGCAATTGCTTTACCAGCAAGGCAAGCATCCTTTGAACTTTCTTTTGCATCATATTTGATCCCAATTTTGTTAGGGTAGATGCAATGATAATGGCTTGCATGGTAGTTCTATAATGTCGCTATTTTTGTGATGAGTAGTTAGACACGTCCTATTATCTTGTCATTGTGGCTATCCATGAATTACCCCATGAAATAATTATGATAGGATGTTTGAAATCTCGTTGTTCGAGTTGCTTAGCCATGCAAGTCTAGAACCGTAGCTCGATTGTCGAGAATAGCCGTCAATTATGGAACAAACACAACTCTCATGATATACTTTTGTTTCAGATCTTTGTATCTGTTTTATAAGTGAAATTTTGTCATTTTAAATGAGCTTTTGGTGCGGACAAGTGTTGGTTAGTGATGGTGCCTTCGTGCACGAGATTTGGGTATGTGGTTTGGCTTGTCGGACAATTAAGGACCGAACTTTGGGTTGTTGCGATTCAAGCAAAACTACGTGCTATCACGCGCGGTATATGGGTGCCGTATGGTTAAGTAGGGGAAGGTTTTATTGTGTTGAGTCCCACGGTGGTGAAATTGTAAGGGCATGGGGTGTGAAATCCGTGTTCCTTTTGGGCCGATAGGATGGGGCGTTAACGTCTTGTGTTTCCTAGGATATATAGGATGGAGCGTTAACGTCTTGTGTTTCCTAGGAGCCATGGTTGAGGACTTAGCTCAATGGGATTTTCTTGCTAAAACGATCGTATCTTGATTTACAGTACCGCATACCTTAGGAAGTATGTTATATTCGGAGGCATCCGGAGGCTTACGGGCTAATCAAGTCGTGTGGGTAAAGTAGTAAACCCCCGCAGGTATAATCTATTCGAATAGCCGTGTCCACGGTTATGGACGACAACTTGAAATTTGTGGCGCTTATTGTTAGACTTGAAATTAAAATTGTGGTTATAACTTTGGTATCGTCATGAATGGGATGTTCATGCTTATTGTTGTATCAAAGTGGACCGCCACTTTGTTGTTAGTATGATTCATTTGTTATTGAATTCATTACTTGTTCACATGCCTTACTTCTACTTCAAATCTGATTTTGAAATGACACTTGAAAAACTAGTATGTGTAGGTTGTTCAGTATTGCGTCTCTTTCGCAAAATTAAGCCAATATGAGCCCTTCCTTTGAATGACCTTATGCATAAATATTTTTATTTGTGTAAGACTTGCGAGTACTCTTTGTACTCAGCCAGGTGTTTGCTTGCTTTTTCAGGTGAGGAGGATTTAGAGACCGATGAGCTTATCGGTGTCGATTTAGGCGACACCGATGAGTAGTTTGCTATCATCTAACTCCCAGTTGGTTGCCGATGGGTTATGGGGCATACCATTGCTGGTCTTTTGGTCTATTTATGTGTTTTCGCTGCTACTTAATACTCTCTTTTAAATTTGGCCGGTCGGCCACTTGTATTAGATGTAAACTTGGAACTATGTTGTATGTCTTTTGAACTATTTATGTATGGATGTTGTATGGATGTGATCAACGTTGAATGAGAGTATGGTTATATTGGTCGCTGATCTTGGGAGCCAATATAAGTCATACTCGCTGTTCATGAATTCCTATTTAACTCACTGAGTGTAGCGCTTGACTTGTTGGAGAACCGACAATCATGTAGTGCTCGCAGAGGAGCGGCGCACATGATCGTCGGAGCTCTAATCTGAGTTAAGCCTTTCATTTAGATGGAGTTAAGTTGGAATTCATTTACCGGAGACTTAGAGTTATGTCCCTAAGACCATGCTTAGTCTCGGTCTTACGGAGATAACTCCGGGGTCCCCACAGCGTTGGTATCGAGCCATCTTGTTGTAGGTTAGAGATAATACTGGCATTAGAGTTAGTAAGCCTTCTTGAGTCAAATTATTTTTGAAATTATCAAATTAATTTCAGAAAGTTTAAGTTAGGAATATCTTTTATTCCTCATCCATCCTAGTATCTTTTCTTACCCTATTTCTATTTTTAAAGAAATCTTACCTTATTGTTCTTGCTTTTAGATGAGTCGCCAATACCTGGTCAAAGAAACTCAAGCTGAGAACGTGGATGGATACCCGGCGCTTCTCTGGGAAATGATGTGGAGGGCGAACTTCACCTATCAACCATCTTACGCCATCTATCGCGCGACGGGGCGGGCATGGAGGAATACTTAGCGTGATCAACATCATCGCCGAGACGAGTCACGGGAGTATCCCATATTGTTTCGAACACGTGGCGCCGGAGGCCATGGCTCTACAGAAGTGGCTCGTGTGTCTATGAGCCATCTGTTATGATCGACGGAGTTGTCTCGGCCGCCTTACTACCATTTTCCTATGTGCGGCGTGCGCGAGTGAACACCTTTGCGGATTCGGTTTGGGAAGATCCCGAGTTAGGCGATTGGCAAGATTGGTCCATACCATGGACCAAATCCATCGGTGCTTGTGTATGAGTTATGCGAGACACGTCAGCGTCTCGTGGTGGCCCAAGAGCACCTACAACTCATGTGTAACATGGGGATTATTGACCGCCATGTGGTTTATGGCACGAATGAGATTTCCCCATATGCTTGACGCCACCGATGTACCGTCTTCCGGAAGTGCCGGGCATGTACCCAACTATGGGGCGAGGCGCGAGTTCGCATGTCGATTGGTTTTGCTCGTACTCGTAGGATGGAACCTCTTGGAGGCCATGTGATAGAGCAAGGCTCCCTTTGCGTCTTCTAATTTTGGAGACCCCGATGATACGGGATCCCGAGGCACATCTTACGGGCGAGTTTCAGGTAAACTTTGACCGAACAACATTTAGGATGTTGTAGGCGTAAGCTTTTGGGCAAGCATGTATCTTTGATTTCTGTAATAGGCTAGTAATAATTGAACCCTTCATGTTTCTCTTGCAAGAACTATATTTCCAGTGGTTGCTTTTAGCCTGGCCCTATGAATGTAATTGCTTTGGAAAAATTATGATTTGAAGTTATGAATCTTGTACTGGCCTTAGTGCCTTTGTACGCCCTTTTGGTGTTATGCTTTGGTGTATTTTATATCATTATGCATGCTTAATTAAGAACGTTGTGCTTGCTGTCCAAAGTTTTATTATTCGTACTTTTCCCTCAATCTTGGCATCTTTTTAACATTCCTTGTCACTCCAGGATGTCAGGCCCCAACACTTGTGCTAGAGCTCAGCGCGATGGGGGATCTCCATCCCAGGGCACTTGTTCTGCTGCTGTAGCAGAACTTTACACCCGCGAGGAGAGGGGTGAGCCCTCTCAGCAGCACCGTCCACGGGACAGTTCCTCTGAGGAAGTGCTTCCTCCGCCACCCACTATGGCGGAAGTCTTGGCTCGGTCGAGAGGAACAGGATGGATCGGACCCGAGGATCACGGAGGCTATAGCTCGCAACACTTCTCCCTCTGCTGCGGCGAGAGGGAGGGACATCGAGGCGGCGTGGGGTCTCGCGAGTTTGTGAACAAATCCTCCCACTTTGCGTGCTTGAGACCCTATGGAGGCTGAAGATTGGTGAGGATGTGGAGAAGAAACTAGCCATTGCTCGGTGCAGGCGTTGAGAGAGTTCTTTTGCGGCTATCACCGGAAGGCGCGCTAGTGCGTGGTGGGATAATTTTCCGCCATGCAACTTTGACGAGACGTTCCATCATGGAACGAGTTTCGTGCGGCTTTCGGGAGGCCTATATTCTGATGGGGTCATGTCCATCAAGCGGCAGTTTCTTGCTTTAAAGCAAGGAAGGAAGATCATCGAGTATCTTGAGTTCAACTCCTTGGCCCGCTATGCCGGATAGCGTCTCCACGGATGCTCGCCGCGCATTGCCAGGTTCATGGGCGGCTTGGCGAGGAGATGCGGTGGCTTTAGTCAGACATGACTTCGGAACTTCCAGCACTTGGTGAACAAGGCCATTGTAGTGGAGCACAAGAGTGTGGCTGTGGAGGAGTCTAGGAAGAGGAAGAAGGCCGCTCAGTTCTCGGCTAGTGGCAGTTTCCCTCGACAGCGCACCGGACTGCCTCAGGCACCCCGTCCTCAGGCTCCAGTGCCATCGAGGCTTCCTGTGGCGCCTGCACGACCTTCTCCACCTACAGGGCAGCGGCATAGTGGGAGTAAGAACTCCCAAAACAGTGGTACATTCAAGCCTAATGTCACCTGTTTTCATTGTGGTCGCCAGGGCCACTATGCTTCTTCTTGCCTCGCCAAGCAGCGGGGAAAGCCGCAGGTTTATCGTGCTTCTACACCACCGGTTGTGGCACGACCTACACCACCTCCGAGGGCAGCATCTACCCTCCTCGGGTCCCCTGCGTGGCGAGTGAACCACGTCACGGCGAGGAGGCGGCGGCGCTCGGGCGTCGTTTTGGGTACACTTCTTGTTAATTCTTGTCGGCATCGCTTTATTTGATTCAGAGCATCTCATTCATTCATCAAAGAAGAATATGCTGCACTTAATCATTTTGTAATACACAAACTCCAGCCACCTTATCAAATCCGATCGCGGGATCGGTTTTCCAAACCGATCAAGTCTGCCGGGGCGTAAAGTGAAAATTCAAAATGTCAACTTCTTGGCAAACTTAATTGTGCTAAAATCAGCGGGTATTGATGTAATCTTGGGGATGGATTGGCTGTCCAAAAACCAGGGAAAGATCAATTGTGCTCAGCGGTCTATTTCTGTCACTAGTGAAGATGGCAGTCAAGTCGTTTTTGCACCTTCTGTGGGCAGTTCTCATCTCTATGCCTTGGAAGCTTGTACCTCTCTTGAACTTGAGAACGTGCATGGTGTGTGAATATCCGGATGTGTTCCCGAAGAACTCCCGGCATGCCTCTGATCGAGAAGTCGAGTTCGTCATCGAGCTTGTACCCGGTACTACGCCGATCTCAAACGGCCATCTGGATGCCTCCTAATGAATTGGAAGAATTGAAGAAGCAACTCCAAGAACTTCAAGACAAGGGATTTATTAGGCCGAGCTCCTCACCTTGGGGATGCCCGGCTATCTTTGTCAAAAAGAAGGACAAGAGTTTGCGGATGTGTGTTGACTACCGTCCGTTAAATGAAGTCACTATCAAGAACAAATATCCGCTTCCTCGGATTGATGATTTATTTGATCAGTTGAGTGGAGCCCAAGTATTCTCCAAGGTTGATTTGCGCTTGGGCTATCATCAAATTAAAGTTCGAACGAAGACATTCCGAAGACGGCATTCTCTACTCGTTACGGGTTGTGCGAGTACACCGTCATGTCTTTTGGTCTCGGCGAATGCACCGCATACTTCATGAATCTTATGAATTTAGTGTTCATGGAGTATTTGGATAAGTTTTTTGTTGTATTCATTGATGACATCCTTATCTACTCAAAGTCTGATGAAGAACACGAGCATCACTTGAGGCTTGTGTTGGAGAAGCTTCGTCAACATCAGCTTTATGCCAAATTTAGCAAATGCGAGTTCTGGCTTCGTGAAGTTAGTTTCTTAGGGCATGTCCTATCCAAGGGCGGTATTGCTGTTGATCCTAGCAAAGTGCAAGATGTCCTTGATTGGAGACAACCCAGAAACATTACTGACATTCGCAGTTTTCTTGGACTTGCGGGTTACTACCGCAGATTCATCCAGAACTTCTCCAGAATTGCGAGGCCAATGACTCAACTTCTGAAGAAAGAAAAGAAGTTCGAATGTTCGCCTGAATGTGAGGAGAGCTTTCAGATCCTAAAGGAATGCTTGACCAAAGTTCCAGTACACATCTTGCCCGACATTCACAAGAGCTTTGACATTTACTGCGATGCGTCTCGCCATGGGCTCGGTTGTGTTCTTATGCAAGAGGGCCGAGTGGTAGCTTATGCATCAAGACAATTGAGACCACATGAGTTGAATTATCCCACTCATGATTTGGAGCTTGCAGCAGTTGTTCATGCTCTCAAGATTTGGCGACATTACCTCATCGGCAATCGTTGCGAAATCTACACCGACCACAATAGTCTTAAATATATCTTCACCCAAGCCGATCTGAATTTGAGGCAAAGAAGATGGCTTGAGTTGATCAAAGATTATGATTTTGGACTCCATTATCATCCGGAAAAGCAAATGTAGTTCTTGATGCCCTAAGCGAAAGTCTCGGTCAACTGTTTATCGGTAACTCCCATTTCAGTAGGCTTGTGTGCTGCAATGCAACGTCTGCACCTGGAGATAATTGAAGAAGGTTCCCTTGCTTCCCTTAGTGTGAATTATACACTTGAGGACCAGATTAGAAAGCCCGAAGGCGATGAGGAGGTAGCTCAATTCGGGAAGAAATAAAGCAAGGCAAGGCCAAGTGCTTTAAAGAAGATGCACAAGGCACCTTATGGTTTGGAAACCGGTTGGTGGTGCCTTGCGATCACGCCTTGAGAGAACTAATCCTCAAGGAGGCACATGACTCCAAGTTTTCTATCCACCAGTAGCACCAAGATGTACCAAGATCTTAAGAAGCGACTATGGTGGGCAGATGAAACAACACATTGCTCAATTTGTTGCCGAGTGTGATGTATGCCAAAGAGTTAAGGCCGAGCATTTGAAACCGCAGCGCTCTACAACCCTGCCCATTCCCAAGTGGAAATGGGAAGAAGTTGGCATGGATTTTATCACCGGCCTTCCAAAAACTCAAGCGGGGTCTGATTCTATATGGGTGATTGTTGATCGTCTAACGAAGGTTGCCCATTTCATTCCTGTCAAGACCACCTACCATGGGGATAAGTTAGCTGAGCTTTATATCTCCAGAATTGTTTGTCTCCATGGTGTACCCAAGGTCATCATTTCAGATAGAGGTCCTCAGTTCACGTCTTACTTCTGGAAGTGCTTACATAAAGCCATGGGGACCAAACTATCTTTCAGTTCCGCTTACCACCCACAAACAGATGGGCAGACTGAAAGGGTGAATCAAATCTTGGAAGATCTTCTCCGAGCTTGTGTGCTGTCTTATAGCAAGAACTCGGAGAAATGTTTACCTTTGCGGAGTTCTCCTACAACAATAGCTTCCAATCAATCATTCAAATGTCCCCGTTCGAGGTATTATATGGAAGAGCTTGTAGGACACCCTTGAACTGGTCCGAAGCCGGGGAGAGGCCATTTTATGGCCCAACCTTGGTAGAGGATGCAGAAGAACAAGTTCGTGTCATCCGCGACGACTTGACGGCTCAATCCGTCGAAGTCCTATCTTGCGACCGTCGTCGTCGTGAGTTGAGCTTTGAGGTGGATGATCATGTCTATCTTAAGGTTTCTCCAATGAAAGGAACACATCGTTTACAAGTCAAAGGCAAATTGGCACCTCGCTACATCGGACCTTTCCGAATTCTAGCAAAGTTGGGACCGGTGGCTTATCAAATAGAGTTGCCACCATCACTTGTGGATGTACAGGATGTCTTCCATGTTTCGCAACTAAAGAAGTGTCTTCGCATCCCAACCGAAGCAACTGAACTGGAAAAACTTGACTTGCAACCCGAACTTTCTTATCGGGAGCACCCGATTCGCATTCTTGAAGAGAAGGAGCGCAAGACACGAAATCGTACAATCAAATTCATCAAGGTTCAATGGAGCAACCATACTGAAGATGAAGCAACTTGGGAGCGTGAAGATCAACTACGAGCCAATTATCCAGATCTTTTTCCTTCTTCTTAAATTGTCTTCGAATCAAGAGAGGAAAGTTTAAACAAAGCAATGGGAAGGAAAAATGTTATAGCCATTCCTTGTAACCCTACAAAGATATCTTGGCACTATCTTTGAAGGAAATCAAGACAACAAATGTTTTGTTTTCTTTTAGAACTGTTTTATCCAACTTCCACCCTATCGATCTCGGGGTCGAGATCTTTTGTAAGGGGGGGAGGTTTGTCACATCCCCAATTTAATAAAGTGGTTAATTATGCATCTCATGAGCATGCATCATGTTTTTAAACTTTTTGTGTACCTATTGTACTTGGAAAATCTCAAAATATAAATGAAACCTACACTTTAATTTGAACTCCAAACTCAAAATAGAAATAAATGCTACTAAAGTATCACTGGAAATAATTTATTCAAATACTATATTAATTATCTTGAATTAATAAAATTTTTCCCAAATTTTTGGGACTGTTTTGAACCCTAAGAAAATTCAAACACTATTAAAAGATCTAGTTTAAGTTTGAATTTATATATCACAAATTATATCATGAACAGTAGGTTTCAATAATTTTTATGGACACTAGGTTATCCCAGGAACCTCAAAAATTATTTCATGATTTTGGGAAATTTATTTCTATTTTTAAACCCTGGTCAAAGTAGGGAACACATTTTAATTCTTAGTCAAACCTAAACCCAAATGGTTGCTACTATTCATCGGGCTCGAGTCCGACTCGCAAAACGACTCGCCCAACCGCCTAATTGCACGCGGCATGCAACCCTTGGATCTTAGATCAACGGCCCGGATCGCCTACCCTTCGGCCGGTCCGATTGCACTCATCGATCAAGCCGTCGCGGGGATCCAACGGTCCCGATTTAAGCAGCATGTTGCACCGAGCGCGCCACCTTCTCGCCGGCGACGCCCGACCCCACCGGTCGGGCGCCCGTCCACCTCGCGCGGCGCGCTCGAGCACCGTGGGCCACGTGACCGCGCCTCTGCTCCGGCCGTTGGCGAGCCGTCAACACCGTCAACCACCGCCTCTCCGACCACTCCTGGAGCTCCGCCTAGTGACGCGCCTCCATCTCCGTCAAAACCGGGCTTATTACCCCTCCGAGCACCTCACTTTTCCCCATCTTTCCTCTCGGTGCGAGGAAGAGGAGCTCTCCTCGGTTCATCTCTCCGGTAAGCTTCGACGGGTGATCCCCATCTTCTCTCCGTTCATCACCGTGACCATTTTGGCTAACCTCGGCTCATCGTTGGCTTGTAGTTTCGAATCACCATCTGTGCTCTCGGGCGCTCCGGTCGTGCACCGAGCGACACCCAAATTGGGTATTTCTTGCTGGTGAGTTTCTTGCTCTTTCTTGTCGTCGGCACTTGTCTTTGAGTATAAGTTAGTTTCCCCTCACTTTAATTGTCGGATTGTTCACGGGAGTTCTTAAACCTTGAAGTTATTCCTTTTGACGCCAACACTATTCTCGCCAAATTGTCGCCTTGGTGAGCCTTTTTCCCATTTGTTTTCATCTATACCATCCCCTAGGTTCACTGGTGTGGATCCAACCTTTGATTGCTTTCGTGTTCGATCAGGACCTCTCCTTCACGTGAACCCCGAGCGCCGTCGTCACCATTACCAACGCTAGCTTCTACCCAAGTTTCTCCGTCCTCATCAACCCCTGGTAAGCCTCTTGGAGTCCACGGTAGCTTGTCCGTGCTTTGTTTTGCTTAATGCCTTTGCGAATCCCAGCTTGCACTTTTGCCGTAACTTGCCGCGCTCCACTCCGGTTAGCCGTGGTCTGAACCACCTCGTCGTCGAAATCACTACCTTTAGATCGCAAGCTTATTGTGAGCCCGTTCATGCCTTTGGTTTGAGCCGCGCGGCGGAATCGTCGGCAAGGCTCGGTGGCGCCGTCGGTATTGTCGGATTACCGACAATCGTAGCCTCGCCATTAGGGCTCAAATCCGGGTCATTATGGCTAATCATCGCTAAAGCATTTAATGGTTATGCGAAGTAATGAATGAGGCACTTACATGTGGGGCGAACAGCCGGTTAGCGATTGTGTAAGTTTTGAGTGTTAAGCTTTATGTTAAGGAAAACGTAATACTTTAGTTGCAAAATCGTTAGTGCGTTTTCATGCTTGGAAGACGCATTTCTTGAAATGCGCCTTGTATGTTTTCATTGGCGAAGTCGGTGACGAGTCAACCACGATTTGAGCCCGCTCGTCGTCGTATCGTGGCTAGCGCATGGCCGGTAGAAAAAGTAATTGATACTTTGTGAAAATCCGAAAACGAATTATTTGTGCACTGTAAATCATGAATAACTTTGAAAATGCATAACTAAATCATTTTAACTCCAAAATAGGTGAAACCACTTCTGATAATTTTCATATGTAGTGAACTTTATATTAAAATTAGTTTCAAACCTGTCTCTGTAGAAGAGAGCTTTATTTGGAGATTAATCCATTAAAACCATTATTTTTACAATAGGAAAAGGACTGATAACTTCAAAAATGCATAAGTAAGTGTTGGAAACTCCAAAAACAGTGAGACCACTTTTGATAATTTTTATTTTCAGTGAAATTAATTCTAAAAATGGTCTCCATATTACTTCATCACTGAAACTATTTCGGGAGAATATAACCTTTAACTCCATTATTTTTATACTATGAAAGGCTGATAACTTTGAAAATCAATAACTAAATCATAAAAACTCCAAAAAGGACAAACTCAACTGTTTTTAACTTATTATAATATTGCCTATTTATCTATGTAACCCTTGTGTTCACCACTGCTCTACAAAATTTCACTTCATAATTAAATTGCTTAAGTAAAGGCATATTGAAACACAAATTCAAACCACCATAACTTTCACATACTAAGTCAAAATGAAATAATTCTTTCACCACAAATCATTCAAATTCATGACTTAGCTACTGTAGAAAAATCATGCATTTTTAGCATCTTGAATTTTGGAGTATTTCTCGATGTTTATTCGGTATTATATTTATTTAGATTCGAGCTCATTGATATCGACTCTACGCATGGCAGAGTGAGCAATTGCTTTACCAGCAAGGCAAGCATCCTTTGAACTTTCTTTTGCATCATATTTGATCCCAATTTTGTTAGGGTAGATGCAATGATAATTGCTTGCATGGTAGTTCTATAATGTCGCTATTTTTGTGATGAGTAGTTAGACACGTCCTATTATCTTGTCATTATGGCTATCCATGAATTACCCATACTGAAATAATTATGATAGGATGTTTGAAATCTTTGTTCGAGTTGCTTAGCCATGCAAGTCTAGAACCGTAGCTTTCGATTGTCGGAATAGCCCGTCAATTATGGGACAAACACAACTCTCATGATATACTTTTGTTTCAGATCTTCGTATCTGTTTTATAAGTGAAATTTTGTCATTTTAAATGAGCTTTTGGTCGGACAAGTGTTGGTTAGTGATGGTGCCTTCGTACGAGATTTGGGTATGTGGTTTGGCTTGTGCGGACAATTAAGGACCGAACTTTGGGTTGTTGCGATTCAAGCAAAACTCGTGCTATCACGCGGTATATGGGTGCCGTATGGTTAAGTAGGGGAAGGTTTTATTGTGTTGAGTCCACGGTGGTGAAATTGTAAGGGCATGGGACCGTGAAATCCGTGTTCCTTTTGGGCCGATAGGATGGGGCGTTAACGTCTTGTGTTTCCTAGGATATATAGGATGGAGCGTTAACGTCTTGTGTTTCCTAGGAGCCATGGTTGAGGGACTTAGCTCAATGGGATCTTCTTGCTAAAAACGATCGTATCTTGATTTACCCGGCCGGCATACCTTAGGAAGTATGTTATATTCGGAGGCATCTGGAGGCTTACGGGCTAATCAAGTCGTGTGGGTAAAGTAGTAAACCCCTGCAGGGTATAATCTATTCGAATAGCCGTGTCCACGGTTATGGACGACCGCTTGAAATTTGTGGCTGCTTATTGTTAGACTTGAAATTAAAATTGTGGTTATAACCTGATATCGTCATGAATGGGATGTTCATGCTTATTGTTGTATCAAAGTGGACCGCCACTTTGTTGTTGGTATGATTCATTTGTTATTGAATTCATTACTTGTTCACATGCCTTACTTCTACTTCAAATCTGATTTTGAAATGACACTTGAAAAACTAGTATGTGTAGGTTGTTCGATGTGCGTCTCTTTCGCAAAATTAAGCCAATATGAGCCCTTCCTTTGAATGACCTTATGCATAAATATTTTTATTTGTGTAAGACTTGCAGTACTCTTTGTACTCGATCAGTGTTCTTTGGCTTTTTCGGTGAGGAGGATTTAGAGACCGATGAGCTTATCGGTGTCGATTTAGGCGACACCGATGAGTAGTTTGCTATCATCTAACTCCCGGTTGGTTGCCGATGGGTTATGGGGCATACCATTGCTGGTCTTTTGGTCTATTTATGTGTTTCGCTGCTACTTAATACTCTCTTTTAAATTTGGCGGTCGCCACTTGTATTAGATGTAAACTTGGAACTATGTTGTATGTCTTTTGAACTATTTATGTATGGATGTTGTATGGATGTGATCAACGTTGAATGAGAGTATGATTATATTGGTCGCTGATCTTGGGAGCCAATATAAGTCATACTCGCTGTTCATGAATTCCTATTTAACTCACTGAGTGTAGCGCTTGACTTGTCGGAGAACCGACAATCATGTAGTGCTCGCAGAGGAGCGGCGCACATGATCGTCGGAGCTCTAATATGAGTTAAGACTTTCATTTAGATGGAGTTAAGTTGGAATTCATTTACCGGAGACTTAGAGTTATGTCCCTAAGACCATGCTTAGTCTCAGTCTTACGGAGATAACTCCGGGGTCCCCACAGTCGTGGGCGAACCGGGGTGAGCCGAAGGCGAGAGCAGGGGCCGGGGAACTGCAGGGGGCGGGCACTACTACAAAATAGGTTATAGTAGATGTCTCATCACAGATGTTTTTTTAAATCGTCTGTGATACGTTATTATCACAGAAGAATCGTCTGTGAAGTATCACAGACGGTATGTGATACTTCACAGATGGTTCTTAATATGAACCATCTGTGATAATAACCTCATCACAGACGGTTGGTATTAAGAATCGCTGTGACTTGGATTTTGTCATGGCTTAAAATTTTTCTGTGATTTTACCATGGTTTGAAATTTCTCTTTGATTTTACTATAGCTTGAATTTTTTTTTTTACTTTTTGATACTATGGTTTTACCATGGCTTGAAATTTTTCTTAGTTTTTGATACCATGGTAAAATGCATGGTACTTTTGTATATGAGCTTATGTTAGATTCAGATCCAGATTTGTATGTATAAGCTTGTGATACTTGTGTTAGATTCATATCCATATTTCTGTTAGATTCTCCAGATTCTACTTCTGTTGGTACTTGTATATATGATCGAGTGTATGAGTGTATCCATGGCTTGAGAAATTTATTGGGAAGCTTGGGAGTTGGGAATCCATGTATGTGTATCCATGAATTCATGTTTGGGGGGCTTGGGAAATGACAGTGTATGTGTATGAAATGGCAGTATTTTTTTGCATAGAAAAAACTATCACAGACGGTTCTGAACAAGAACCGTATATGATAATTACTATCATAGACGGTTCTTGTTGAGCGTATGTAACAGATTATAATGACGGTTCTTATTGGTAAATGCGCGATATATTTTCACAAGCGGTTTGAAAAATGCGTGATGACCGTCTGTTATCACAGATGCATAAATACAGACGATTCACAAAACCGTCTGTGATGACGGTTTAGAACCGTCTGTGATGACGTTTTTTTGTAGTAGTGGGGTGAACCAGGAGGCGCAGGGGTGTTGGATTCAGGCTACCAACGCAAGCGATCTCCCGTGGACACTCACACGAACACTGAGTAAATGCGATGAACACAGAGAGAAAATATTTGGGTCGCCTGAACCCAACATTTGGTATCAGAGCTTGGTGCGTGTGTGATCACTGGGATAGCGGAGGCAGCAAAGTGAACGTCGACGCGACGACGTCAGGAGCACCGGTGAAGAAAAGTTTCGTGGTGTGGCTCCCTTACCCTATGCTCACCCATGCGCGTGTACACCTTAATCCATGTCGCGTCTGAGCTCGTCGAGAAATGTCACCGGCGATGGGGCCATTTTGAAGGCCGGAAATGGGAGTGTGCCGAAGGCGTCGACGCGCGAGAGCAGCATCTCCCTCCCATATCCCATGCTCACGAGGAGCAACTATGCGACTTGGGTTGTGAAGATGTGGCAGCGAGAGGATGCTGTAATGGCACACTTGCGGTGAAGGCCATGAACCATGGTGTAAGGCCGGGTTCGTGGAGGTGGCGATGTGATGCCGCTGCGAGAAAGCGTCAATGTGATGCCAACAACGACGACTAGCGATGCGAGGCCGCTATGGCAACGGCGGCGCGTGAGGCCGCAAGAAGGCGATGGTGGTGCGATACCGCATCATCAACAACCAATGGGACAAGATGGCATTGGTGGCTATCTCCATGTCTCACTGAGGTGAAGATCGACAAAGATGTGTGGGCTCCGTTCAAGTCCATGTACGTGTAGTCGATCCCGTGCCAAGAAGAGGAAGGCAGAGCTTCTTGAAGATGTGTCAGAAGATCAGCTTTTTAGATGCGGAGTAAGTCAAGTCAAGATTAGGAGGAGATTGTTAGAAATAATCTTGACATGTTAGTGTGTAGAGTTAATCTTGTTACATGTTTGGTGTGTCACGTGAGTTTGCATGTATGTAACAAGTCGTGGAGCACTCTGTATCATGCGAGACCACGTCCAGGAGTAGTAGTTCTAGAAGCAGCAGATAAACCAAGTGTTCGCTGTTGTGTTTGCTAGTCGTTCCTTAATTAGTGCATGTACTTTGGGAGTTAGGTGTGGGTTAGTTTGGTTGGTTCTGTTAGTGGATTGATTCCCAAGGTCAGTAGCAGCGTAAGTCGTGGGATTAGTTCGTTGGTGGAGACGTATTGTGCTCTATATATGTTGGGTGAGTTAGTTCATTTAGAAGTGAACAAAAATCAGAAAAGGAGAGCACCCGTTAGCTACTCGCCAATACTGTGTTCTTCTTTCTCCTTGTACTCATGTGTGTGCGCGCCAAGAAGGAAGCCATGAGTGAGGTCTCGCCGGGTGCCTGTGCCAACAAGGGGTGCAAGTGGCGGCACCGGCGGCCGAAGGACAAGCCTGGCCAAGCCGGCGCAAGGCACAAAGGACGACGCTAGGGAGTCGGCGCAGGGAGGTGCTGGGCGCACCACGGGCGGGCCAGAGGTGGGAGCTAGCGGCGGCGGGGTGGCGCCATGGCAGGGCATCGGCTCCATTGCTACTCCTCGAGCATGAGCTCCCTGTCCTCCTCGTCCGTCGCCATTTCCTGCCTCGGGAACACCGAATAGGGGTGCTGCCACCCGGATCGGAGCGCCGTCGGGGAGGAGGGAGGCAGGCGGAGGAGGGAGCCGTGGAGGAGGGAGGAGGCAGGCAGCGCGGGCTTGGGGGGAGGAGAGAAGGTGTCGGGCGCGGGGGGGAGGAGAGCCGGGCGCGGGGGAGCAGGAGGGAGAAGGAGGATTGGGGATGTGGGGTTAGCAGCCGAAAAAAGGCACGGTGGTAAAAAAAGGGCACAGTGCCTTTTCGTTCCCGATTGTTTTCGTTTTTATACACTCGAGATTATATTTTACCCCATTCAGATCATGTTGAGATCCCGTTTTTATGTACCTCCTGTCTTGATTTCCCGAGTGTTATTGGAAACACTCGGTAAAGTTCTTTCTACTGAGTGTTGACTTCTCGTCCCGAGTGTCATATAAAACACTCGGGCAGACACTCAGGAAATATATAGACACTCGGGAAATAAGGGGTTTTTGGTAGTGGTTGCTTAGTATTTCTTGCACGTGGGATTTAGTTGGTGATCAAGTGCTTGGTTGTGTGTGGTTTGTGAGTGTAGGGTGTTAGGCCTTTTTTATAGTGTTCATTCTAGAGAGGAAGAGGACAACAGTGTGTGTCTATGAGGGAGAGAGAGCATTGCACGCTCAAAATGACAAGTGTGGAGCATCATGTCTTTGTCCTTTCATTTCTTTTTCATTCGTATTAATTTTAGCGACGGGTCGAGTTAGGGTTAATTTGTATGTACTCCCTACGGTTTTTATAGTTGACGTTTCCGACTGGTTTGTTGAAATTAAGGTAACAATGAATTTATCTTTTTGCCCTCATTCGTCATGTGTTCCTTGCTCCTCCCCGTCATGCTCCTCCGCGTGCTGCCGTAGCCTCCATCCACCACCGCCGCGCGCCCAGCTGACTCCATGCCGAAGTGAGCAGCCTACGCCGCCACTTGCCCTGTTTGTCTTCCCCGCAGCACATTACCTCGCCGGCGACGTGACACCTCCCTCCCGCGCGAGCCCGTGGCGTCTCGGCGTAGCTGTTTGTCGCCAAGCAATGCCGTCGAATCGTCGCACGCGTCTGCCCCTTCCCTCGCCAGACCATAGGTGGAGCGGCTTCCCCGGCAATCACGTCTCGTGCCGGCATCAGCGAAGGAGGGCTCAACAATTTTTGTAGGTACAACACCACATTTCTGCACGTAAGGTGTTCGATGAATTGACAGTTTGTATAAAATTCTTGATGACTTGTTCGTTGGGTCAATTTGAGGACAACGCTATCCGATATCAGCATTTCAGGCATTTGTCATCTTCCTGAGTAGCTTTGTTACCAAAACACTTCACGTAAGGAGTAGCTTGTGAATGAGTCAAGGTGTGATTCTTTCTTGCTTGTTTCCCTTTCTTTACTTGCCAAATGGGTGATGTTCGGATGTGTTTTTTGCCGATGGTCCACTTTGGAGTAGTTGATTTCAGATTTCGAACTCCCCTGCAGACATAAGAAAAGTTAGCTTCAAGCCTGTTCTATTGGCTGTCAAAGATATCTGGCCTACAGAAATGCAATCAACTCTTACTCGAGTTTTTCCTAGTTGCTCGATTTACATTGAGAGTCTGAGTATTTGTGTTGGAATTGGCGGTTCATCTGATTTTTCGATACATGTAGCAATACATTTTCAGCTCATAGTTTAATTGATGCTCTGCGAGTCCCACAACTGAGGCTGCGCAAGGAGGGCTAGATGTTCAAGAACCAGGAGGCGGAGGAGTATGCAAATGGAACCGGGACATCTGCGGCTTCAACTAGCTCGGCGAGAAGGAAGTCCCCTTGTGCGAACATGCCAATTTTTAGATCCCCACTGAGCAGGATGTTGCTGTCACCGAGGATGCATCTATCTCCAGTGGTGAGGTCTCCTTCTATGAGACATGGGATATCACCATCAGCTACACTAGAGAGATCTCTATCTTGGGTGGTGGCAAGAACAGTGACCTCTCATGATCTTGGCCAAGGTAAGATTTGACTTGTCAAGTTTGTAGGTTGTACCTTTATACTCTCAGGTTTGCTGATTATGTGATACGCATTGCTTTCAAACTGATATGCAGTTCTTGCTAATACAATTTGTGGAGGTCGAAGAGTACTAGGAGATATTGATTTCAATGTGCCATCAAGTTCCGGAGGTCGAAGAGCAATTGGTGATATTGATTTGAATGTGGAACCAACAGAAGAGTTGATGATAGGTAACCTCTCTCGATCACAAAGTTCTAAGCATATCAATCCTTTGTCACATATAAGCGCTCACACTGAAATACTCCAGATGCTAATGAAAATGCTAAATCTAACTATAAAGGTTTGGATCATGGTTTTGGGGTTCTAGTTGCTAATGAAAATGCTCCAGATGCTCAAGAGAATGCACATATGAATGAAGTGTCTAATGATAAACGGAGAGTGATATTTGAAGCTTTGCTAGCAAGAGCCAACAATGGTAACATGAAGGGCCATGAGACAAGGGAAGTTTCTGTAGCATTCTCGGTACCCATTTGGACAGTACAGCGTATTTGGAAACAAGGTAAAAGTTGTCTGGATCAAGGTATTTTGGTTGATGTTTCTAGTTGAAAGTCCAAGTGTGGCCGCAAGAAGTTAGAAGTGGATGTTGCCGTGCTTTGTGATCTTCCTTTGTCAAGCCATACAACACCAGACGACTTGTCCACCCACTTACATGTCAGTAAAAGCAAGTTGCATACAATGAAATGGGAAGGTATCATAAAGCGTGTCTCAAACAACATAAAGTCGTACTTGACAGATAAGAACAAGAAGGATCGTCTGAAGTGGTGTCTATCTATGCTTGACCCAATGAGCATACCTAATGATCCGGTGTTTAAAGGATTGTTTGATTTTGTTTTCATTGATGAGAAATGGTTCAACATCACACGGAAGACAGAGAGATATTATACGGTTCAAGGTGAAGATGAGCCCACATGGACATGCAAAAACAAGAACTACATTCCTAAAATCATGCTTCTGACTGCTCTTGCTCGACCAAGATTTGATTCTGATGGCAACTGCACCTTTGATGGCAAAATTGGCTGCTTCCCTTTCTTGACATACGAAACAGCTAAGAGATCGAGTGCTAACCAGCCTACAGGGACAATAGAAATGAAGCCCATTGAGTCAATTACAAAGGAGGTAATTCGAACTTTTTTTATTAAAAAAGTCTTGCCAGCGATTCGTGCTAAATGGCCGCGTGAAGACGCCAATAAGCCCATATACATACAGCAAGACAATGCCCGGCCTCATATTGCGCCTAATGATAAAATGTTTTGTGATGCTGCCAAGCAAGATGGGTTCGACATTCGACTCATATGTCAACCTGCAAATTCGTCTGATTTTAACATCTTGGTCTAGGGTTCTTTAATTCCATTCAGTCAATCCAGTACAAAACAACAACAAAAACAATAGCTAAACTTGTAAGTGCCATTGATAAGGTAATGTTCGACTTCTCATTAGCATGCATATTGTTTTTGAAGCAATTGCATATTTTATTGCACTTGGAAAATCTTAATCAAAGATTAAACCTACATTTCAAATTCTAACTCCAAAAGAAAATAGAAATAAAATCTCATGATCATCCTCTGTAAATAATTTATTCAAATACTATATTAATTATCATGAATAAATATAATTGTTACCAAATTTTTGGAACTCAATTCAACCCGTAGAAAAATTCAAACTCAAATCAAAGACCTATTCTAGGTTTGAATTTAAAATATGCAAATAATCCTTGAACAATGAGGTTTAATATTTTATTTGAGTTCTAGGACGTCCCAGGAATCCCTCTGAAAATTTTCATAATTTTTGGAATTTTATTTCTATTTTTAAAGCCTCGGTCAAAGTGGAATCATTTGAAAACAAACTTAGTCAAACCCTAGCAAACCGACCAAGCCACTTTCCAAATGGTTCAACCCAACCCACTAAGTTGCGTCCAAACTAGCTAGCACGTGTGGGCTATCCGATCTCAATCGGACCATTCGAATCGGTTGGGTCGTTCAGACCGTCCGAACGACCAACGCAATCTGGACCGTCCAATCTTAATCGTGCGTTCCAAATGCACTTGTCCTATCGGACCGACTGAGCCCGACGCACCACTTGATCCAACCGCACCAGACTATAGCTCGAGCCTTGTCCGACTCAGGTTCGACCAGATCACGTGGTCCAACCTAACCACCTAAGTGAACCTGACCCTCGCCCCACTCACTGGCCGGTGGTCCCGTCCTACGCGCACCCGTCTTCAACCTCAGGCAGGGGCGCACGCAGGACTCCAGCTCCACGCATCCGTGGCATGCTGCGCTGCTCCATCCACGGCTGTCCCCCACCGCCCGTGACAGCCACTTGCAAGGTTTCACCGATTCACATCGTTGTTTTTCTATCTGATGCCGCCCCTTTATCTCGCCCTCTTCCTCCTCCATTTGTTCACTTATCTTCCCAGCTGAGGAAGAGAAGATCTTCTCTATATAAACAGAGAAGATGTTCAGATGTTCAGAGAAGATGTTTAGATGACTAAGGGAGTAGATAACAAGCACTCATACAAAGAAATTTTTCTCTAACATTTACGCTGATATTGCTTTTATATGAATGTCCTCTTACCCAATTGCTTCAATTAAGTTTTCCTAGTGGGCTTAGATAAGATTGATCTGAAACTTAGTACAGCTCATTAATTAGGCATCCATCCAGAATTGCTTAGGTTCAGGAAACATTGGGAAATATATCGATGCTTTTCAACCATATAAATCATGTTGATCAGGCTTACTTCACATGAAAATGAGCTGACATCTTGATATTATGGATCAGGCTTTCCGAGATTATTCGGTGTGCAATTCAAATTGAATTTTCTTGACACTCCATGGATGTATGAAGGAAGCTATGAAAATTGGAGGCGGCAATGGATATCATATTCCTCACATAAAGAAAGAAATACTAGAAAGACAAGGGCGTCTTCCTTTATAGCTCAGCTGCGATGCCTTGTTGGTACATGAAGCTATGGCACAAATCAACGACTAATTCCTCCATCATGACCTATTTCGAATGCAAGAATTATGAATTTTGGAGGTTGAATCAGGATATGTTGTGCCTTATTGTTTTAGAAATTGTTATTTTTTGCTAGAGATGTCGGACTCCTTTTCGTTTTCTTTGTGCAACAATTTTGAACTTTCTGCTATGAGTACTCCGCCGTGCATGCATGCACAGCAGTGATTCATGCATCACCGCTGCGTCCATTCATGCACTGCCGCGTGCTACCGCCGCCGTGGTCTACGACCATGATCTGTCGAATCTGGCCTTCGCATGTCTCCACCGTGTGTGCGGTAGGACGAGCCAGTGTTGCGGTCGGCCGGAAGGGGAGGCACAGCAACTGTGCGTGCGGGCAATGGCGATAGCGGGAGGAAGGAGGAGCACGGTGGCCAGTAGGGCCACGGCTCGTCGAGGGGCGTGTCTTTGAGCGTGGCCGTCGGAAGCGATGCGTTGGTGGTGGAGGCTGCGGCATATTTGACCTGCTGACCTGCGGCATATTCGTCAAGGGCAAATGTGGAAGAAAATCGTTCGGACATGGGAAACGTCATGCTTTTTTGAACTTTCTCAATCTCTCCAGGACGTTAAGTAATTTCGACTGGAGGGAGTATCATCCTGCAGGCACAATCCATTTTGCATACACGCCAATTAATTTTTTTTAAGACATGCTACTTACCACAAGTAGTTCTGTTCTGTTGCACATCCACCTCTCACGGAGTCACAACCCTATAAAATGTGTACATGCTTTAATCGCGCGTAGAGATGGAGCCAGCAAATGAAGTGGGTTAGACGGTAAGATCTATTGAGGAACCATCATTGGCGAGTCCAGTCCGAGCGATTAGCTCATAGACAAACTCAGAATCGTAAGAACAATGCAAGAACACAAGAACAAAATAGTAGATTGTGCGTAGAGGTGGAGCCAGCAAATGAAGTGGTTTAGACGGTAAGATCGGTTGAGGAACCATCATTGGCGAGTCCAGTCTGAGCGATTAGCTCATAGACAAACTCAGAATCGTAAGAACAATGCAAGAACACAAGAAAAAATAGTAGATTGAACCCATATATATGAGGGGACTTTGGGCTTCTCTTTATTGCTCTTTTGTAAAACTGTAGTACAATTGTTGGGGTCCCTCCTCCTTTATATAGGCTACTGAATGGATGAAGAGCCCACCTTGGGCCAAGACTCCCGACCTGGGCCCGGTTTCTTAACACTCCCCTTGGACACTCATCCGTCATGTTCATGTCTCGTCAAAACTCCATAAAAACCTAGTAGGAAAAATCTGGAGAAAGAGTACATGATATGCATTCTGTTGTGCTACACGAATTGCCTCGTTAAAAACTTTAGCCGATAAACTTTAGGAAAAACTCGTCAAGGGAAAAAAGAGTGCAATCCATCCAATTTCATTTAATTTCCAGGATTTATACTTTGGGTACTCGATCTTCACGATCAAGTTTCAAATGAATTCATGAAGATTCTCCCCCTCAATTCTGCACTTCTCTAATTCTTATCATTCTAATTCCACATATGCATCCTTCAAAGCTAGACGCTAGAAGTGACTTAGTGAATAAATCTGCAAGATTTTCACATGACTTAGTATGCAATACTTTAATTCCATCCATCTTTTGCAATTCATGAGCATAGAAGAACTTGGGGTTAATATGCTTTGTGAGAGGACTCTTCACATAACTCATCTGCACTTGTGCAATACAAGCTGCATTATCTTCATAGATAATAGTGTGGGTTTGCGCGGTATTCAATCCACACGACTACTGGATGTGGTGAATCATCCATCGAAGCCCGTCATATTCTCGTGAGGCCTCGTACAGTGCTATGATTTCTAAGTGGTTCATCGAAGTCGATACATGACTTTGCTTAGACGATTTTCATGAAATTGCAGTTCCACCATATAGGAATATATAGCTTGTTTACGACTTGGCTGCATGCGGGTCTGACAGGTACCTAGCATCTGTATAGCCATTCATAGCCAGGTCTTGGTTCTTTCTATAGAATAGACCAAAGTCTTTGCTTTCTTAGAGGTATCGGAAGATGTCATTCATTTACTGCCAATGTTTTTGGTAGGTTCTGTACTATACCTTTCTAATAGGTTTATGGCAAATGCAATATCCAGTCTAGTACAGTTTGCTATATACATGAGTGCTCCTATTGCACTTAAGTATGAGAATTCTAGTCCCAGGACTTTTTCCCCATCTTCTCTAGGTCTGTACAGATCCTTGTCATGCTGCAAAGATCTCTCGACCATTGGCACTTTCGAAGGGTATGCCTTTCCAAAGTCGAATCTTTCTAATACCTTCTAAGTGTAGGTTGACTGATGCACTAATATCTCTTCAGGGGTATGCTCAAGCTACAAGCCTATGCAATATTTGGTTTTACCAAAATCTTTCATTTCAAACTCCGACTCTAGGTAAGAGCTTGCTTCCTTAATATCCTGCAAGATTCTGATGATATTCAGATCATCTTTATACACTGAGATTATACAAAATCCATCCTGGGATCATTGTATAAATACATAGGGGATATTCTCATTGTTCGTGTAGCCTTTCTTGCATAGAAAGTCTCTTCAAACGATTATACCACATCCTGCCTGATTGCTTAACTTTGTACAATGACTTTCTGAGTTTCACACTGTACATATTTCTATTTGCTCTATCTTGGTTCGGGACAAGATACATTCAGGTATCTTCATATAAATGTTCGAATCCAAATTTCCATAAAGGTATGCAGTTGCCACATCCATCAATTTAATTTCTAAATTCAAGTTTACTACTATTGAGATTAAATATCTAAAGGGAGTTCCACCCATGATAGGAGAATATGTTTCTTCATAATCATCTCCTAGATGTTGAGTGAAATCTTGTGCAACGAGCCTTGCTTCTTTTTATTTCTCTTTCGAATAAATGCCCAATTATGCCCTTGGGGTGCATATGGGGAGACGTGTGGCTTACAGGGCCAAACACCTCTCTTTTATTCAAAGATAATAATTCAATTTCTATTGCCTTCTTCTAATCTTCTTAATATGATCTTTTCTTATATTCAGCGAGCGATGTAGGCTCTAGATAAAGATCGATGATTGTGGCAATTTTCTTTGCAAAGTAAAAGTCGACATTGGCTGTTGTCTTATTCATAGATTCTCCCGTGGTCACCAAGATTATAGCTATTTCTTTATAAGGTGATTCTTCTAATGCTTCTATTTGCTCACCGCTGCTTCCAATTACGGGGGGCAAGTCCCTTTAGTTTTTCAGCTCCGATGTTCGCACACACATCCCTGTTAATGTCTCCCTTCCTGGGGATGTTGAATTCTAGTATGCCTTTTATGAAGGTTCCATACTGGTGCCAGGTCTCAACTGGCTCCCCTTCTGGTTCCGGGGAACTTTGGTGATTGACTGTGTTAAGTCCCTCTTATTCTTTTTCACCAGGCGTCCTCGGTTACTTCAGATTTGAGGGGCCGGAGTTCTCATCCTTTCTGAGGCCTTAGGACGGGATTAGGAATACCTTCATGGGTATTTCAACCCTCTCCAGTGCATTGTGTGCAGGCACATGCGACTTGGTTACGCTCTTCAAATCACTAAAGTGGTTGGGCAGTTGATTCACTAATGCTTGCAAATCAATTATATTCTGGACTTCAATTATCTTCTAGACTTCAATTATCTTCTAGACTTCAATTATTTACTTCACTAGCGCGTGGGTCATGTGCATGGTCTTCAATTATCTTCTGGACTTCCACGTTATTTCCCGATATTTTTCATCAAGGGGTTGATTTCCTCCCCTAATGACGGGAAACTGACCTCATCTAATATACTATCAGCGAATTGGGCATTATGCAAATCTCCAGTCATAGGGTTCAAATACCTAATTATGGATGATATCTCATAACCAACGTATATACCAGACTTTCGAAGAAGGCTCATTGCAGTTTGCTGCGATGGTGGTATAGGTACATAAATCTTGCAACCAAACCTGCTAAGATGAGAAATTTTCGGTGCTGACCCTTGTGCTAGTTGCATAGGTGAATGGATGTTATATGCTGACGGTCTAAAATTGATGAGAGTTGTTGCGTGCAGGATTATGTGTCCCCAACATATAGTTGGTAAATTACAATTCTGCAAAATCTGCTAGTCCATTTTGGATGTGGACATGCGGTACGGAATGCTCAACTTTTAATTCCCATTTCCATGCGGTAATCATCAAATGTCTTTGAAGTAAATTCTCCGGCGTTGTCCATTCTGATGAACTTCACATGATGATATGGGAAATTATTTTTTAATTTCAATTATCTGCGAGATTAGCTTTGCAAAAGCAAGGTTTCTCATAGACAATAAACATACGTATGATCTTTCGGAAAAAGCATCGATGAGCACCATAAAATACCTAAATGGCCTTGATAGGGACCGTATAGGACCACAAAAGTCTCCCTGGATACGATCCAGGAATGCAGGGACTTCATCCTTCACTTTCAGAGCAAAAGGTCTAGTAATGAATTTCCAAGTGGCTCATGCCTTAATTATCTTTCTCATCATCCTAAGACCTGGGCGACATAATCTATCATACCAGAGATAGAAAAGTTCAGAGCTTCTAAATACGATTTTCATGGCAGTATAGGCTGCAGGTGCCTTAATATTAGTGTAGTATAGCCCAGTTTCATATGAAGAAAGTCGTTCTAATACCCTTTTTCACTTTCTTCATGCTTTGCAATGAGTAGGTATTTCTTACCATACTCTTCTTCCGTCTATGTGTGGAAACCGTTAGCGCGAATATCCTTGAGAGTTCTAGTCGATTCTAGGTACAACAAGGTTTCTTCAATGACCAAAGTTGTGCCCATCGGAAGTATAATTGTGGCCATTCCTAAGCTTATTATACAAGCATCGCTGCTCACGATTGTCATAAGACTACCAGCATTCTTGCTAATCGACTGAAAGAGTTTCGTCTCTCTCAAGATGGTACTCGTTGTGCTGCTACCTGCTAAGCAAACTTCCTCCATACGGCGTCATACGTGTTCTACTATAATGTACTTTATTAATATGCAACAGAAAGCAAGCAACACATACATAAAATACTTCAGATATCAGAACATATCTTGCTATTATAAATATGGGAATATAAGCCTTGTAGGACTCATCATAAGAATTTAATGTCCATTATTCAAAGAACAGAATAATTCAATGTTCTGCTTCAATTACAAACTGCAAGTTACTATAAAAGATCTAAGTGCAATTTGTGCACTAGATCGAATCGGCGAAGTATTCAGAAACTTCTGCCTCAATCTGCTCTATGGCGATTTTCTCTTCTTGGGCAACTACGGCTGCAGCTGCTGTGATGTCCAAAGGAGAAATGATGGGGGCTGCTACTGGGCTGTCCACATCTATGAGTACAACTAATGGATGTGGATCCTCCGTGCCTGCAATGACGAGGTGTGCCTCATGCTGTACTTTGCCCTTCTTCTTAGTCTAGAAAGCATCAATAACATGTTGTGACTCACGACCTTACCCATCTTGCCCCACTCCTTCGTGAGAAGCTTCCTCACCTTGTAGTTGCTAGCATTGGCTTCATGTCTAACATTGCTACTAGACGACTGTGAGATGTAGTTCTTCCTTAGAACATCATCTTAAGTTTCTACAATTTGCATGGCGTCAATCAATTTGGCATACTCCTTGTAGCTGTCTTGACGATAGTTGCGTGCGGATTGCACCGCATTCGAGTGAAATGTAGAGAGAGTCTTCTCAATTTTTTGCTCATTCGTGATTAGCTTATCACAGAGTTGAATACTAGTACAAATTCTATACAAATTCTGGTCATACTGGGTTAGTTCTTCGAACTTCTGGTCCGTGATGCCAGTCATCTTCATATTCATGCAAAGAGTTCATAAGATTACTGCTGGTAATTTACATAAAATGGTTGCAAAATCTCATAATGCTCTTCGAACTCCCGGTTCATGATCCCGTATTTTTCTATGCATTTTCATGATTTACTGCTATTTTTAGTGATTAAAAGCAATATAAACAATTGCAGATAATCAAAAACAAAAAATACAATACATAAATTGCATAGAAATAATAATAACAAAGTTAAACATGCTTCAAATGCTCAAAATTATTCAAAATTTGAATTTTCGAGGCCCTTTTTTGCTGGAATATGAGTTCGCGGTGAATTCTGCAATTTTTAGGGGTTAAATCGTGAAATTTCAGTTCTGAGAAATATTTTCGTGTAATTTCAGAAAAACCCGAGGGCCCTTTTGTAAAAGTCTGGGATTTCCTTTCTCTCTCCTGATTTTTCCTTTTTTTGGATTTCTTTTTTTGAAAATGGGCCAGGCCATTCGCTTTTCGGCTCGTTATTCAATGGGCCAGCTTGGCCCAATGCCTCACCCGGCTTAGCACGCCTGTGCCTTAAGTGGGAGCTAGGGTTTCCCTAGCTCCTGATTTCAGTGGTGGCAGTGCCCATTCGGGCGCTGTAGTGGTGGTGCTACCCTTGTGGAGGCGGCGGCCAGTGCGGGGCTGTGCGCGTGCGTGCGCACTCGTGCAGGAGGCCGCGTTCATGCGGAGGGCGCGTGGCTTGCGCGCCCGTGTGCGTCGCCGGCGGCGGTCTTGGTGTGTCGGCGTGCGTGCGTGCACTCGTCACGAGGCGCGTTCATGCGGAGGGCGTGTGGCTTGCGGCGGCCTTCGTGCAGGTCGGCGGCGGCGTGCCTCGGCTTCTGGCCAGCGCGGCTTTGAGCCAGCGCAGTGGTACGGTCAGGGGAAGGTGGCTCGGCGCGCTTTGTCGGGGCGGCGGCCGTGGCGCGGTAGCGCGTTGCCGTCAATGGGCGGCGGTGCTGCGGCCATGCGGGGCGCGGCGCCTCCCTTTTTCACCGCTTCAATGCGCCTGTGTACATGATGATGGCCGCGTGCAGGCATGGTGGCGCGATCGTACAGGGCGACGCGGTGGCGCATACGGGCGCGAATCGGCGGAGGCGGATGCGGCGCGGCGCTTTACCTGACAGCAGATCTTGTTGTACTGTGTGCATCGCGGCCGTGGTAGCGCGCTCTAAGCGGCGTGGGTGTCCGGCGTAGCGCGGCTCCGTCGGCGGCGGCCGAGGCGATTCTTTGCGCCGCGGAGGATACTCATTCACGTGTGATCTTTGTTCATGCATAATTACTGTTCATGCGCAATTACTGTTCATGCAATCACCAATCGGCTTGGCCGGCGAATTCAAGTTGGCTCGCGGTAGATTAGAACGGATTTGCAATCCACAGTGCAGTCTTCATCTACTATTTCATACAATGTACCGATCGGTATTGTGCTGGCGACTTCAAGTCAGCTCGTGGTAGATTAGAGCGGATTTGCACCGTGAAATAAAACAATCTAGAAAGCAACAATTGCATAATTGAAAGCGATCTAGAAAAAATGATTCGATCTACGAGCGTTGTGCTACGATGGTTACCTTTCGATCCGAGGAGAGTCGATTGTGCTGATAACGTGTTGAGGAACCGTCGCTGGCGAGTCCAGTCCCAGCGATTACCTCGTAGACAAACTCAGAATCGTAAGAACAATGCAAGAACACAAGAACAAAATAGTAGATTGAACACAGAGATATGATGGGACTTCTGGCTTCTCTTTATTGCTCTTTTGTAAAACGTAGTACAATTGTTGGAGTCCCCCCTCCTTTATATAGGCTACTGGATGGATGAGAAGCCAACCTTGGGCCAGGACTCCCGGCTCTCGGCCCGATTTCTTAACAAGATCTACGAAGTGAATTAGGTGTGGAATTGATGCAGATCACAGACAATTAAGTTTTTGTCGAGATCGCGTTCCTAGGTACGTAGGATCTTTTTTTCCATGGATCGAGGGTAGAATCACGATTCCATCAAATTTTGGAAAGCGCGTGTATTTTATAGAAAAAAATTATAATTTCAAATATGTAAGTCTATATAACAAAAAATGTCATAAAGAACGAAAATGTATCAATTAGAATATGACAATTTTTGTTCCAAACCGTGAATATTTTTTTTACTAATCGTGACAACCGGTGCATAGTATCGATTTAGTTTTGGTATTATAACTTATAATTAAAATGCTGGATCCTTCTGATTGTTAAAATGAAAACATTGCACAATTTAGTTTGACATACTATCTGGCTAGCATTTGCATTAAAACTAGAACATAAAGAATTGTCATCTACCAGAACAATCACTAGGCTATTCATAGTCTGGCCTATACCATAAAAGTTCATCTTTCTGCCTTATTTTTTCATATGAAAAAAATCGGGTTATCGGATGAACAAGTCTCCAAAACATGACTGCTTATCTTTATATATACTCCCTCCGTTCTTTAAAGCTTGTTGTTGATTGCATCATTCACTAGGTTTGGGATGTCAAGTATTAAAAACCAGAGGGGGTACTAATTAGAGGCCCTCCTAGAAGCCCTCACATTAATTCTAGATGGATAAAAGGCTAGAAATTCCCACATAAATAAGAAATTCTAGAAATTCTCACATTAATCCAAAAAAGAGAAGATCTGTATCATCCAAACTTCATAATACTATAAATCAATGGCTTAGATCAAGTCTTATGCAACTATGTACTAGCAAAAATCGATAGAGTCCTATGCAGCCACGTACTAGCAGAAATTGAAGAATTATAATCCAATGCGCTATCACATCGGGACTCATGCATGCATGATGTCTCCCGTGTCCAGTCAAGAGTTTGCAAGGTTGGAGTTCTTACATGCATGGTGTCTCCTATGTGGCTATGTCCGGTTACAAGAAGGGGGCTAGCTTCTGGTATGGAATCTTGGCGGTGATTGTTTTTTTACTAAGCATTGTTTCTTCCTCCATGCATATGGATCCACAGTACGTAATTTTTGAGTTCAAAGCTTTTGTACTCAAGATAGTAACATAAATACCCTGTCTAAAACATTCTATCGAACAAGTTTATGTCTAAATTGTACAACATTGAAATCCAAAATTTTCTATTAAAATAACTTTCCAATCTTAACCATTCTACTCAAATAGTAAAAGTTTCAGCTCCAATTTTGAAACTTTCCTCTCAAGTAACTTTCTAATATAAAAATTCCTACTAAGTAGTGAATTCTATTAAAAACTTGAAAATTCTACTCAAGTTTAGAACTGAATTTTGAAAAAAAAAATCATTAAAAAACTTCCTATTAAAAGTTATCAAACTTCCTAATCTCTCTATTCAAACTTAGTACTGTTATCACTAGAAGAATCTGCATTATTTTTGCCACAGAACAACCCAGTTGCATGTGTTGCACTACCCTCTATCTCGCTCTCTCTACACGATGCAAAACAGTGAAAAGTGATGGCGTTTAACATTGCCAGCTTATTGGGTTTTGCCAAAGCTACATGCCGTCTGAAATCGATCGCGCATACATGAATTAGTAATAAATTTAAATTTAAAGGGATAACGAATTTCATAAACATATATATCCATAATAAGCGTACATATAATTAGTAATAAATACGTAAAAGCTAAAACAATTATGAGGAAAGATATGATAGCTAAATATATGTAATTTTGGGTATTAAAATTTTAGAAAGTAGTATAGTATCCAAGAATAAAGTAAAAAGAAAAAACTAAAGTAGTTGTGGGACCTGAATACCTGATTAAATAAAACCTGCACATAAAATCAACAAAAATATAAAAAATCTCTAGCCCGTGCAGATGCACAGGTTGATGACTAGTATATAAAATTTATATCTCTACAGAGAACTATATGTATGTAGGAAATAGTTTTTTTTTTTATATATACACATGTCCATTTGATAAAGCAGCTAGCAGACATGCATACTGGATAACGTTTAAAACAACTTTACATGGGGGCTAGCAAGATATATGGGAATATTGGAATATTTTTTGGATGCCAACCACTACAAAAATATGGAATCACTGCATAGCTTGAAAGATCCTCATGTTTTGATAAGGTTTGAATCTGCCATTTCTTTTTCAAGGCCAGGGCCACATACACGACAGCACTGGATGCTGATGTATGCCAATGATTCTTCTACTTATACATGCATGAATTTAATTTTAATTTACAAATATTTGAAGTATTAGCTTATAAGCAGTAGGGTGTACTATACAGAAATAAAGAAATTAAGGAAATAGCTTCTGTAATAGTTACACGAGAACAACTTCATTTTCAAAAAAGAAAAAGCACATAGAGCTACATGGCAAAAGGAGAAGGAACTTACCCGTACGTAAATGAGAGAGCAGTTTTTATTTTTAAATCTTTTTTAAAAAATATTTTAAAGATAGTCTCTTCCTAACTTTATTTCTAATTCTAAACCCTTTGGCCACGCCACCACGCGTGGCGTGGCAAAAGCATGTTGTCACGCCACGGATCTTGGCATGACAAATGAGTGTTGTCACGCCACTCCTCTTGGCGTGACAAGACTTAGCCCGAACACGAACGTGTTGGCTTGAGGGTTATCGGCGAGTTTCACTACTACGAAAGCCTCATCACGAGCGGTTCGAACCGTTTGTGTAAATCGTCTGTGATAACGGCGGTTATCCTGACGGTTTTGAGCCGTGCGTGATAAAGCTATCATGCACGGTTCGGAAGAAAACCCGTCTGTGAAAACAGGTATCATAGACGATTCGGAACAAGAACCGTCATACATGGATTCCTAACTCCTAAACCTCCCAATAAATTTCTCAAGCCATGGATTCATGGATACACGCATACACTCGATCATATACAAGTACCAACAGAAGTAGAATCTAGAGGAGAATCTAAGAATCTAACAGAAATCTGGATATGAATCTAACACAACTACCACAAGCTCATACATACAAATCTGGATCTGAATATAATAGAACCTCATATACAAAAGTACCAACAGAACCTCATATACCAGAGACATCGACGTCGGAGGAGGACTGGAGGAGCTCGGCGTCGGCGTCGGCGTCAGAGGAGGACTAGAGGAGGTCAGCGTTGGTGTCGGCGTCGACTCTCAGCTGTTGGGGAGGAAGACCACGTCGAAGGTTGGGGACTGCGGGAGCAAGGGAGGACCGGAGCCTAGAGGTGTAGCGGGGGCCAGGGAGCTGCGGGAGGACCGGAGGAGCAGCTACCAGCCGGAGCTCAGAGGAGGACTGCCGGAGCAAGGAAGGACCGAGCCCAGAGGAGGACCGAGACTGCGGGAGTGCGAGACTGAGCGCCCAGAGGAGGTCGGCCATAATATATAAGGACATATTTTTCCTCCCGCGCACGCGTTCAAAATTTTCAAATTCTGCATTGCGAATCACGAGCGGTTTTGTGATAGTAACTCATCACGAGCGGTTCTTAATCTGAACTATGCGTGATAGTACTCATCACGCACGGTTGGTATTAAGAGTCGTCTTAATACGAACCGCGTGATAGTACCTCATCACGACGGTTGGGATTAACAACGTCAGTGATTTTGATTTTACCATAGCCAATAGGAAAATTTGAAGCCATGGTAAAATCGAGAGTAAGGAAAATTTAAAGCTATGGTAAAATCAAAATCACAGACGGTTGTTAATCCCAACCGTCTGTGATGAGGTACTTATCACTGACGGTTGATACCATGAACCGTCTGTGAAGTATCATAGACGGTTCGTTATACTAACCGTCTGTGACGAGGTGTCCTCATCACAGACGGCTCCTTCTACCAACCGTCTGTGATAACCGTCTGTGATGAAGCACTATCACAGACGGTTCCAAAGGGAACCGTCTGTATAAGTTCAACACAGACGGCTCCTTTGGAACCGTCTGTGATGAGGCGTCTAGTATGACCTGTTTTGTAGTAGTGTTTGGTCACGCCGTGGTAGGTGGCGTGACAGCACAGTTTGGTCACGCCACGGGTCATGGCGTGACCAAAGGGGTTAGAATTGGAAATAAAGTTAAGAAGAGGCTATCTTTAAAATATTTCTTAAAAAAGATTAAAAAATAAAAACCGATCTAAATGAGAACTTGAGAACTTGTTTATTGCTAAAACATACTGAACATGAGACTGACAAGTGAACCATGAGCCCACATTTTAGCTAGTGAGACAACAATGTCGAATTTTCCCATAAGAATTTGATGATTAACAATAATTCTCGAAATGAAAGGAAAAAAACCACTGCCCTTCGGCAAAATTAAGCAACTTCCAAAATACTTAGTTTTCAATATATCAAATAAAATTATTATACTCCAAGTAACATCATGTGCAGTTTTCCAAAGATGTAACGTCTAATGTTTTTCACCCGGGGAATTGCATCTTGTGCTTGTTCCAATTCAACTTATTAGAACCATATATAACTACAAGGAACTTTTTTTTTTATTAATTAATCCTTTTTTAAATTTTATTTTAAAGTTAACCTCTCGCGACCTTTATTCCCAATTCTGACCCCTTTGGTTACGCCACCATCAGTGGCGTGACAAAACAACATTGTCACGCCATAGGATAAGTCCGCAAAATAGCACTTTTGGTCACCATTGGTGGCATTACCAAACAACACTGTCATGCCACTACTAGTGGTGTGACAAGAGATTGCCCAGATACGGGCTGGCGTGACAGTGTTGTTTTATCACGCTACGGATGGTGGCGTGACTAAAGGAGTCAGAATTGAAAATAAAGGTCGCGAGGGGTTAACTTTAAAATAAAAATTAAAAATAATTAAATAATAAAAAAAATCAACTACAAGGGCAAGTCTTTCTCAACAAAATATCACCTAAGCACCTTGCTATGTATACTGAGCTAACTTAGTTTTGCATCCACTCCATTTGAGTGGAAGTACTATATATAGTTCAGCAGCTTTAGATGCAGGTTGAGGGAATTAATTCAACTTGGGAAGACGATATTAAAGAATATATGGATTGATTGTACACCCGTTAACTTGGTATATAAATTAGTAGAATCTTATCTGGTAAATGAAATTTCACCCTTAATTTTCCTAAAGAAAATTTTAACTATTTTGACCGGTTGCAGTCTTTAATTTAACGTCTTGCATGTACTTCCCTATTGGCTATGTGGTCCAATATATGTTAGTTTGCAGATAAATTACACTTAATTTGTGCATAATATATTGTCATGCTATCATTTTGCACATATTAAAAAAAAAAACTGTGAAAAACCAAAACCTATCGTGATGAGTGACAATGATATCCACCGAAAATTCGAAGCGCGGAGAATCAATTGTACAACATGTTACACGAAGTGGCACGAATATATGTACCGCGTCGCCATCAATATCCATCTAGTTGTCACATGCACAAGTACAAAAGCAATTTGATTCCACGAGAAAAGAAAAAAAAAAGAAAAGAAAAACAAATTAAAAAGTCAAAACTAAAGTGATTCCACATATGCGTTAGGAGATCGAGCTCTAGCTACCATGCATGGAGGGATTGAGCTCTCATGCTCACAATGTGGCACACAACAAGCCACGCGTTTGCCTGTGGCTAGCTAGATCTCATCTATCCATTCCATTGTGGTTTTGGAATCTATCAAAATAAAGCCATTGATGCAGATGAAAAGAGATAAAGTAGTGACCAAATGCAAGTAGCTAGAGGCATCTCTTTTCTCTCTTGCAGGTGCTCGTCAGTATCACCGCTACCTCGCCGGGATAGCGAGTGTATACGGTGCAATGTGGGTGCCTGGTGGCTCGGATCACCTTGCTTATTAGTCCGCTTTCTCTAGCTACTAGTACTCCACTTTCTCCCCTCAAAAGCTTGGAGAGATGGCCGCCATGGCAAGCTAGGTTTGGAGTGCTATCTCCTCTGAGTATGTATTTGCTCTTCGATCGTTTCTGCTTTAATTATTTGCCTCCTGACATTCTTCTCCGCCTTTGCTGCAGCTAGCTTGCCACGGTTTCGGCGAGCGAGGCCTCAATCTTCTTGTACTCTAGCTTGCTGCTCAACCTTCCGTCCTGAAGGTGAGATCCCTTATTGTTGATTTCTCCGGCTTGATTTCTCTGGCTTGCTTTTGTTGTTGTTGTGTTCACAATCAGACACCACCAGATGTATTGGCCTCTTGCTCCATGCATGGGATTGTTTTGAAGCTTGCTCATTTGCCCGCCGTCAAGTTCCCGTCAGACGGGAAAGGGAAGCGACAGTTCAGATGAATGCAAGTAGATGAGACAATTTGTGGTTACAATATTTAGATATTAGGTAGGAACCAGGTTGTTTTCCTCAACCGAAAATAAATTCTAAGCAATTTTGTTGAGTCAATCATTTTTGGGTATAAAACTTCAGTGGCTTTGGACGCCACTGGTACTTTTCTTGCCGTTAAAGTCAATCGAGCCGTCCGTTGTGTGCGTATTAGTAGTTAATCCATATCCGCCAGGGTTCTGATTACCGGTAAAAAAAACCAAACAGGGGTCCGGTTTGACCAGTTACTGGGAAATTTTGGCCAAAAATCAAGCAAAAAATAATAATTTAAATTTGAATTTTGTGGAAAATTTCGATTTTTTTAGAAAATGCTTTCCAAATTTGTATATATCAACTAGATAATCAAATATACATGTAATAAAGATGAAAATGAACTTGAAATTTGATGTATTTTGTATTTACTCTCTCCATTCAGAAATATATGACGTTTTAGAAAGCATGTAGTCAAACTTCCTTAACTCTAACCACTAATATATCATTTTAGAAAGCGTGTAGTCCAACTGCTCTAACCACTAATATATATATATATACTATTTGGATTGGTTACGTGAAAGTTGTATTATTATATTAGCATGTAAAATATTTTTATAATATAATATTTTTATATTATTTTATGAACGTATTCATATAAAAAGTAATGGTCAAAGTTGTAAATTGAAAACCGTGTCAATATCCAAAACGTCACACTTCAGTGGGTAATTGGAATTTGGACATCTCTAGCCGGTATTGTTTCTTGTTACTGTTTTGCTAATTTTCAGTCACCTGAAATTCTCTTACCTCTCAGCAACCTAAAATTACATAGTAGTAAGCCTAAACTTACCGTGCTAACTAATGTTCAATTTTAGTAAAGCTTTGTTATAATTTTTAGCTTTATTTGTTTTTAAATTTTATGGTTCACCTAGATTTACTTTATTTTTGTCTAGCTTCCTGCTCAACCTCCCGTCCTGAAGGTGAGATGTGTTCACAATGAGACACCATGGCATTGGTGTGAAGCTTGCTCCCGTCAGACGGGAAAGGCAAGCGATAGTTCAGATGAATGCAAGTAGATGAAACAATTTATGGTTACAATCTTTATATTTTTTTGAAATAATATTGTTTTAAAAAAATTTACAAAAATAAATAGTCGATTTTTCTTTTTATAAAACTAGGCTAATGTCGTTATTTGAAATAGCGAGATTGTCATGTCGCCATTCCAAATAGCGACAATAGCCTAGAACAGTGCAGAGAGGTCCCTGTCATCATTTCAACTGGCGACAGAGACCTCTGCCTGTTCTTTTTTACTGTCTATTTATGACCATATATTTTGTGGACAAATCACAATGATATTACAGAACATTCAACGCAACGTCCTCACATATTTTGTCGATAAATCAAAATGATATTACAGAACATTCAGCGCAACGTCTTTATATATTTTATTGACAAATCACACTGATATTACATAATATTCAACACAACGTCATCACCTAGTTTTTCGACAAATTACACTGATATTACAAAACATTCAGCACAATGTCATCACCTAGTTTTTCGACAAATCAAAATGATATTACAAAGCATTGAGAACCACATGTTTCAACAAGACGAACCTTTCTCGTGGCCGCGACCTCAATGTCCGCCATGTCGACCGCCTCGAGTGGGGCGGTAGGATGAGGTCCCCGCAACGCCGTCTGGACTGCCGATGTCTCCTTCATGTACTTGGGTGATCCTCTCGTGGTTTATCCCGCGCCATATTTTATGCATGCAATGTATCTTGAAGCGAAGCTCCCTTGTGCCCATCTTGGATGTCTGGTACATCTCACCCTTTTTGCTTTTGTCCTCTATGTACTTGGTGATCATGGCAGAGTACAGTACTCTGACATTTACCATGGCGAGCGACGTGTTGTTACTTCTGTTAACAAAGTAATTTATGGTACCGCGGAGAATTGCCTCCACAATATCGCGCATGACCCAATTGTACACCTCGGCTAGATTGGTTATCATAACACCATATCGAACACCACCCCTATCATGTAGCAGCGACCACTTCTTCTTAGGTTCGTGCTCAATCCAGTCAGAGAAGCATTTCATCAGCGCACCCATCTTCCTCGCCATACTAGGACCATCTGTGGGTAGCTGTGGCAATACATCGGGGGCGTGGTCAATGCTTGTAGCGGCTTTTTTCGCTGCCTCCCTTCTGTGCATTCGGGTCCGCTCATCCAGAATCTTCCAGAGCTCGTCAAACTTTTGTTGTTAATTCTAGTTGTATAGCCGCTTGAACAGGTTCATTAAGTCCTTGTTGTAGAACTGCTTGTAGAAGTTTGCACCCAAATGTCTCATACACCACCTGTTCTGCAAATCCACCCATGATACACCACTTATTTTGCAAATCGACCTATGAAAGTGGTTTCCATGGGTGGATTTGCAGAACAGGTGGTGTATGAGGCACTTGGGTGCAAATTTCATTGTTCCCGTCCGTCGATATTGCAGTCAATATCTAGCCCTTGTATATTCCAGTCAGGAATGTGCCATTCGTGCAAAAGATCGGACGACAGTGCCGGAATGCATTGATACATGGACCAAAGATGAAGAATACTCACTTCTATACCCTCTTATTACCCCCACTTCGAATGCGTAGAATCTTGAATGGCGACATGAGTACCGGGATTGCTGTCCTATATGACCCGGAGTTGGTCGGATAGGTTTTGGTGGGAGTCCTCAAACATATCGAACCTTGATTTCAATGTCTTCTGTTTTGCCCTCCATTCCTTGGTATAGCTGATTGTATAATGGAACCTTGCCTTAATCGCCCAAATGATGGACCGTACCTCAAAATCTAGATTATCCATGATCTCACCATACATGATGTTCGCGATGAAGCCTGATGATAGATTCTTGTGGGACTGCACTAACTCAGCGACGACACATATGTGAGGAACCACTATAGAGTATTTCCAGTAGGTGTCCCACTTAGGCTAAAATACGTACACTCACCAAGGCCATCCCTCTATGTCATACTTTGCGTCGTAGCATCTTGGATTAGACTTGACGACTGTGAATGTACGCCGCACTGACAAGGCATATAACTTTACCGCCTCCTACACGGTACATAGCTCCTTGCCTGACCTCGCTCTAGTCGTACTCCTACGGCACACGGAATCCTTCGTTAACGATAAGGATGTCGAACCGATATGTGTTCCACTTAGATGGAACTGCTTGTTATTCCACAACATCCTCGTTGTCGGATCCTTCATCTCCTAATAATGCCATGTAGTCCTGATCTTCGAGATCCATCCTTTGGACTAGGGCTTCCAGCTCCTCACCCTCATCAGCAAGTCCACTAGCTTGCCTGACTGAATGAGCTTTTTCTACACGGTCTTCATCGACAGCATCAGCAACTCCCAAACCTTCGGCCATTGTGTGCGTCGTGCTGTGGCTAGAGTCCCCGACTTCTTCTTCAGTATCACCACTCTATTCTTGTTCAGCCGTCGATGCAGGAGTGGGCTTGACATATGCCTGGGCTAGAAGGATCAAATCTCACCATTCCTCCCTTGCCCTGCGTACATATGACTGCCATGACCATGTTTCCTTGAGCTGCATTAACTCCCAATATGTGCCTTGTGGTGCTCGGTTGGCAAGACAACTCAATCTAATATCATACACAACGTGTTTCAAATCGAATGTGTAGAACAACCACAGCATCACAGCTCACCATGTATACTGCTGTGGTCTTGTTATGGTCACGGTCGTCGATTGGAAATAACGCAAATCAATTCCCTCGGGACGCTCAAGAATAGTCCATTGACTGTAGTAAAATTTGAAATTGGTGGCATTCGATATATTTGACATACTGCACCCATAACACAAGATTTTCACGATTAAACACATATTTAAAACTAAACTACCCAGTGAAAAGGATTATATACAACATACTACACTACATAACCGTACATCTAAAACAATGTAATCCATTCGGTTAAAAAAAATTACCTAAAAGGTGGATGACCGGATGGGCAGCGTTTCGCTAGCTTCTCTCCTCCCCTCTACTCCTCTCCCTTCCCTCCCCACTTTCTCTTTTTTCTGAATAAAAGTGAGTTATTCCAGAATTTTTGGGTCTTTTATAGGGTAGATTGTGTGTGTTGCCATTTGGAATGGCGATAGGAATTTGCGGGATCCCTATCTCCATTTGAAATGACGATTTTCCTAATTTTTAATATTAAAAAAATTAGCGACTTGCGAGATCCCTATCATCATTTGAAATGGCGAAATTGTCCTGTCGCCATTTCAAATGGTGACAGTAGCCTAGTTTTGTAAAAAAAAAGTTCTACTATTTATTTTTGTAATTTTTTCAAAAAAAATATTATTTCAAAAAAAATCACAATCTTTAGAAATTAGGTAGGAACCAGATGGTTTTCCTTAACAAAAAATAAAGTCTAAGCAATTTTGTTGAGTCCATCATGTTTGGGTCTAAAACTTCAGTAGCTTTGGACCAAACTTATCAATACCATTACGGAACCAGCCAGTATGGCATGTATGTACCATTCCGCCACCTAAGCTCGATGCTAGTCAATATCGGTTCGATACCAGTCATACCGGCTTTGATACCGGACAATGCCGGCCATACCGGTGGAATTGAAAATACCATCTATTGAACTTATTGTAGTATATGTTATATTTGATCCTAATACTATGTATTTAGAGTAATATTACAACTGAAATTTAGTGTACATACAATTAAACATATATATACTTATAAATATATATTATTATATTAAACTCCGGAACGGCATAACGGTATGGGCCGGTACTAGAATGTACCATTCAAAGATTCAAATCGGTATGGCCTCTGAAATAGTATTGACGAGTATGCTTTGGGTGCCACTAGTACTGTTTCTTGTCGTCAAAGTAAATCGAGTCGTTCGTTGTGTAAGTATTAGTAGTTAATCCATCGGTTCCCTGCTCCAGGGTTATCATTACCGGTAAAAAAACCCGGTCACTGTAAAATTTTGGTGAAAATCATCCAAAAAAATTTGAACTTTGTGAATTTTTTTGAATTTTTTAGGAAATGCTTTCGAATTTTGTATATATGAACTAGATATTCAAATATACATGAAAGAAAGATGAAAATGAACTTGAAATTTGAAGTGTTTTTGCATTTACTCCCTCCGTTCGGAAGTATAGGAGGTTTTAAGAAGCTTGTAGTCAAACTTACTTAAATTTGACCACTAATATATAAGAACTATTTGGTTAGTCACGTGAAAGTTGTATTATTAATGATTTTTTTTCATAATGCAATAATTTTATATTATTTTATAAATATATTCATATAAAAAGTAATGATCAAAGTTGAATGTTAGAGACAGTGTCAATGTCCAAAAAATCGTACATTCTTAAATAGAACAAGAACACGAACTTTATATGAAAATGTGGGCCCTACCGGTAGGATTTGGCCCGTAGGGGGTGGGGGTCCAGTAATCAGAACCCTACCCTCCACCCCTGGTGCGCAGTGAAAGCTAGTGTCATTACTTCAAAGTGGTATTAACATTAGAGGACTGATCAACTTGCGTGCTAATATATTGGATTACTGTGTTGCAATCGACATCTACTGTTCAGGGGGAGAATGGCTCGCGAAAAGCCCATCGATGACTCATATTGGCCGGAAGTACGTTTGATCAACAACTATGCCTTGTTTATGGGGTACCTGTCCATGGCAGTAAGGGGGGTGGGTTTACTGGTGTTCACCTGGACCACGGTCGTTCTCCTCGGTGGCTTCGTCAACGTGCTGGAGAAGGAGGACTTTTGGTGTCTTACACTGATTACCCTCGTACAGATAGCTCGGTGAGTTTGCTTACCACTTAATTTATGCATATAATTTGCTGCTTAATTTCTTACCTTTCTTTTCCCTCGAACAAACATCTTAGGTTTGGACTTAGGATCATATAGTATCAACAACTTATAACGTCCAACCAAACTTATGCAATAGATGAATAAGAGAAATGATGCAGGGACTATAGAGACTAATGCATTGTTACATCCGGAATTTCTGGAGAAATATAGATTACTAGTAGGGTGGCTCACGGCTAGAATTCGTTTCAAAGTTTGTAGTATCAAATGATATAACTTAGATGTTTGAGAATATATTTACGTATCTTGCATACATCACAAACATTGTAAATGACAATAGAAGTTTGAATAAAAATACAACTTGAGAAACATAATTAAGCATAATAAGTTGTTGGGGTTCGTAGAAATGTAACTATTCTCCATCATGCATTGATTATATAGCTGCACGCCCCTATTTTTCCTCCATTGGTTGGTTACTCTTTTTAAAAATATATATATGCACATGTACCTCTATTTGATCTCAAGTAGTACATTGATAATGTGTGTGGCAAATTATATTATTAGTTTACATTATATTAGAGTATCTCACTAGCACTGCACCATAGGTGACTCACCTTGAACTTATCTTCCCTCACATGTCAGTTGCCCTACCAAACTGTGTGTTTTCTATCTCTTCTCGTCACCACAACTTTTATGCTTCAATCTCCAGCAGCAAGCCCAATTCTTAATCGATCCCTCTCAGCTGCTACCCGTTCCAATGTAATACTTTACCACATAATTATCTTCTACTTCTCTCTAATTATTGCTTAATGATGATCGTTGTGACATCAACACGCATACACGTGCAACCGTCACTGATCCCTGCCTGGTACACCCGTGACGCTCTCTCTAGTGGCTCCAAGCCTATTCCCTTAGGCTGTGCTATCTCTACTTCGAGCTCTTTGCTTCTATACATCTGTACTTCTATTTGCACAAATGCATACATGTATATACACATGTATGCTATTATACATGCTCGATGTTCTCTTCTCCTATGTCGGTCACTCATCTTCTTTGACATTAGGCAACTGAACGTTGTGGCTTCCTCACTAACTATGGCAACCTCCCATCTTCACTGATGCTGTCATGTCTACTTTAGTTGTTGTCTAATGATATAGAGAATCTTCTCGCCATTGTCGGTGACGTTGTGCCATCGCCATCGCCGGTGATGTCGTGCTACCAGCGATGGCACGCCCCTAGCTACCCGATGGCTCCACATTGTCTATAGCTCGCCTTCAATGCAAAGTTCCATCTCCTCTCTGCTAATTTTTAGTCTGAATTATATTTATTTAATTTTAGTGGAGTTTCTATACAAATCAAATTGCTAATCATATTTAATTTATTCTGAATTTTAGTTATTTAGGGATTTTACTATGAAATTCGTATGAAAATCAAATTGAAAGCTTTCTTTTTTATTCAAAATTTCAATTATTTTTTTATTGGAATTCATATACAAATCCAATTGCTAATTTTTCTTTAAGTTTTATTCCAAATTACAGTTATTTTGGGATTTTACTTTGGAATTCGTATTAAAATCAAATTGCTAATTTTATTTTATCTTTTATTACGAATTACAGTTATTTTTTGGAATTCATATACAAATCCAATTGCTAATTATAGTTTACTTTTTTATTTCGAATTATATTTATTTTGGGATTTTACTTAGGAATTTGTATGGAAATCAAATTACTTATTTTATTTTATTTTTTATTCTGAATTTCAGTTATTTCTATATTATACTTGACATAGACTATTTCTTTTAATCTAGACTATTATAATCTGAACCCACCACAATTGATAGTGTAGTGAACAACCCAGCTAACCTACATACATCCTTTGGTTCTGCATGGTGTACGGTAGCATCCCTCCGTGGTGTGCATGCATGTCAAGCTACTGCACATTGATTGTTTATTCTTTTTTACTTCCAAACCATAGTAGATTAGTTCTCCTTGCTGGTATGCTCTGTGAGCATATCCCCATTGTCCCAGGAGACTTATGTACTACTCGGCAAACCGCGGTAACACCTGACTCAGATGCCTCATTCTCTATAAAAAAAAACTCAGATGCCTCATGGCTCATGAGCTCTTTCTCCTAGAAGCACACAACCGGGTGAGATTCCATCCAATGTGAGGCTATGATCGTGTATTCATATTTCAATACCTAAGTCCTCTTGCGACCCGTCTACTTGCCCTGTTTGGGAGCCTTTTGGCTACGGATCGTATGGACGTTCTGCTGTTGATCAACGTGTGAAGGCACATTGCACCCCTCACAATTGTGTTATACCTTATAAGAGTCTTGCTGAAGCAATGTAATATTTGCACTATATTTGTCATTTTTTTTTTATGTATGGGAAGTAATCAAATTAAGACGATCCACGGTCTAGCGGCCTAGTAGGACTTGGAGCAAGCAATCAAGCATCAAGTGGTCATCATAAATATCCATTTTGTATTTTTGTTTATTTTTATTAGAAATTGTATTTATCTAGGGATTTTACTTAGGGATTCGTATGTAAATCAAATTATTAATTTTATTTAATTTTTTATTCCGAATTTCAGTCATTTTTTTGAAATTCATATATAAATCCAATTGCTGATTTTTATTTAAATTTTATTCCGAATTTTATTAATTTAGTGATTTTACTTAGGAATTTGTATGGAAATAAAATTGCTTATTTTATTTTTATTCTAAATTTTAGTTATTTTTGGATTGTATTTGACACAGACTTTTTTTAATCTAGACCGTTATAATCTAGTCCCACCATGATCAATGGTGTATATCTATTTTTCTCCGATTAACATGAGAATTTCTACCTCTTGAGAATGAACATGGTGGCTTCTTTTGCTTTTGCTTTAATAAGATAACTAGCAGTGTGACTCACGTATTTGTGTAGCTAGATTTGTTTTAAAGTTTGTAGCGGCAAATGATATAACTTAGATACTTCAGAATATATTTATGTATCTTGTAGCTATTTAGATTTTTAATATATCATAAATATTAGAAAATGACAATAGAAGCTTGAAGGAAAATACAACTTGAGTAATGTAATTGAAGTATGAGTTTTCATGGAAGAAAATCATGAGTATAATAAGTAAACCACTCTCCATTACGTAAACATCATGTAGATGCATGCCCTTAACTCTTTTTCAAAATGTTTGCATGCACATGTACCTCTGTTAAACTCAAGCAATATATTGATTATGTGTATAACAAAATTATCTTATTGGTTTACATGATATTAGAGTACTTTGCCCACGTATACATCGATACACCATGGGCGACCTACCTTGAATTTATCTTCCTTTACGTCGGTTGCCCCACCAAACCGTGTGTCTGCTATCTCTTCTCCCCACCACAATTTTTCTGCTTCAACCTCTAAGAGCAAGCTCAATTCTCGATTGATATCTCTTAGCTCCTATCACTTCTAATGCAATACTCTACTACATAGTTATCTTCTACTTCTCTCCAATTATCGCTTAATGATGATCGTTGTGACATCTACACGTATATGCATGCAAATATCGTCGATCCCTGCCGAGACACCCGTGGTGCTCTCTCAAGTGGCCCTAAGCCTATTCCTTATCGTTTGCGGTATCTCTACTCCGAGCTCTTTTGTACGCCCATGCTTCTATTTGTAGAAAGCATGCATATATGTACACATGCACGGTGTTATACATGCTCGATGTCTTCTTCTCCTGTGTCGATCACCTATCTTCTTCGACATTGTCTAACTCAACGATGTGGCTTCTTCACTAACTACGATCACCTCCCATGTTCACTGATGTCGGTATGTCTGTCTTAGTCGTTGTCTAACGATAGGAAGAATCTTCTCACTATTGCCAGTGACATCATGTCACTCACCAACGATGGCATGCTCCTAGCTACCCGATGATCACATAGCATCGTTAGCTCGTCTTTAATCGAAAGCTTCATCTCCTCTCTGCTATGTCTTCCCCATTATCGAGTTTCTTTGGCTATTGACTTCTTTAACAACGCCGATGTACACCATTCATCGTCGTAGCACTTGGCTCCTTTGACTCCGGTTTTTCTCTTCAACAGCTCCAGTGAGCAGCACAACATTGTCCTTGTCCAACAGCTAAGGTGAGCAGCATGGAATTGCTCTCATCTTTGTCTCCGCTGCCTCAGCTATTCGCTTCCTTGTGGACCAATGTCTTCTGGTAGGACAGATCAATGTCATTGCACTTTTTTGTGGTCTCCTCCAACACCATTCACGATATCCTCATTATAACTTGTATTTAATTTATTCAAAATTTTAGTCATTAAGAGATTTTACATTTGAATTCGTATAGAAATCAAATTGCAATTTTTTTTATTTGTTGTCCCTAATTTCAATTATTTTTTGTTGGAATTCGCAAACTAATCCAATTGTTAGTTTTTACTTAATTTTTATGCCGAATTACAATTATTTATAGATTTTACTTCAGAATTCATATCGAAATAAAAATGCTAATTTTATTTTAGTTTTATTCCAAAATCAATTTATTTATTTATTGTTGAAATTCGTATATTAATCCAATAGCTATTTTTTATTTCATTTTTATTCCGAGTTATATTTATTTGGGATTTTAATTAGGAATTCATATGGAAATCAAATTGATGATGTTTTCTTTTGTTCCAAATTTTATTTATTTAAGTATTTTACGTTGAATTCATATAGAAATAAAATTGCTAATTTTATTTTATTTTTATCCTAATTTTAAATTATTAATTTTGTATGTGTGTGTGTGTGTGTATATATATATATATTAATAATTACAGTTATTGGTGATTTTACTTTGAAATTTGTATCAAAACCAGTTTGCTAATTTTATTTTATTTTTTATTCTGAATTCCAGTTATTTTTTGTTGAAATTCGTAAACTAATCCAATTACTATTTTTTAAAATTTTATTCCGAATTATGTTTATCTAGTGATTTTACTTAGGAATTAATATCAAAATTAAATTGCTAATTTTATTTTATTTTTTATTCTGAATTTTAGTTATTTTTGCATTGTACTTGAGATGGACTCTTATTTCTATATTGTTTTTGACATGGACTCCTTCGTTTAATCTAGATCGTTATAATTTGGACTCAGCATAATCAACGGTATAGATGTTTTTCTTTTTTCACCGATTAATGTGGGAATTTCCAACCCTTAAGAACGAACGTGATGACTTCTTTTTGTATCACTTTAGTAATATAATAGATAGAATCCTCTATGGTGTGGTGATTCGCTCTGTCTCACCACGTCTGTTGCAACAACCGAAGGCAACAAACAGCAAGGCCAGATTCGTAACACCGTAGGGTCGCGTACGTAGTTGGCTGTCACGACGGGTGCTAGGCTCCTAGCAGCTGCACAATTCTCTCTTCCTCTAGTTGACTGTGCATATGTCAACACGTCTTATTTTCGAATTACACGTGGTTTTGTGAAAAGTTTAAACCATAATATCGCTCACATATCTAGGGCTGCAAATGACGGCATGATTCTTGGGATTTTGTGTATTTACTCTTATTTTTTCTTTGATACCGTACACCATTTGGTCTTATCACTTATCCTGTACCTTTTTTTTTGAACTATCACTTATCTTGTACAGGTCTAACTGTAACGTACTTGTACTACAGGTTCTTCGACGTCAAAAAGAAAGAGAAGTTAAGCTACATTGGGAAGTCGTTCTGGGGCATCTTTTGTACTGTATCTCCCATTGTCGGCGATGACCCGTCCTGGAAACGCCGACTGGTGGCAGCGGTCGTATTGTTGGTTCAAGTGCTGGTGTTCGCCGCTCTGCTGTTCCCTCTAGCAGCCCTCTACGTGTGTGGGCTGTTGATCACCACCGGGATTTCGATGTGGCGTCTAACATGCGGGAGCAACGCGGCGGATAGAGATCCAGCAAACATGAAGCCGGCACTGATTGTCCTCTATTCGCTAGCTCTGTTCCAGGGTGTGCTCTTCTGCTACAGGTTCGGCGCGTCTCGTGCGGGTCGGAGGCTAGTGAATAGAGTGGCCAAAAAATACGGGTTCGAGGATCCTGGACGCAAATCGGTTAAATACTACCTGCGCGAGACCAGAATTGAGTGCGAGAAGGACCCATCGTTCGCAAGACGAAGGAACCTGATCACGTACGCTGTGGGACTGATGCAGCCCGAATCATCGTCTGGCCGCTACGTTTCCGGGGCGAGGATCCTGGACACGCTCTTGGTGCAGCCGGAGCTTGCGGAGCACCACACGCTGATAAAACAGCTGCTGATTGGATCCGCGTCCTCTAGTAGCCACGTACTCCAGAAGCTGCTGCAGGCGCTGGACCCGAGAAGACCGCATGACGGCGAGATCAGGAAGCTCGCGGCCAGGATAGTGGCGCGCCTTGCCGGCGACATCCGTTTGGAGCAGTTCCCGCGAGGGATCCACAGCATATCTTGCCTTCTCGACGCCTCTCAGCAACAAGACGATGACAGTGCCCTGTCCGCTGACTACAAGGAGCTGATGGTGCAAGGCCTTCTTATCCTCGAGAAGCTCGCCGCCGACGAGAAGAACTGCAAAGCCATAAGCAACGCCCAAGGCCTTCTCTCCAAGGTCATGGCGCCTTTGAGCTCCGACGTACTCCACCGCATGGATCATGTTGCATGGTCGGACGTAGTAGACGCATCACTGCAAGTCATGTGCCGGCTCGTGACTGCTCGCGGAGAGACTGGCACCAAGCTGGGTCGTGAAATCTCAAGCAACAAGGGAGCACTCAGCACCATGGAGAGTATTCTCAAGTGTGACCAATGCAAAGAACAACTGAGCATACGAGCCATGGAGATTCTCACACAACTACCCATGGCCACCAAAAGCAGAGAAAGTTTCATCAAGAAGTTGATAGGCGTCTTTGCTGATGATAAGAAGGGCAGCGACATCAGAGGTTTGGCAGGTGAAAAGCTTGCGGCGCTATCTTTAAAAAGCAAAAGCGATGCTGTGATTGTCTTACAGGAAAATGGTGGTGTTGGTGATCTCACTAAAATACTTCTTGAAGACAAAAGCAGCAAATGCAGGATAAGCGCGGCGGGGATTCTGGAGGGTCTATGTATTCATTACACCGATGATGTCGAATGTGTCAACAACATGAACAAAACCATGACCGATGCATTGCCTAAGGTAATCTGTGCCAGATAAATACCGTGACTTGTTCGTTTTATTCTGATCAGCATCATATATGGGGTGATGTGATCCTGCCTTGAATTCTTACGCCTGTCAAACTAAAAATATTCTTTGTTCTAAAAAAAACTAAAAATATTCTTTAATGTTGCAGGTACTTGAAGCAATATTTTGTTGTGGGTCGACAGGGAAAAAAATACAAACAGGAACAGAAGCACATAAAGTCGAGATTCATAAATTGCAGGAAGCCCTTTTCTCTCTTAGCACGACGATATTAGACAGTTTGATCAGTGCAAATCAAGAAATGGCAGCATTTAGCTTTGCTGGGAAGCTCAAGGAGATGATAGAGGGAAACAGTCAGCGCACGGTCAAGTGCCTAAGAACAATGAAGCTTGCCAGTAAGATAGCCATATCGATGGTGAGACATGGAAGCAGGTACGTCAAAGTACAAGACATGGAGAGCTTTATGGAATCACTGTCCAAGGCTTCCAAGGACATGTCAGATCTTGACGGCGTCATGTTTATCTCTAGCGGCAATCATGGCGCAACGACACTCGCATACCTCGTGAAAGAAGCACAGGATCTTTTGGATGAAAAGAAGGCACGAGATTTGGCAATGTAATCCTCTAATTGAGTAGAATCCTGTATTCATCTGCAGTATGCAGACTCCATATATGCACTCTATGTTAAAGCTCTTTTATGGTACCTTTAATTTAATATTGTCTTTCCATTCTTTTATCCAATAATTCAGATTAGTTTGGATTTAGTTGTACATTCTTATATCCAACGGTTCAGATTAGTTAGGATTTAGTTGTACTACACCCGGGTAGTATGAGTAGTATAATATCAAGAGTAGTAAAATTTTAATTACCCATATGGGGATCACATAACACAAGATTAATATTTTCAACCATAGTTAGAAAAGTATATAATACCCTCCTGAAAAATTATAAACACAAATAAAAGTCTATTATGCCCTTGACAAATCAATGATCATATTTTATTTATACTACCACTATATACTGCCGGTATAATGTACCGTAAAATTTCTCCTATGTTAATCCGTACAATTGTTGGAACATTGTGTGTCATGAGAACTGAGAGCAATGGAAACTCAACTATTGTTGGAACATTGTGTGTCATGAGAACTGAGAGCAATGGAAACTCAACTATTGTTCGAACATTGTGTGTGTCGTGAGAACTGAGAGTGAACAATGGAAACTCAACTATATATTTCGTGCCATGTCAGTGAATCTCTGAAACGTCTAGTTAAGCATCGGCCAGCGCAAATGCTTCAGTGTGCCGGCCTGAGAGCCGCTTCTATCATGTTGCATTTTTTCGGTGGAGTCTTCCTGGATGCAGGAGACAGGATTACGTTGAACTTGTACTTTGTTTTCGTCTTTTCGTTCATGTGTCCTTAATGCAACAATCCAGTATGATTAGCGTATGCATGCGCGACTAGACCATCTCGCGCGCTTCAGTGGGCGCCGCTTTCGATGAAATGCTCCGATCCAGGCAGGTCCCGGGGACGCCTCGCTCAAACTGCGGCTAGGAGAAGTATATATCTCGGCTCAGGCCGAGGCAGGCAGAGCAGAAAGGAAGCAAACACTCGATCAGAACCTTGGCATATATGCATGGCCATCTCCAAACCTTAACTAATTTGCTGGATCAGGAGGGAAGGAATAATTGAAGGGGGAAGGGCAAAAGAAAAAAAGAAAAAGCAAGGTCCGTGCAATGGCAAAGGAAGGATGGGGAACTAGCACTGTACGCATGGGGCTGTTGTAAGGACCCGCGTTTTTAGCCCTAATCTCGTAGTAGTAATCGGTAATTAGCATAATTAAAAATCCATTAATTAATGTCAAAGCATAACCTCTGTTGCATTAAGCATATCATTAGGGCATTTGTTTGCATGAAGCATTACAATAGCAGTGCATCCATATCATCTCATTTGCATCTTTGGTTGTATAAATAATTACAACCTATAGTAGTTTGCATTCAATAATAAAAGGTTGCATGCATTTTGCCGAAGTCCTCCTTGTGTCCTCATCAATCGATCACCAGTCTATCGAACCGTCCCTCGATCCATTCCCATCGCTCGCCGAGAAATGCAGAAGACAATTAGCGAACCAAGTTGAAAGCAATATTTGAGAGTAGTAGAATAAAAGAGAGTGACCATCAGATTTCCCGAAGTGCAGTAGAATACCCAGAACAACTTGGGCAGTCGGTCCCTAGACCATCAAGTATCCAGACGAACCGGAGTTAGTCGGTCCTTGATCGTCAAGATGTCCAGACCACCCGAAATCAATCGGTACCTGTCACTTCCGTGGGTCTCATCACTCGGCGTTTAATTTAAGCGGGCACCCACGTATAGTGATTTTCAAATCATGGACCAAAAGGCCCCCAACAAAAATCATGCACTGTGAAAGCCATCAGGATAAGGGCAAAGGGCATAGTGGTCATTATCAATCCAAGGCAAGCCACAGCCGAGTGCATTCCCCCTTGTTAAGCCATTCTCATCCACAAAGCCATCCCCCCTCCCACCACTTCTCAGCCGAAGGCAAGCAAGGCCACATCCATCACTCACAAGCACAATCAAGAACAAGCCCACTGCCTCTCCTCAAGGCAAGCAAAGCAAGAACCAAGCTGAGCAAGCCATCGCCAGCATCACACCACCCCCACTACCCACATAGAAAACCACCGAAGAAGAGGAGCATAGGTGTAGGGGAAGACCGAGGAGCCAGAAGGCCAGGCGGCAAGGAGTACAAGGCATCAAGGCAGCCCGGAGGAGAATCAAGCACTGGAGGTCACCACCCTAGAAGGCAGACGACGACCCCCCTCCACTACCAGCATCACCACCAGTGACCACTGAAGGCCATACCGGCACCAGAAAGAAGGAGGAGAAGGGAGCACTAGCTCGAGGCCAAGATCGCTACCTCTCTCTTTCCCATCCCGTAACCCAACTTTGAGGTAACCCCACTACACTTCCGTATACACATGCACATCCATCATCCCACGATGCGATTATAGCTCTCAGTTCATCCGTTCCTCCATCACAGAGCAAGGGATCTGGGAGTAGAGAAGAAAGGGGGGGTGATACCTCAGTGCTAACCAGCCGAACCACCATCTCCATCCTTGTGCATCAACCTTGCATCAAAGCAACATAAGTAAAAGTGAATCAATCAAAACTTGAATAAAGCATCTTGGGTGCCTAAATCAACAGAGAGAGAGATAGCACCGGCGGCCTATAGCGGGGACCACTCGGTGAGCCACGAGGAGGAGCAGGCTGGAGGCCGAGCCGGCCAGCACACGACGCTGCGCGGGCCGAGGCGGCGCTGGCCTTCCGGCCGCTCCGGGAGGAGGAGCCAGGTGCACAGGAGGAACCACAGGGAGCTAGGCGAGCCGGGGGCGCCGGGAGTTGGGGCGGGCCGAGTGCCGCGGCGGAGGCCGAGCCTGAGCACACAAGACCGGGGCGAGCCCGAGTGGAGAGGCGACGCTGGCCATCCGGTCGCGCCGGGAGCTAAAGGAGCAGGGGGAGTTGAGAGGAAGGCGAGTCCAGAGAAGAGCCGGGCGGTGGCGGCGGCGGCGACGCCATGGGAATCAGATCCGGGCTGGTAGGAAGCGGCGGTGCCATGGAGGCCGAGGCGGGTCGACGAGCGAGGAGGAAGCCGGAGCGGGTCGAGGGTGTGAGCGACTGGAGGCGGCGGATCCGGGCCGGGAGCCAGAGGCGGTGGAGCCGGGCTAGGAGTCGTGGGCAGCGGCGTCAGGAGGAGAGAGGGGAGAGGGGAGTGTGAGGGTTGTGTGTGTGAGTGTGTTGAGTTTGGGGAGGTAAGAGAGAGAGAGAGAGGGGGAGGGATTAGGGGAAGATTAGGGTAGTATTAGGATTTGGTAGATTTTATTTATTAGTTAAGGGTCGTTTGGTCTCCGTGGTGGTTGCTAGTAAAGTAGCCTTCACCTGTAGTAATCTTGTTCGTCGCTGGTTTTTAGCCAGGCGTTGAGAAGTTTAACCAGCTAATTTAGTTAGTTAAACGGAACCTCGGGTTTCGATCTTAGTGCGATTAGACAGTTGGGCGACTATTTTGGGAGTGCTAACTTAGCTTAGGTTTCAAAAGTTTTAGTTAATTAAATTGTGCTAACTTGTAGAAGCCACTAACTTATGTATGCATATTATCACTCAAATCAACTATGTAGCTTTTATATTATTATTTCGTGCTGCCGTATTGCTACAAAGGAGGAACCAGCACCAGCAGGAGCAGCTGAGCAGAATTTCATCGACACCAACCTTTCATACTTCTACGAAGGCAAGCGATCCTCTTGAACATTAATATAGTTACTTTAAAAATATACCCTATCTTGCACTATTATATATATTGCATTAAAATGGTTTTCCAAAACCTAAAGAAAATGATTGAGATGATTAAGATAAGGGAGAAAGAAATGAGACTTACTAGGAGGGTAAAAGGGGGCCCTGGCTGGGGAAACGCGATGATAATGTTGAGGTAAGAGGTGGGCCCCTTTTTACATATGGTTATAATATAAGGACCAACAAACTCTTGCTCGGTCAGATGCCGTAATTCAGTGCCAACCATTTTCCCGTTTCGGCGGGCAGAAAATGCTACCTTGTTACGTGACTATGCTCTCCACATCGGGTAAGTAATAGGTGTGTGTGAGTGATATGGGATAGTCCGGAAGTGGGGGATCCAAGGCGCTATATGCGCTAAGGTGGAGTGTTGAGTGCAGGATAGAAGCTGCCTCAACCAACCTCACCAGAACTCGGTGAATGATGAGGTCGGCGTGATCTAATCTGCACCGGCGGAAGGTGATGGGTGGAGAAATTAATCACGTAACCTGAAAAACGTTTTGTATTCTGATCTCGAACCCGCATCTAAGGCAATGCGGTGGACCCTGTTCACAGAGAGTTCGGAATAGCTATGGGTAAAGTGGTACAAAGCCTGCGCAGTGCTAAACAAATCATGAATTCATGTCAGTCTCCAGGATTGGAGTCTACGGGAACCACAGGGGGTCTTTTGTCTCTCCGAGTGACTAGTAGAGTTTTTCAGTATTAAAACTTGCCATCTTTTTATCGAGATTTAATTTCTAAAGTGAGATGGTTTAGAAATTGTGATAAAGAGTAGAGATAGTGCATCCTTTGCATCTTTTGCTATTAATGCTTGCTGAGTACATTCATTTGTACTCAACCTTGTTAGTATTCTCCTTTGTAGACCCTAGTCCAGCAGGGAAGTATCCCGAGTGGGGCGAAGGCACTTGCAGTGCAGATGAGACCACGGAGGCGAAGATCCTTACTACGAGGCGCAGGCGAGATGGACTCGTGTTTGACTCTAGGACGAATAGGAGGCCAGTGGAGTGTGGCAGGCAAGAAGGGGGTTTAGTCTTATTTTGGCTATGTAAATTAGTATGTGTGCTGTAGGACTTTAGCCCTGCGTGGCTAACTGTTGAATAAAGGACAGTTTCTATCTTATTGTTCTGATGCGCTCACTCTGGTAAGGCTTACTATTCGTTGGAGCGGTGTTCTACGGCAAACGAATAGTAATCAGTATCTTAAGTGTTATTACCAGGGTAATAACACAGGCATCGCGATGGTATCAGAGCAATAGGTTCGGGCCACGCCAATAACATAGAAACTGTAGCAAGAACTTAGGTGTGCTTTTCTCACCTGCTATATTGCAATAATTAGTTTATTAACCCTCATCCCCATATCAATTTCTATTTCCGTCCCGTTTCAAAATTATTATGTTAAAAACCTCATCTTCTTTAAAGTGACAGCCTGCTAACATAAAACCATCCCTTCGTAGGAGGTTTAGATTAACTCTTCCATCCGATAGAGTACGGGGGAAAAGCGTGTGCTTAGTCATTGGACTCGTGTTGTTGATTTCTGCTAGAAAATCTGTCAGATTAGCAATTCGATCTAGGGTAGAATGCTTGAGACTATAGGTGGTGAAGCATCAATATAAGATCATTAGTGCATGCCGGGGTTAGAGGCTTGCAGTAGAATTCTGGTATGGACCTACTTTTCCAGCCTCTGGATAAGTCTAGACCATACCCATTAGCTTCCTTATCTTTTCATTCTTGTAACCAAAGTGACATGTCAGCCTCCTCAGTAAATCAGTAACTATTTAAGGAAACGAGAACTAATGGCTGACGGAGTAAAAAGAGGTCTTATCCCCTTTCTGCACTTCAGTTTTCCCGGACGAGTGGTCCGTGGCACTCCGAGCGTGTAGCTCTGGCGTACCCAGGAACGAAATCTTGGGCGTACTCAGGAATGAGCCCTGAGCGGTCCCAAACACGTGGTTTGGGCGGTCTCGAGAACGGGATCTCGAGCGTACCTGGGCGCGTGGATCCAGGGTAGTGTAGGTCGCACTCAGAGGCAAGCTCTGAGCGGTCCCAAACACGTGGTTTGGGCGGTCTTGAGAACGGGATCTCAAGCGTGACTGAGCACGAGAGACTCAGGTAGAATAGGATTTGGATCTTTTTGCATCTCTATGTTTCTTGGTGTTATTTGATTATCTGTGTGTGGCGTAATACAACTCACCCGCGGGTTAACTCTGTCAGATGAACATGATACCCTCTTATCCACTTCAAATCATTGCTGAAGAAGCAAGGAAATTCGTGAAACCCGCAGAAGATCTCGTCTAAGTAAAATACTGCAAGTGTGGCAGCCAACGTAACCAGCTTCTTAATACTTTTCCCTCAGGACGCCAGGTCAGTTATCAATGGTCGACATTATAAGGATGGGCAGACAGGCGGACTTCAGTGAAAACCTTCTAGCATGCATGTGGTTGCAGCAGACAGGATATGCTGGACAATACCCACCCTTGCCAAGCGCCAATCCTATTACAATCAAGGACCATGGTCACTCAGCCACTAACAACAAACAGACATATGACAAAAATTGGTCTCTACAGGATGAACCACTATCAGGAAACTAACCATCCCTCCCTGAGGCTTCGGGTAACCCATCAATATAGGAGGTACCACCATAGTTATCTACGTACGTTGTTGATATGGCTAACTCAATTGAAAATTCTCAATTCATCCGGAAACAGCTTAGCTATAATTAAGATCGGTAAATACTCCTGAGAGACACCTGGAGCATCACGAAGGTAATTCTGAGCACAAAGATGGATTATTGTGGAACTCGAGTATCTAGCTGGCTTAGCAGCATTCTCATACAGAGGATAAAGCTAATGAGTCTAAGGTGGATGTATCGTCACCAGCAGCAAACCTCCAGGAACTAAGTGTGCACAATGACGAGTTAATGGCCATCAAGTTAGCCGAGGATAACACAACCATTATAATTCCTGATCATTTGCAAACTTCTGACACCCAGTGGACCAAATTGAGCTTTGGCGATTTTAAAATCCGGTACATTTTCTGGGCTTCCCACTAAAGAGCACCGATAGCAGTGTGGAGTTGTCTATTGTGGAAGAATCGATATCTTTTGATCCAATACCTACAAGGGGTCAAGATTCCTCTAACCGTAATGCAGTGAATTCGTCAGCCACTGAGAACTGTGAGACCACCATGGGAACTTATGTGGAGTGTCTTGATGTACCTCATGTATCACATCCTGACATTCTGAGACAAGAGGTACTCGACGATTCCTTGGGTCATAAGTATAACCTACCTTCAATCTCGAGCCATCTTTCTTCAAACCCATGTTAGCCAAGTACAATGGAGGCCCCACCGGGAAACACCCTAGCAACCCCTCTTTCCACCTGTCAAATTTACTGCAAACCATTCGATTACACAATGACCTAGTGGGGTCAAATCTTGCATCTCTTTGGGACTTGGATTGCAATTTATCACCTTTTCTAGCAGCACGATCAAGAGCTTCAAAATATAACTCAGGCACACTAAGAAGTATTGGACCATCCATCTCCATGCAGAAGGATGGAAGGATAAAGACACGGTGATCAAGATTTAGAAATAAGATTTGGACGATTGCCGCGGGACACATCAACGTAAAATCCACCAGCAGACCTCAACGAGACAACGCATGGCCAAATCCAGAACAACCACAGCACCAGCAGCCAGCCATCCTCATCCACCACCTACCTATGAACTTTGTCCAAGCATACCACAACCACCACCTTGATATAGACCACTCGGACCAAAAAAAAATTCAACCCATCCTTCCAAGAGATCCATAATCCAGCAGCAGCCTGTCGCGGTAGCTCCTAGTCGTGCAAAGTGTAGAGATCGCCACCTGGCAAAAGGATAGCTCGATTGTTGAATATTGAATTAAAGGATTACACGATTGCGGATATTGGATTATTAGAAACACATCGTGATGGGATATTGATAATAGAAATAAATTATTGTTGGATACTAGATAAATGAATGGTTGGATGTGGGATTGTAGAAATAGATAATGGTTGAATACTGGATGTTGGATCATAACCATATATTATTATTGGATTATTGGATAGTGGACTAATGAACGTTGAATTATATAAGTAAATGGTTGTGGAGCTTGGATCGATGGACATGGGATTAGTAACGATACATGATTATGGAATAATTGGATTATGGTTGATAGATAAATAAACGCTAGCTATTGGATTATAGGAGTGTAATTGTTGAACTATTGAGGTTAGGATTATGGGATGATGGGATAAGATTATTGTGGAAAATTGGTTGTGGGATTTCAAAATTGTTAAAATGGGATTATCGGATTTCATCATTATTGGATCATATGAATGAATTTGTTGGACTACGGGAGTTAGGGATATTGGATTATGGGGTATATTATTGTTGAAAATTGGATTGCGGGATTACATAATCGTTGGAGTTGGCTTACTGGAATTCATTAATTATCGGATCATAGGATTATATCATAATTGGATTATTAGAAATATAATATCGCTGGATTATAGAAATACTCTTGTTGGATACTAGAACATGTTAAGGTTGGATTATAGCAGTATATCTTTGTTGGAATCTAGGAATAAATCTTGATCTGATTATGTAAACATATCTTGGCAGATTTAAATGGATTTTGTAACTATTGGAGAGTTAGTAGTGAGGAATGGATCCCGTAAAGGCAGTGATTGAAAGGCGAAACAGTTGGATCTTCATACCAATACCTGAGGTTAGTTTTTGGGTGAATTAGTGTAATCTTAATATATGAGTAAACTCTATGAAATTAATTGGATAATTTGGTTATGTCAGATTTGTTAGATTTAATTGGATAATGGAATGGGATTTAGATATATTGCTAGTGATCGTGGGAGATCTAGTATTAATAATCTGATCGGGTTTAGAAAATGAATAAAGGAGGATTGGAAGAGTATAGTAAGTTGTGATTGGAGTTTGGGTGCATAGCTTGGATTATAAAGAGTTGAAGAAATCAGTAGAGTGAATTGAATAATAGTGCTTGATTGAGTCATAGTTATCGGTGGGCTAATGTAAGCAATGAGGTGGTAGATAAATTGGCAGAATAGATTGACTTGGAAAGTATGATTCTAATATAGAAGCTTGGCCTACTGATCTTAGCAGGGACACCAATATTGAAATTGGGGAAGTTAGCCAAAGGTTCGATTACAATTTAAATGAGGCTATGGTATTGTTTTGACCATATAAATTGTAGCCATGATTTAACTCGGAAGACAAGTAAAAGTTGGTGTAGACTTGGGTTAAATGAATATGTGAATAATGAGGGTCGATACATACGATCAATTTGTTGCTATGATTAAGATCTGGTTTTGTTGGAAGCAACCCAAGTCAATTAGAAAGCGGGCTTCAAGCGGTATCCTGCTTTGAGCAGCCCAAAAACACCCAAAGTGGCACGGGCCATGCCATCGTCTGCCACTGAGTAACACCCTCAGTTTACAGATTGACTTCCTAATAAGTTTGCGACTTACCTCCAAGTGATCCTTATACCGTTACCCATACATTACCGCTATGATATTCCATCCCATTCTCCGTGGTCAAATCTAGGAACACCAACTTTCAGATCCCTTCACCGTCGAAGAAATCCAACGAATCAAGTCAGGCCAACCCTCAGAATTTAAGATAGGTGACTCCGGAATCTTATGGCGACAAACTAGAATCTGCGTTCCCGACCAACCAAACGTTAAAGGAGACAGCCCTACGTGAAGTTCATGATACTCAGTATGTTATACATTCAGGCAGCTCGAAAAAGTATCGAGACTTAAGGAAACTTTTGGTGGCCAAGCAGGAAGCGAGCTATAGCAGAATATGTAGGCCAGTGCGACACCTGTCAAAAGATCAAAGCCGAACACCAACATCCAGCAGGACTGCTAAAAACACCGGAAATACCTGAATGAAAATAGGAGGATATATGTATGGACTTCATAACAAATTTTCCTCTCACCCTCAACAAGAAGGATACCATTTGGGGTTGTCGTGGATCGTCTTACCAAATCAGCTCACTTCATTGCCACAAATCAGAAATACACCAATAAACCTGCTGAGATTTATATCGAAAGAAAAGTTACTTTACCCGAGCAATCAAGACCCTCACATCAGATATAGGATCAGCGTTTGCATCTGATTGAGGGAAAAAGCTTACATACTTCCTTGGGCACCACCTTCAATTTCAGCACGGCCTATCATCCGCAAACTGATGGGCAGACTAAACGGGTGAATAAAATTCTAGAAGATATGTTAAGAGCAGGTGTGCTAAACTTGGAGGAATCATGGGAAAAATGTCTAGCCCTAGCGGAGTTCGCATACAATAACAGCTATCAGTCTAGCCTTCAAATGGCCCCGTACGAAGCTCTCTACGGCAGAAAGTGTATATCACCAATCTGTTGGTATAAAGTCAGAGAAAGACTGCTACTAGGACCTGAACTGGTACGGAAGAACGACGAGAAGGTTCAACTAATTTGAGAACGCCTCAAGATTTCCCAGAGCAAGCAAAAGAACTATCTGATAAGCATAGGGAAGACCTCTAGTTCGAAGTTGGAGATTATGTGTACCTAAAGATATCACCTATACGTGGAGTACGCAGGTTCGACTAAAAGGAAACCAAATCCGCATTACGAGACCTTCTTGGATTCTGGAGCGTAAAGGCATCCTAACATATAAGCTGGAGTTACCAACCCAGCTTTCGCGGATTCATGATGTATTTTATGTCTCTCAACTTCGAAGATATCTAAGAGAACCCTCGCAGCGTGCTACCAGTCTCGACATAACCCTGCAAGATGATTTGACCTACAAAGAGCGCTCCGTGAAAACTCTAGCGACAGAAGACCGACAGTTAAGGAACAGGATGATCAGCTTCTACAAGTTGCTATCGAAGAATCACTCTGTGCGAGAAGCTACAGGGGAGAAGGAGGAAGAACTACGCGAAGTCCACCCCCCAACCTGTTCAAGCGAGTTTCTAAACTTCGGGGGCGAAGTTTGTTTTCAAGTGGGGTAGGATGTAAGGACCCGCGTTTTTAGCCCTAATCTCGTAGTAGTAATTGGTAATTAGCATAATTAAAAATCCATTAATTAATGTCAAAGCATAACCTCTGTTGCATTAAGCATATCATTAGGGCATTTGTTTGCATGAAGCATTACCATAGCAGTGCATCCATATCATCTCATTTGCATCTTTGGTTGTATAAATAATTACAACCTATAGTAGTTTGCATTCAATAATAAAAGGTTGCATGCATTTTGCCGAAGTCCTCCTTGTGTCCTCATCAATCGATCACCAGTCTATCGAACCGTCCCTCGATCCATTCCCATCGCTCGCCGAGAAATGCAGAAGACAATTAGCGAACCAAGTTGAAAGCAATATTTGAGAGTAGTAGAATAAAAGAGAGTGACCGTCGATTTCCCGTGCGTGAGAATACCCGAACAACTTGGCGGTCGGTCCCTAGACCATCAAGTATCCGAACGAACCGAGTTAGTCGGTCCTTGATCGTCAAGATGTCCGACCACCGAAATCAATCGGTACTGTCACTTCCGTGGGTCTCATCACTCGGCGTTTAATTTAGCGGGCACCCACGTATAGTGATTTTCAAATCATGGACCAAAAGGCCCCAACAAAAATCATGCCTTCGTGAAAGCCATCGGGATAAGGGCAAAGGGCATAGTGGTCATTATCAATCCAAGGCAAGCCCAGCCGAGTGCATTCCCCCTTGTTAAGCCATTCTCATCCACAAAGCCATCCCCCCTCCCACCACTTCTCAGCCGAAGGCAAGCAAGGCCACATCCATCACTCACAAGCACAACCAAGAACAAGCCCACTGCCTCTCCTCAAGGCAAGCAAAGCAAGAACCAAGCTGAGCAAGCCATCGCCAGCATCACACCACCCCCACTACCCACACAGAAAACCACCGGAGAAGAGGAGCATAGGTGTAGGGGAAGACCGAAGGAGCCAGAAGGCCAGGCGGCAAGGAGTACAAGGCATCAAGGCAGCCCGGAGGAGAAGCAAGCACTGGAGGTCACCACCCTAGAAGGCAGACGACGACCCCCTCCACTACCAGCATCACCACCAGTGACCACTGAAGGCCATACCGGCACCAGCAGCAAGGGAGGAGAAGGGAGCACTAGCTCGAGGCCAGCACTGCTACCCTCTCTCTTTCCCCATCCCAGAACCCAACCTGAGGTAACCCCAGCTACACTTCCGTATACACATGCACATCCATCATCCCACAGTAGCAGTTATAGCTCTCAGTTCATCCGTTCCTCCATCACAGAGCAAGGGATCTGGGAGTAGAGAAGAAAGGGGGGGTGATACCTCAGTGCTAACCAGCCGAACCACCATCTCCATCCTTGTGCATCAACCCTGCATCAAAGCAACATAAGTAAAAGTGAATCAATCAAAACTTGAATAAAGCATCTTGGGTGCCTAAATCAACAGAGAGAGAGAGATAGCACCGGCGGCCTATAGCGGGGACCACTCGGTGAGCCACGAGGAGGAGCAGGCTGGAGGCCGAGCCGGCCGGCACACGACGCTGCGCGGGCCGAGGTGGCGCTGGCCTTCCGGCCGCGCCGGGAGGAGGAGCCAGGTGCACAGGAGGAACCACAGGGAGCTAGGCGAGCCGGGGGCGCCGGGAGTTGGGGCCGGGCTGAGGTGCCGGCGGCCGGGAGGCCGAGCCTGAGCACACAAGACCGGGGCGAGCCCGAGTGGAGAGGCGGCGCTGGCCATCCGGTCGCGCCGGGAGCTAAAGGAGCAGGGGGAGTTGAGAGGAAGGCGAGTCCAGAGAAGAGCCGGGCGGTGGCGGCGGCGGCGACGCCATGGGAACCAGATCCGGGCTGGTAGGAAGCGGCGGTGCCATGGAGGCCGAGGCGGGTCGACGAGCGAGGAGGAAGCCGGAGCGGGTCGAGGGTGTGAGCGACTGGAGGCGGCGGATCCGGGCCGGGAGCCAGAGGCGGTGGAGCCGGGCTAGGAGTCGTGGGCGGCGGCGTCAGGAGGAGAGAGGGGAGAGGGGAGTGTGAGGGTTGTGTGTGTGAGTGTGTTGAGTTTGGGGAGGTAAGAGAGAGAGAGAGAGAGAGAGGGGAAGATTAGGGTAGTATTAGGATTTGGTAGATTTTATTTATTAGTTAAGGGTCGTTTGGTCTCCGTGGTGGTTGCTAGTAAAGTAGCCTTCACCTGTAGTAATCTTGTTCGTCGCTGGTTTTTAGCCGGGCGTTGAGAACGGTTTAACCAGGCTAATTTAGTTAGTTAAACGGGAACCTCGGGTTTTCGATCTTAGTGCGATTAGACAGTTGGACGACTATTTTGGGGAGTGCTAACTTAGCTTAGGTTTCGAAAAGTTTTAGTTAATTAAATTGTGCTAACTTGTAGAAGCCACTAACTTATGTATGCATATTATCACTCAAATCAACTATGTAGTTTTTATATTATTATTTCGTGCTGCCGTATTGCTACAGAGGAGGAACCAGCACCAGCAGGAGCAGCTGAGCAGAATTTCATCGACACCAACCTTTCATACTTCTACGAAGGCAAGCGATCCTCTTGAACATTAATATAGTTACTTTAAAAATATACCCTATCTTTCACTATTATATATATTGCATTAAAATGGTTTTCCAAAACCTAAAGAAAATGATTGAGATGATTAAGATAAGGGAGGATTGAGATGATTAAGATAAGGGAGAAAAAAAAGAGACTTACTAGGAGGGTAAAAGGTGGCCCTGGCTGGGGAAACACGATGATAATGTTGAGGTAAGAGGTGTGCCCCTTTTTACATATGGTTATAATATAAGGACCAACAAACATTTGCTCGGTCAGATGCCGTAATTCAGTGCCAACCATTTTCCCGTTTGTGGGCGAAAATGCTACCTTGTTACGTGACTATGCTCTCCACATCGGGTAAGTAATAGGTGTGTGTGAGTGATATGGAGGAACCCAGAACCGGTGGGGGATAGTCCGGAAGTGGGGGATCCAAGGCGCTATATGCGCTAAGGTGGAGTGTTGAGTGCAGGATAGAAGCTGCCTCAACCAACCTCACCAGAACTCGGTGAATGATGTCAGCAGCTTGATCTAATCTGCACCGGCGGAAGGTGATGGGTGGAGAAATTAATCACGTAACCTGGAAAACGTTCTATATTCTGATCTCGAACCCGCATCTAAGGCAATGCGGTGGACCCTGTTCACAGAGAGTTCGGAATAGCTATGGGTAAAGTGGTACAAAGCTCGCAAGATGCTAAACAAATCATGAATTCATGTCAGTCTCCAGGATTGGAGTCTACGGGAACCACAGGGGGTCTTTTGTCTCTTCGAGTGACTAGTAGAGTTTTTCAGTATTAAAACTTGCCACCTTTTTGTCGAGATTTAATTTCTAAAGTGAGATGGTTTAGAAATTGTGATAAAGAGTAGAGATAGTGCATCCTTTGCATCTTTTGCTATTAATGCTTCTTGAGTACATTCATTTGTACTCAACCTTGTTAGTATTCTCCTTTGTAGACCCTAGTCCAAAGGAAGTATCCCGAGTGGGGCGAAGGCACTGCAGTGCAGATGAGACCACGGGAGGCGAAGATCCTTACTACGAGCGCGGGCGAGATGGACTCGTATTTGACTCGGGACGAATAGGAGGCCAGTGGAGTGTGGCGAGCAAGAAGGGGTTTAGTCTTATTTTGGCTATGTAAATTAGTATGTGTCTTTGTAGGACTTTAGCCTGCGTACTAATCTGTTGAATAAAGGACGCTTTCTATCTTATTGTTACGATGCGCTCACTGTGGTAAGGCTTACTATTCGTTGGAGCGGTGTTCTACCGGGCAAACGAATAGTAATCCGTATGCTTAAGTGTTATTACCCCTAGGGTAATAACACAGGGCGTCACAGCTTTCAGGACCCTATCAATTCTGAAATGAAATTGACAGACAATCCCGATCGATTTGGGGATAGGGGGATTTGGGGTAAGTGTTGTCACGAAGAAGAAAGCTATATTTCTACGTTACCTACCTAAAGACACAGAATATGCTTTCAATCTTAGCTTCATTAGCTTCGGCGATCAGGTATATAGCCTGGGTGTTTCCGCGTTTTACATCACGGTAACTTTCCGTGGAGAGTTGAGAGTTTACGAACGACAAAACTCGAATGACAAATGCGTTACGGTAAATAGCACTGCATAGTAACTATCAGAATCAAACTCCTCAGTTGGATCACGTTTTACCGCGCCTTGGCAGTTCGTCGCCCCTGTTCACGTTCGCTGAATGAGGTCGACGAAACGTTACGAGAGGCGCCGACTTCGCTTCCTCAGCGAAGACTTCACTCATTTCATTTCAGAAACTTCAGTGGCCTGACAGGGGCACGGCACGTACGGCGCTGAATTGTCGACGGTGGTGGCTCTGCTCACTGCTCTGCACCTGCTGGACGAAGACGGTGGATCGTATCGGAGCCGACTGCTCGACGGCGGTGGAGGCGGCTTTACGGGGCACCGCTTGTGGATTCAACGACATCTGTGTCCCATAGCTTGAGCTGGAGCGAGGGAAGAGGGTAAGGAGACGGCGGCAGAAGAAAAGGTAGGGTTCTGGAAGAGGAGAGCGTATGCTCTCGGGCGGCGCCGGGAGAAGCGAGTGCGACATTGCTGCGCCGATTTGCGGGAGGAAGAATGGAAGACGGCGAGGACTACGACGGCATGAGTCGGGGGCACCAGCGTCGCCTAAGCCCACGAATGGGCAGAGATACCGGGCCGTGCTCCACCCAATATATCTCGGTTAACTAGCCTGGTGTTTCTGCGTTACAACAGTTTTCGAATAAACAAAATATAAGTTACTAACTTAGAAAATCAATATTCATAAGGTAATTATCCTACAAATAAAAGTTATATACATAATTTGTATCTAATCAACAAGCCACATATAATCTTATCACATGCCAAAAGCACAGTTAATATACTATTCATAAAATATCATTCAAGTAACTTATGCATATATACAAATCTATCCACAAAAGATTACCAATTCAAAAGATAGGAAGAAAGTGATAGATAATAGACTCACCGTCACCACCAAATCCCTCTTTTATAATAGTAAAGATAAATGTGTTAACCCTTGGTTTTGGTTGAAAAAACAAAGGGGGTCCTCACTGCACTGTACAGCAAAAGCATGTGCACCAGCAGGCTTTTAACTAGAGGTTTCAGAGATACAGAGGCACAAAATATTCATGACGACGTTGCATCAAACTTAGTTGAGTAGAGAAAGGTCTTCCTCGCTGGCGATTCCCTAGGCGCCCGGTGCCTCCCGCCACCTAGCCCCGCCGGCGCCACTCCGGCACCAGAGGCCACCGCCTACCCCCTCCCCCCCACTCCCACCCCTCAAGCATGCCACCCCTTTTCCACTTACCCCTTCCCACCCCTCCGCCCCCACCTCTGTTTCCGTTTCTGTGCCTCTCCCCATCGGCATTCCACCCTCCCTACCTCGCTTCCGCCACCCCTCCATTTCCCTCGCTCGCCTTTACCACCTCCCGCCCCCCTTCCAGTCCACCCCCTTCCGCTCCCACCCCAAGCCGCTGCTCGGGTCCAGATCTGGATCTTGATTGGCCCAAAACCTCGGCCTCCCACCAGCTCTGGTCTCCTCTAGCGCCCCCGTGTCGTGTGCCCCCGTAATGGCGCCCCCTCCGGCTGGCTCCATGGCCTGGTCTTTGAAGTCTCCCCCCTCTTTTGTGCAAATCCTTCAACGCCAGACTCCACTGTGCGGCGCCGTAGTTACTGCGCCCGGCCAACCGAGTACCCTCACCGCAGTTACTGCCCCCTGTTGGAGATATGCCCTAGAGGCAATCATATTGATGATGATATTTCGTTGTATCCATAATTTAATAAATGTTCCTTGAATATTACCTTTGTGTTGATTAACAAGTATGTGACTTGTTTGTGAAACTCTTTACTTGTATGGTTATTCTAAAGTTGTCCCTAGTCGGAGTTCATGTGAGGACACACGTGAATGATGGATTAGCACATGTATCGGTTGATGACCATGTTTCACAGGTCATAGACATGGAGATGTCAAACCAATAATGTGGACACATGTTTAGAACATGGGGTTAGACCGACCCAACATGAGACATAGTAATTATTCTTATGGTTCTCTCTACACAATGTGTACGCCTTGTCCTTAGACACAGAGATTGTCGCATGTACTTGAGATGTGAATCGACCTACTTATGGGCTATCAAATGCTACTCAGAATCGGTAGTTATAAAGGTAGCTTCGGGTTTGTCATGAAGCATGCTGCGAGGCATGGTCGGTCGAGATGAGATTTGCCCCTCTACCCAGAGAGAGATATCTCTGGGCCTCGAGTGATTGGATCCGAAATGCATGGCCATGCTACTTAAGGTTAAGAGTTAACCTAGTAAAGGATTCGGATCACGGGATCGAGAAAGAGTGGTCAGCTTGGAGCTGCAGAATATCGTGAGGCAAAGGGATTGGCATGTACATAACGTTGTGATGGTTCGTCCGATATGATCTTTGTGTATGTTTAGGAGTTGTACGTCTTGCTAGAGGCGCTACCAACTATTGACCAAGTATGTGTACTTGCGTCATGTCTAAACATATGTGAACTATAGGTCACACACTTAAGAAGTGAAGCCTAATTCGGATTGGATCTGAATTAGATCGGGCATTGAGTCCTAATGGGCCTCTATTCGTAGAAGCCCATTATAAGGGCGTCTATAAAAGGAGAGCGGCGCATTGGTTGAAGGATGAGTTTTTCGTGACATCCTCAAACCTTGGCGCCACCCTCCCACGCCCTAGTCGCTCGCGCGATCTAGTAGTCGGCGTGCGTCGCTTCCTCCCGTACGTGTGGATACCTTTGAAGGCACTGCATCTGTGGCGTTTGGACGAACCGCAAGAAAGGAGCTGTACATGGGACGCCACGACGAGGACGAGGAAGTAGTACGACTACTCTGCCCCGACGTACTGCATCAACTGAGTACGACTACACTGCCACGACGTGCTACATCAACTTCCGCACCTGCGCGTCTAGTGGTAAGACCGTGATCTATAACTGCAGTGATCTTGGTTTACGGGTAGAATTTTTTTATTTGCGCTAGTGTAGCCTACCCGTTGCCCTTCACCCCCGGCCAGCTCCGCAAGTCTCCCTGTTTGAAGCTTCACCAAACACAGCACCCTACTGCAGGGTCTATCGCAGTAGCTCGGTGCAACCCATCATCACCTTCACCAACGTCCAATCGAAGCCACCTCGAGCTTGCCGAGTATCCGTCGGTCAGAGCAGGCTCGCCTCACCACACCTCCAAAGCCGCGGATTCAGGAGTAGACGCGGGCTGGCAGGAAGTGAAGAGGCCCCGATGGTGGAGTGCTGCTGGCCGTCGAGCTACCCCGAGCATTAACTCAACCCATCAGTCTCCTTCCTCCTTAAATCCGATGGCAGGTGCTTCCGCTACTTCTCCCGCGACCACAAGATCTCCAACTGTCGGGATCCCATCCGCTGCTTTCATTGCTCTTCGTCTGGACACCGGGCAAAGGAGTGCGGCGCAGGCAAAAGTCCCCTCGTCTACCCCAACTGTGGTAGCAGCCTCCCCTAAAAACCACTCTCAGACCAATCCCTTCCAAGTTGCAAGCTTCGGCCATGTCCTTCCTTGGCGCCCCTGATACACGCCCCGGTGAAGACTACTGCATTATCAATGGTTCCACCCACCTCGATCGGGCCTGTCAGGAGTGGGAGGCCACTGCCCTTGTTGCTTGGGTGCTGTGGGGTGATGCTAGTGCTGATGATAGGGTTGTGGCCGAGGTGGTTCGCCGTCGCTTTGGCCTGCGCCGTGAGGAGGTGGCGGTCTCCCTTCACCACCCAAAGGCCTTCGTTATCAAGTTTGATAGTAAGCACACCAGAGATAGAGTTCGGGATGCGAAGATGTTCCACCACGAAGACCTGGAGATTCATGTGCGGCCTTGGAGGTCGGTGAGCCATGCCTTCGGTGTTGCGATGTTCTTCCACGTTCGCCTCTGCCTTGAAGGTCTTCTGGTGTTCGCCTGGACACCGGAGGTCGCAGAGCAACTTGTGGGGAGGAAATGCTCCCTGCATTCTCTTGAAGGGGCTTCGGCAAGCAAGGAGGACACGAGGACCCTTAACCTCTGGGCCTGGACGTCCAACCACAGCTCGATACCCAAGGTGGCCTGGATCACCTTCACGCACCGAGAAGAGACAACCAACCGGCCAGCAAGGAGCTCCGGCGCCATGGACGGATGGAGGCGAGGGCTCACCCACAGGGTCATCATCCACCTCAACTTTGTCGAGGACCACACCGCTGCTCCACTTGACGACTTCCTGTCGGCAGCGGACTCTGTCCCGTACGAGCCGACAAAAACCAACCTCCCCTAGAATTTAGGGGCTGTTGATAGTACGCCGGAAGCGAAGGAAGGGCCGTGCCACATCACCCAACACCCCCTTTGGCTGGAAAAGGAGGAGCAGGAAGACCTTCCTGCTCAGGACACCCGCTCCCCGCGGCCTCCGTCGACCCCCCCGTCGTTCGCCCACGACGACCACTGCTCCACCATGACCCGCAAGCACAGGAACAACGATGACAACGACGACAACCAGGGCCGCTACAACCACTTCAACCGCCGAGACTCCAAGGCTGCCAACAAGTCTGTCTTGCTTCGCCTTGGCTCGGGTCGTGACCGGGACAGATCCCCTGTCGGGGTCATCTTGGAGCCAGCAGACAAGGAGGTCAGCACCGGGCAGCGCCACTCGGGGGTCAGGCCACTTCACCCGGCCCCACCCTGCCGGCACCAACTTGATCTACCCCCCTCACGCAGCCTCTGAAGCATGCGAAGGCCTTCCCTAGCCTACCAGACCGAGACCTCCAAGAGCAGTTCGCCTCTCATGCTCACTCCCTGCGGGCTTCACTCCAGGAGCTCCTTAATGAAGGACTCCCCCCAACTCTTCTTCTGGTTCAACCGAGCATGCACGAGGTGACTGGCTCCGCAAAGCAGAGGCCTACGTCAAGGCGGCTTCCGAGGCCGCCGTGCAGCTCGGTCTTGTTTCAGGAACGTCACCAGACATGAAGCCCAAGCCAACTTGGGCGACCTTCAAGCATGCTGTCGACCGTCTAACAGTCCCGCCTTCCTCGTAGGTTGCTCCAGACCATGTGCAGGCCATCAACCTTGAGGCCCAGCGGGACTCCTCCACTGCCCCCAGGCCGGGAGCTGCTGAGGAGATGGTGGTCAACCCCACATGCCCTACTGACGACCATCTCACCACCTTGGCTCCGACGAGCTGGCTTGCAGTCCACAGGAGTGGTCCTATGCCCCAGCACCACTCCGTCGAGCCGGGATCTGCAGGTGTGAGGTCCCCTTACCTCGAGCTCCACCGCCCCGCCTTCCTCAGATCGTCCCAAACACAGTGCGGGTCCAGCTAGGTGTCGGGGAGGCTCCTCCACCGCCTGCAGTCCAGAGCAGTGTTCTGGGAAGGGGCTCCTCCACCACTCTGCAGGTACAGAGCCAGGCGTCTGAGGGGAGGGGTTCCTCCATTGCCCCCAGGCCGGGGGACGCTAAAGAGTCGCCGCTCAACGCCATCACCACCCTTCCGTCTGAGGACCACCTCACCGCTTCGGCACCTAAGAGTCTGCCTGCAACCACCAGGAGCGCCTGGCTGTCCAAGCTTCACCCCGTCGAGCTGGGACTCGCAGAAGAGAGGCCCTCCGAGCATCAGGCCGCCCCAACTCCACCAAGATAAGTCACAGTGTTCGACCAGCAAGAAGCCCTCAAGCAGGCGCTGTTCTCAAAGTCGGCCTCGCCGATTCTTACAACCCCTATTCAGACTAATCCCTCTGCGCGCAATCGACCGGCCGGAAGCATCAAACTTAGGTGGAGTGCACGCCTAGCGGTCAAGCGAAGGACTGGCTCAATGCTGCATCGGGCCCAGGAGGCCCTCGCTCATAAGATGGGCACCCGCCCAAAGGATCAACCCTTCACGGATGAGGCGCTCAAAGTCTACATGGAAGCCTTCGACACTACCATCCCGCAAGACTCGCTCGCGCCCTCTCGCAGCTCTTTAAGCTGGATTGTCAGATAACATCGGCAGCAGATGAGGCCCTTGCAGAGTTAGGTGAACAGTGCTCTACTGAGGACTCATCCTCACAGACTGTCACTGCCGATGCAGGCCCCATGGTGGCGACGGCCTAGAGCATGGCCCCTCGACTAGCTTCGACGACATAGTCAGGCTTATGTTCTTTGATAAATTTGTTCTGGCTCCTTTTGCTTTAATGTCGGCCTTATGTTTCTTCGCTCCGCTTTGTAAGACTCTACATGATGAATGTTGTGGGAACCCCAGAGTTATCTCTGTAAGACCGAGACTAATCAAGGTCTTAGGGACATAACTCTGGATCTCCCGTAAATGGATTCCAACTTAACTCAGTCCAAATGAGAGGCTCAACTAAAATTTAGAGCCCCGACGATCATGCACGCCGCTCCTCTGCGATCACTACATGATTGTCAGTTCTCCAACCAGTTAAGCACTACACTTAGCGAGTTAAATAGGAAGCCATGAACAGCGAGCATGACCTATATTGGCTCCCAAGATCAGCGACCAATATATTCATACTCTCGTTACAACGTCGATCACATCCATACAACGCTCATACATAAATAGTACCAAAGTTATACATCACAGTTTCAAGTTTTCAACTACATAAGTGGCCGACCGGCCAAATTAAACAAGTTCATAGAGGAAGCAAGTAAATAAACCAAAATGCCTGCAGTGGTATGCCACATAACCCATCGGCAACCGACTGGGAGCTAAAGATAGCACACTACTCATCGGTGTCGCCTAAGTCGACACCGACAAGCTCATCGGTCTCAATATCTTCCTCTGAAAAAAAGCCAAGAAACATCCGTTGAGTACAAAAGAGTACTCGCAAGTCTTACACAAATAAAAATAGTTATGCATAAGGTTAGTCAAAGGAAGGGCTCATATTGGCTTAATTTTGCGAAAAAGACGCAACACTGAACATCCTACACATACTAGATTTTCAAGTGCCAATTCAAAATCAGATTTGACGTGGAAGTAAAGCATGTGAATAAGTAATACATTTGATAACATATGAATCATACTAAAAAAACAAGGTGGCGGTCCACTTTGATACAACAACAAGCATGAGCATCCCATTCATGTCGATACCGAGTTATAACCACAATTTTAATTCCAAGTCTAACAATAGTAACTCCCGAACTCAAGCGGTTGTCCATAACCGTGGACACGGCTATTCGAATAGATTTATACCCTGTAGGGGTGTACTACTTTACCCACACGACTTGATTAGCCCGTAAGCCTCTAGATGCCTCCGAATATAGCATACTTCCTATGGTATGTCGACCGGGTAAATCAAGATATGGTCGTTTTTAGCAAGAAGATCCCATTGAGCTAAGTCCCTCAACCCAGGGCTCCTAGGAAACACAAGACGTTAACATCTCCATCCTATCGGCCCAAAAGGAACACGGGATTTCTCGGTCCCATGCCCTTACAATTTCACCACCGTGGGACTCAACACAACAAAACCTTCCCCCTACTTAACCATATGGCTCCCAACCCGCGTGTGATAGCACGAATATACTTGAATCAACGACGTTACCAAAGTTCGGTCCTTAATTGTCCAGACAAGTCCACCACTTACCCAAAACTCGTGCACAAAGCACCATCACTAACCAACACTTGTCCAGACCAAAAGCTCATTTAAAAATGACAAAATTTAACTTATAAAACAGATACGAAGATCTGAAACAAAAGTATATAATGAGAGTTGTGTTTATCCCATAATTATAGGGTTATTCCCGACAATCAAACTACCGGTTCTAGACTTGCATGACTAAGCAAACTCGAACAATATAATTTCATACATCCTATCTTAAGCATTTCAGTACAGGAATAATTCATGGATAACCACAATGACAAGATAATAGGATGTGTCTAACTATTCATCACAAAAATAGCGATATTATCAAAATAGCATGCAAGCAATTATCATTGCATCTACCTTAACAAAACTAGGATCAAATATGATGCAAAAATAAAGTTCAAAGGATGCTTACCTTGCTGGTAGGCTAATTGCTCTCCCTCAGTAGCGTATGTGTCAATATCGATAAGCTCGGAATCTATATAAATACAATACCGAAAAAAACATCGAGAATTACTCAAAAATTCAAAATACTCAAAAATGCATTATTTTTCTACAGTAGCTAAGTCATGATTTTAGATGATTTTTGGTGAAAGAATTATTTCATTTTGATTTAGTATATGAAAGTTATGGTGGTTTGAATTTCAGATTTCAATATGCCTCCATTTATGTAATTTAATTATGAGGTGAAATTTTGTAGAGCAGTGGTGAGTACATGAATTACATGGATAAATAGGCAATATTATTATAAGTTCAAAACAGTTGAGTTTGCTTCAATTGGAGTTTTCATGATTTAGTTATTGATTTCTAAAATTATCAGCATTAATAGTGTAAAAATAATACCCTTTAGGATCATTTTCCTCAAACTATAGTTTCTGTGATAGAGGTAAGTTTGAAACCACTTTTATAATTAAGTTCGTTTGAAATAGAAATTATCAAAACTGATTTCACTGTTTTTGGAGTTTCCAAGAATTACTTATGAATTTTTAAAGTTATCAGCCTTTTCCTTTAGTAAAAATAATAGTGTTTAAAGCTCATTCTCCAAAATAATGCTCTCTGTTACAGAGATATGTTTGAAACCAATTTTAATATAAAGTTCATTAAAAATTAAAATTACCAGAAGTGGTTTCACTCAATTTGGAGTTGAGGTGTTTTAGTTATGTATTTTAGAAGTTAATGCCAATTTTCAGTGTGCAAATAACAGATTTTGAATTTCATAAAGTATTGATTACTTTTTCTACCGAGTGCTAACCTAGCCACAGACGCTGACGGGTGGGACCGGGGCAAAGCTTTGACCCAGTCAACGTGGACTTGGCCTCGGCCGAAAAGAGCTGAAGGCATATTTCCAAGAATACATTTTCAGAACACTAAAACGTACACCTGTTCTAAGCATGCAAGGGATACGTCTTCCTTTTAGCGAAAACGTATTTTACAAACTATGCATCCACTTAAACTACACTAAGGCCCACAAGTCATAGACTCAGGACTAATTAACTACAACCATTAGTGCTAAATAATCCGACAAAACTCTCTGTTTTTGGCCATAACCTTCCGACAACGAAAAATGGCGCGGCTGCGGCGTTGCCGTTCTCGTCAGCGGCGAGGGAAGGCCGGAGAGTGCAAAGACCAAGTCAAAACGGAAAGGCAATAGCAAGGACTACCTTCCGGTGGTGATTTTGCCGGAGAAGAAGCACGGTGGCGCACCGGCGGCGGAGTCGAGCGGAGGAGGTGTATACGGTGCCGAGAGATCACTAGGCAGAAACCACTCCGAGGCAAATTGGTGCTCGATCCAGACTCCTGGGGTTCAAGGGACGCTGAAGGAGAGGCACGGGGACCAAGGGTCTTCGTCTTCAGCTCCGGCGGCAGAAACCAGCGGCGGCGAGGAGGAGGTCACCGCGGCGGGAACGTTCTGGGGACAAAGGAGAACAATGTGAGGTGGGAGCAAAACCAGGACATCCATGAGATGGTCCCAGATGGTTGAATCGACGGGGAACTCACCGTGCCGGCGTCGGGGAAGAAGACGAGCTCCCGCGACAGTGAATCGGAAAACCAGGAATCACAGAGCTCCTGTGCATTAAACGACAAACCAAGTGAGGGGTTCTACTCCTTAACCTAGCACACAAAGTGACGCGCAAGAACAGGGAAGGATCTCACCAGAGACGAAGATGACGCAGAGGTGTCCTCCGGAGCATGCTCTGGAGCTTCCAATGGCAGCACGGTGGCCCAGCTACAAGAGGAACCAGAGTCCATGATCAGCAAAAATGGAACTGGCATGGATCATAGAGAAGAGGGGAACCATGCGGAGGAAACTCACCCGTGTAGAGAGCAAGCACAAGCTTCTCTTTCCTCAGACCCGAGAGGAAAGATGAGGAAGAAGGAGGCGTTCAGGGGCGACTTAAGCATGGAAGGATGACGGAGAAGAGGCGGCGTTACTTGCCGAAGCTCCGGGGATGGTCAATTGGGGCGGTGGATTGACGACGTGACGGAGCCCCAACGGCTCGGAGCAGAAGGGCACGGCCGCGTGGCTTCGGCGCTGGCGAGCGCGCTGCCAAGGAAGAAGAAGGGCTCGGCAGGCGGGCCCGCGGTGACAGCGACTCAAGGCGCGGAGGTAAGCCATCGCTACGTGGCTAAATGCAGACCGTTAGATCAGGATCGGGTGGATGAGATCGTTAAGCGCTGTTTTGAACTGCCCAAAAGTGGCGAGATATGGATCGTCGATCTCAGATCCAAGGGTCCGCATGCGTCGGTGCATTTAGGCGGTCGGGCTGAGTCGGCTCACCGAGTCGGACTCGAGCCCAGGGAATAGTGCGACTGGTTTGGGTCCAAGGTTTTGACCAGGATTTAAATTGTTTTCCCTACTTTGACCAGGGGCTTAAAAATAGAAATAAAATTTCTAAAATCATGAAATAATTTGTAGGGATCCCTGGGATAGCCTAGTGTCCATAAAAATTATTGAGCCCTACTGTTCATTATATATTTTGTAATATATAAATTCAAACTTAGGCTAGGTCTTTCAATGGTGTTTAAATTTTCTTATGGTTCAAACCAGTCCCAAAAATTTGGGAAAAATTATATTAATTTATGATAATTAATATAGTATTTTAATAAATTATTTCAGAGGATCTTTGGTAGCATTTATTTCAGTTTTTAGTTTGGAGTTCAAATTAAAGTGTATGTTTCATAAGTATTTTGAGATTTTCCAAGTACAATATTAAAATAAAAAGTTTCAAAACATGATGCATGCTAATGAGATGCATAATAAACCTCTTTATTAATTTGGGGATGTGACAAATGCATTCTCGTGGGTTACTCTACTTGTTGTCTCTCGGGCCATGGACACTACCTGCACTCTACCTCAACTCCTACCCCTTCATGTAAAGTGTTCACCGCCGCGATGGTTGGCTGAGCATCGTACTGGCTGCAGGCTCCATCGAGGCTAACCCCCCCTGCGATTTGGGCTTTTGCTTGGACCACCAGGCGTGGATCTGCCCAGTCCGAACTGCCGTTCTGCTAGCCTTGCATGCCTCCAAACGTCTCCTGCCTGCGACCCCTCCCTCACCTCCCAGGACTCCCTCCCCTTTGGCAGATCCTTCCTTCAATGGATGGTCCAAACTTTAGCACCATCTGTTGGAATGTGCGCGACCTCAACACCCAAGCCAAGCCAGGAAAGATGCGGTTCGCGAGATCCTCACCTCAACCACTTGTCACCTCGCCTGCTTACAAGAAACGAAATTAACACAAGCAGACCAAAGCCTAGCCGACTTCCTCGGGGACCCAACCTGCGAAGCTTTGCTTTCAAACCTACGGAGGGCACGAGGGGTGGGATCCTCCTCCTGTGGAACGACAACTTCATTGAGGTTACCAACGTGCTCCAATCAACTTACAACCTCTCGGCGTGAGTGACCTTAAGAGAGTGCCACTCGGCTTTTCGCATAACGATAGCGTATGGCCCTTCCTGAAGCACCGAAAAGCGGGCCTTCCTACAAGAAATCATCTCCTTAAAACTTCCTTTGGGTTCCAACTGGTTAGTTATGGGTGACTACAACCTTATCTATCACGCCGCGGACAAAAACAACTCCAACATGAATCCGCGACTCTTAGCCCAACTCCGCAACACACTTAACACCTGCGAGTTAAAAGAAGTCCACCTGCAAAATAGAAAGTTCACTTGGAGCATTGAGCGCTAGAATCCAACCCTAGTCAGGTTGGACAGGGTCTTTTGCAATGAAGGCTGGGACACCCTTTTTGAAAACTTCTTTCTGCAGGCGTTGTCCTCTTCAATCTCTGACCACTGCCCCTTGATGTTGTCCAACATACGCAGTCCTGCCCGCCCCAAATCCTTCCGCTTTGAAAACTTCTGGATCAAGATGTCAGGTTTCTTCGAGACAATCCAAAATTCGTGGTTGGCCCAATGCCGACACCGTCTGAACCACAAGTTAACTTCCATGGCATCAACTCTCAAATCCTGAAGCAGACATCTCTTCCCTCGACCAAAGATCCTTCTCCACATGGCCTTAGAACTGATTCTTCGCTTCGACGTGGCACAAGACTTTAGGGCTCTTTCGCCACAGGAATCGGCCCTGAGGGCCAGTCTCAAGAAGCTAGTCTTGGGGTTGGCAGTGATTGATCGTACCAGGAAGCATCAAAGCTCACGCATTACCAACCTTAGAGAAAGCGACGCAAACACCAAGTACTTCTACCTCAAAGTTAATTATCGCAGGCGCAAAAACCACATCCAGAAGCTCCAAAACGGATTGGGTTGGGCGACCACGCACACAGAGAAAGTAGTCTTAATTCAGCAACACTTTAAAGACATGCTAGCCCCGCCCGCTGCTCGCAGCTCAAATCTCAACTGGGAGACCATCAACCTTCCATCGCAAGACTTGAGCAGCCTATAGGCCGTTTTCACAGAAACTGAAGTCCTCTCTACCTTAAACCACTTGCCAGGGGACAAAGCCTCGGGCCCGGAGGGTTTCACAGCAAACTTCTATAAGTCCTGCTGGCAAATCATCAAGGAGGACATCATGGCAGTGTTTCACAGCTTTCACTCTCTTCGCATGTCGCACCTCCACCTTCTCAATACAACCAACATTGCCCTAATCCCTAAAAAGGATGGGGCAAATCACGTGCAAGACTTCAAACCAATTAGTCTCATCCATGGCCTTGGAAAGTGGATTGCGAAAATGCTCGCGCTTCGGGTGATGCTTTTCTCAATACCCTGGTCTCTCAAGCCCAGAGTGCCTTCATCAAGACTAGGAGCATCCACGATAACTTCATCTATGTCCGGAATTTGATCGGAAGACTCCACCTCTCAAAAACCCCCACGCTCTTCCTCAAAATTGACATCGCAAAGGCTTTCGACTCGGTCCATTGGGACTACCTCCTCGACCTCCTTCGGAAAAGAGGCTTCGCCCATAGATGGACAAACTGGGTGGCAGCCCTCCTTAGTTCGGCCTCATCCAGAGTCATTCTAAACGGGATCCCTGGCAAGGCAGTCAGCCATGTAAGAGGGTTGCGACAAGGGGACCCACTGTCATCTTTCCTCTTCATTCGGCAATCGATCCCTTCCAACGTCTTCTCGAGATTGCAACAGATCTGGGGTTCCTAGCCCGCACGAGGGACCGCTTTGCCACACTCAGAACCTCCATTTACGCGGACGACGCAGCTATCTTCATCAACCCGAGTGAATCGGAATTGCATTCAACCACCCAGATCCTCCTCAACTTCGGAGAGGCCTTAGGCCTCCGCACCAACTTCCAAAAAAGCACGGTGCTCCCTATTAGTTGCAACCATATAGACCTCACCTCGATTTTACAAGGCTTCCCGGCAATCCGAGCTTCCTTTTCGATCAAATACCTAGGCCTACCGCTCACCCATAAAAGGCTGTGCAGAGTGGACTTTCAACCTCTCCTTGACAAAGTGGGAGGAAGACTAGCAGGCTGGCAGGGACGCTTTTTGACCCCTGCAGGGCGAGTCACTCTGGTCAAATCCGTCCTATCCTCGATTCCAATTTATTACCTCACGGTTTTCAAGATTCCCAAGATAGTTCTCTGCGCCCTAGACCGCTTAAGGCGTCGCTTCCTCTGGGCGGGCCACGAAAACTTCTCGGGGGGCAAGTGCAAAATCAACTGGGAAAAGGTGTGCCGCCTGCTGATCCTCGGTGGCCTAGGCGTCCTCAACCTTTCCAAATTTGCCGCTGCCTTAAGACTTAGATGGCAATGGCAACAATGGAAGGCCCCAACCAAACCCTGGGTCGGAATGGAAACACCCTACGATGCGGGGGACCGCAGCCTCTTTGCGGCTGCAACCAGGATATCCCTTGGGGACAGTAAAACAACACTCTTCTGGCACTCGGCCTGGCTCAGTGGGGCGGCCGCAAAAGATTTGGCCCCAAAGATTTTCGCAATCTCCAAAAGGAAAGACCAGACAGTGGCTGCTGCCCTTCAGAATGGACGTTGGGTGCGTGACATCAACACTCGGGGGGGAGTCTCAGTCGACCACATCCAACAGTTCGTGGATCTCTGGTGCAAAGTCAACCAAATACATCTGGACCTTGGCGTCCCAGATGAGATCACTTGGAAATTAACCCCGAACGGTACCTACTCCTCAAAATCTGCCTACGCCATGCTTTTCCTGGGATCTACGGGGACTAATTTCAAGATCCTTACTTGGAATTCCCACGCCCCCCCAAAGTGCAAATTCTTTGCTTGGCTCGCAATCCAAAACAAGCTCTGGACTACTGATAGACTGCAAAGGCGAGGGTGGCCAAACCAGCATTTTTGTCCCCTCTGCAGACACACACTGGAATCGGCCCTTCACCTTTTCGCCCATTGCAGATTTTCCTTAAGAATTTGGAAGCCGATGGAAGACTGGCTAGGGTACGAGAGTCTTCAGCCATCCCTCTGGCCCCCAAGTTCGACCATCCTAGATTGGTGGTCAAATGTAGTGGCTAGGAAAGGCGCCCCAGCGAAGGCCACTAGTACGACCTTTATCCTCATTACGTGGGAACTCTGGAAGGAATGAAATGCTAGAATCTTCAACAACTTAGCCACCACCCCTCAGCAACTCTTTGCGAAGATTAAGGAGGAGGGAAGATCTTGGTCCCTTGCGGGGGCCAAGAGTTTGGAGCTTTTAAATCCTCTGTAATTAAGGTTTCTTTTGTCTAACTGTACTTTTGGCGCTGTCTTCAACCTTTCTCTATTAATCTAAACGGGCAACCCTCCTGCCGGTTTTTTATTCAAAAAAAATATTCATGACACAAAAACAGACACTGAGAGAATAATATCCTCACGGCACGCACGTTTTCCTAACGAGGGTACGGATTAACCTACAGGGCGTACTGCACATGAATATGGAGTTTAATCAACCTTACTCGATCAGGTTTCCTGTTAAGAGCTATCTCCTGGTACAATTGCCGATTCATGTGCCTTCTTCTTGCCCACAGGCAAGGTTTGGGTAACCGGTTTGGGATTTTTACCCGGGGCTGGTATGGCTGGTTTGGCCGAAAACCAAAAATTTCAGCCGAAAATTTCAAATCAAAATTTGAACTTTTTGGATTTAAAAATAAAAAAATATAAAGTTCAAGCAAAATTTAAGCTAATTCGATTTTTTCAGACCGGTTTGAACTCTTACCGGGAGGGTCCAATAGGACCGATATAACCAATTTTCAAACGGTTATCGCAACACTGCCCACATGTTCCTGTGCTTCATTCACGAGGTAAGTGAAAGTCCTAACTCCTGAGAGGCCTAGCTTTTTCTAAACAGATCTCAGCGGCAATCTCATCCAACTCACGAACCAAATTTGGATCTGCACTAGTCAATTTTTAAAAACAAATTATTTTTTTTACAGTTGAGATGGATTACGTGTGGTATAACTGTAACATCCCAAGTTATGTTATCAAAAATAAAATCAATAAAGTTATTATTGGATTTTTCTTATATTTAAAAGAGTTTTATTACTTTTCTTGAATTTCATAAATTTTAAAAGTCAAGAATAAGATTTATTGAAGTTTCTTGGATTTTCTTGGATTTAAAGTTGAAAAGGAAAATTTAATTAATTTTTTGGATTTTAAAAAAGCTTTTCCTATTTTCTAGAAGTTAAAAATGATTTATGTGCAAAAATGATTTAAGTTGGAAATAATATTATTAAGTTCCAAATAATTCAAGGAATTTCTGTGAATTTTCCTAGAATTTTTGGACTCTGTTTGCTATTTTCTAGAAGCTATTTTGATTTGTTTGTATTTCTGAAAATCAAAAATGAATTTAAATTCCCTTTTCGCTCTCGGGCCGAAATCTCCATTTCCGGCCCATCCTCCCTTTTCTTCTTGGCCCACCCGCACAGCCCATTCCGCCTCACCCTCTCCTCTCTCCTCCTCATTGACGTGTGGGACCCACACGTCAGCTCCATCGTCTTTCCCTCTTTTCTTCCTCGCCCGTGTGTCGCCATTGTTGCCGCTCGCGAGCTCCGCAACGGCCGCGTTTCTTCTCCTTTCTTCGCGCCCGTGTGTGCCTTATCTTCCTCAACGGCCGACGCACCCGTTCTCTCCCTTATCCCCTCCCTCTCGCGCTCAGTTCGCCGCAACGTAGCCAAACCCGCAACCGCCGCCGCGTACCTCGCAAGCTCAATCTCATCCTCAGTTCGCCGCAACGTAGCCAAACCCGCAACCGCCGTCGCGTACCTCGCAAGCTCAATCTCATCCTCGGCCACCCCTCTGGCACTATAAAATGGAGCCTCATGCGCCTCTCCCCCTCCTCATCCCGTTCCCTCATCTCACCCCTCCTCCCTCGCTCCTGCCTCGCCGGAATCGACGTTTTCGCATCGTCGGTCGAGCTCCTCTCCACCGCCTCTAGCACCGCACCCAGTTGATCTTCGTCGCCCTCGTCACCACCGTCGGATTCGCACGGCCGTGCTCTACCCGGTGCGCGCCTCTTCGACGACAAAGCCTTGCCGGAAAGCATCGCCGCCACGAGCCCGAATGACACCACCACCAAACTCCTCATCGCCGGTCACCACTTCGCGCCCTTCTGCCGCCGTGGTGAGCGCCGTGTTCCCCACCTCCCCCTCTTGCTTTTGAGCCCCTCGCTGGAGCTCGCCGTGGCGGCAGCGCCGGCGAGCTCAACGCCGAGCCGTCGTCGGACTTTACCAACGTGGCATTGCCACGTCACAGCCACGCACACGCCTATGTGGCGCGCCACGTGGTGCCAATGTGGTAAAGCCACGGTTTTGTGGCCCTGGTCCACCGTCGACCAAGATGCATTTTTGTGGACCCAGTCTATGGACCCGGGCTCACATGTTAGTGAGACAAACCAATTTCTTTTACAAAACCAATTCAGCCAAAAAACAAAATATGCTTGCTGACGTTAGCCTGCGCATTAAACCTAATTTCCTTTACAAAAATAAATCGGATAATTCCATAAAATCCTTTTTATGGTTTTCTTTAGGTTTTAAACTTTCAGGAGCTCGTACTTCTTCATACGAACTCCGATTTCGACGATTCAAATTTCTAAATTCATCTAAATTCAAGATCTAGTTAACTAAACTAACATTATTTAATTTGGAGTTCATTTGAAGTTTTATTTAAATTTTGTTTGAATTTGGCTTATTTTCGCTTAGAGATTTCGACAACTTTAGAGAGTCAGATTTCGACGCTGTTTGATAGAAACTAATCAAGTAAGGCAAGTTACATCTTTGATTATATTTGATCCCATTATTTTAAATTATTTAAATTCTGTTTTAAATTATTACTGCATGCGTATTTATATTCAAGTAATTTAAATTCCTATTTCAAGCTTTATAGATATTCCTAATTCCTTTGTATTGCCAATTTTGACATTGAATTAGACATACCTTGACACCTTAGGTAAAAATCTAGTTTATGCAATAGTATGAACTGGAACACTTTGGAAAAATATATGCTTAGCCATGCTTAGCCAAAATGTATTTGATTTGGGGAATTTTAGCTAAAAATAAAATATGGTTTAAATTGTATCCATGGCATTGTTGTGTCATGGAAGTTTACAAATGATTTTGGAAAAATAAATAAAATAAAAGACTGGTTTAAACTTGGGCGAAATGGATAGTTGGTGGGTGCAGATTTATGCACGGGCTCAATTCAACAAATATTTGAGGCCCAGGGATTGTTTTGAAAGTCACCCAGTCAATTAAGGACCAGTCTATAAGCTACAGATAGCAAGGCCCTTCCGTACTACCACAAGTCTAGTATGGGATAGACCTGGCTAACTAATTTGCAACGTTCCAATGTGGTCGTGTCATCCATTTGTGTGGGTGTCAGAATGACCTACTTTTTATATAGTCCCACATGGCGCAACAGGGGCTTAAGTCCGGCGGATTGTTTAATCCAAAGGAAGGTGAAACCTCAGTGGGCATGACTACGTTGGAATATTGCATTGTAAAGGCCTTGTGATAATCACTTAGTCGCACACCTTCCGAAGTGTGTGAGCGGACAGTACAGAGTTGATTATCTCTTATGGGTAAAGTTGTACAACCTCTGCAGAGTATCAATCTTTTCGAATAGTCGTGTCCACGGTCAGGGACATGCTGAGCAAAGCCTTTCGCGGATTAGACTTTGGTTTTGTTTTAAAATGGTTTTAAAAAAATGATTTCATAGATGTTTATTCCATGTGGGAAATATGGGCAGAAAGCCTGGTGTAATGGGGTTAGTCCTTCACCATTTGTGTATGGAGGTTTATCCTACACTCAAGAATTGAAGAATAAAAATAAATTTTGATTTTAGATATTGTAAAACTTGAGCTTTTGAACTTAGTACTATATTTGAAATGTCAAATATTGCTTTTGCACAAATAACCCTATAAGCCTTCATTTGATAATATCCATGTATGCATTAACTCTATTATTGGGTGTAACTTGCGAGTACGAAGTTGTGCTCATCCTTGCTTAATGCAAATAAATTTCAGAGGAGAAGGACTTCGCTACTGGTGTGGATCTTGACGATTAGGCCGCTACCCCAGTCGATTGCCTATGGCAGATTTGCTGACTCTACTACTCCTTCATCGTCTTCTGCTGTGTTTGTTTGTTGTTGCTTGTAATCTTCTTTTGTAATAAACTCTGATTATTATTCATTAAATACGTGATATGAATTTGCTATCATTTTTGTTTGATTGTGTACACTAGTTGTTCCTGATCTAGTGTATGAAACACAGATAATCTGGGATCTTTCATTCCCAGATTCGACAATAATTGAGGGTCATTTGGTAATTTCTCAATTAAGAAAAGAACAAATGGAAAAAAGGAAAGGTGGGGCCCACATGTCCGTGTGAGAGGGGAAGAGATAAGGTTGGAGACCGAGTCTCCAACCCCATCTCTCGTGCGTGCGTCTTGGGGAGCTCTCGGGCAGCGGCGGCGCAGGGGGCGCTGGCGGCCCGTGCGTTTCGGGCGCCGGCGCCCGGTGGCAGCAACTGCATCGCGTTCTCCGCCTGTACTCTTCTTAAGGCTGTCTCTTTCTCCTTCTATCTTCACCCAAAATACAGTGAGCTTTTCCCCTTTTGTGTGGTTCTTCTTTTACTCCGATTTGGCTTCAGTTTTGGAGTTTTGGAGCTACTGTGCCGCGGTGGTTGACCCGACACTATTGGTGGTGAGGTCCGTACCTCGCTCCTTGCGCATCCCGCCAGTTCCCTCTTGCGCCCTATCCTGTGTTGGGTGTTCTGTGAGAGAACTTGGCACTTGCGCATTTGGAGCTTTGTTCCAGTCGGCTTTGGTTTAGTCTTGGTGTGGAAGAAGGGCTTCGGTTTGGTGATTTCTACTCCTTGAGTGCATTCGACCGGTGCACTGTGGTGTGATTCTTGCGTGACATTCTCCGTACCTTGGCTTCATCTTTCGGTATGTCCCGAATTGTGAAGATTGGCATTGTATCTCCGACGACCTCATCCATTCAACGTGGCACAGCGAGACGATTGGTTTCCTGAGTCAGCGCATTCGACGTGCCTTGCTTGGTTTCGACTCGGTGCTTTGAGTGCCATCCGCACCGTGAGTTTAATCGTTTTTAGTTTTTGCATTAATTTTCATTGCGTGTTGTGCTAGTAGAAGTTTCAAATTATATTGTATTTGAATTAATCTAGCACTGGGAGACTTTGCTTAGTAATGTTGTCAGATCGGATTAATGCTCGATGAGGATTATCACTTGTGAAATTGGATTGACAGCGTTAGATCAGACTTGAGCTTGATGTTTGCATACTGTTGTTGACTCATCTCTAGTGTCATAGCTCTATTACTTTTCTGTGGTTCGGTTGCCTCTCTGTTGACCGAATTTGATTAGTATTAATCTTTAATTGCACTGTGATATACTTGTTCCTTTGTTGGCCAAAAGTAGTAAGTGTTGATTTGTGATTTCAGTTTTGCACTATGATATACATGCTTCCTCTGTTGGCCAAAAGTATTAAGTGTTGTTTGTGACTTATGAGAGAATTCAATTCTTGACATATTAGTAAGGCATTCATTTCAGCTCAAAGTGTGATTTATTTTGTGTCATATCTAATTACTGAAGAATATTGACAAAAGTGGCGAGGAGGCCAAGTTTTCATTTTGAGTAGCCTGACATCTGAGAGCAAATAAACAAACATTTAAACCTGAACATTATGCTGATTTTGTATGTTATCAAGTCATATCTTTTGAGTATATTATCCTATTTATGGAAAGTGTCGTCGATACGAGATCGGACAACAAATTTGTGGCACCCCTGGTTGGATGCATCGACTGTCGAGGGTGCGAATGGGACTTCAACGAGAATCAAACACCACAATCCATCCTCATGTATTGCATATGTGTCATAGTTGTTACAAAATGGCCTCCCCCTCCTTATTTACATGGAGCCTATTTATAGAGTGGGAGGAGGAGGCATGCGAAGTTACATCATTGCCCTTGGGACCTAGCTTTTCCCAGGGGTACTTTCATCCATTTTTCGCCGAGTGGGTCCCGCCACCTTCACATGGTTTGCCAATGTGTCGTACCTCTGTGAGGTTGGCCCCCGGACCTCGTCTAGGATCTGTCTCTAGACCTCGTCTAGAGTGGGTTCGTCGATGTGTTGTACCTCGGCAAGGTTGGTCCTTAGACCCTGTCCAAAGTTAGCCCCCGGACCTCGTCTGGGGTCGGTTTCTGGACCTCGCCGAAGTGGGTTCCCCGATGTGTCATACCTCGGCTAGGTTGGCCCTCAGACCCCGTCCGTGGTTAGCCCCTAGACATCGTTCAGGGTCGGTCTTTGAACCTCGTCCGAAGTGGGTTCGCCGATGTGTCGTACCTCAGCGTGGTTTGCCCTCGGACCTCGTCCGATGTTAGTCCCTGGACCTCGACTGGAGTTGGTTTGCCAATGTGTCTGTCGAACCCGGGAACGAAGGATCCCGAATTCTCTGTGTTAAAACACGATCCGAGATTTCCGAGTGTACAGTCTCACAAAATGAATATCACATTCATATCACGAAAACATAAATGACATTAAATAAATAATCATTTAATACAAATGAGTCTGAATAATAACATCAAATGTCAAATGATAAACACAGTGAAATAACAATATAGTGGGAGCCACGATGCGCCACAGGCAATCGTGCAGGTCGAAAAGGCCTACTCGTCAGGGTCCTCACCACAATATAGCATCTTCCCTGAATAAGATTTATTCAACAAGAGTGAGCACTACTACCGTGCTCGCAAGTCACACCTAATATTGAATTTAAATGCATGCATAAGGAAACAAGTGAGTATGGCGGGGTTGTTTTGCATAACAGCATTTCAGTTTGAATAAGCATAGTAGTTTCTAAGGCAAATTTTATACTATGGATAAAATCATATTTTGAAATAGCAATGATATAATGTGGATAACCTCCAATGATAAAGTGAAGGATCCTCCTAACACTTGGCTTCCCCCCAAATTTTCATAAAATTAACCATCATAACATTTAATAAAGCATTTTAAAACCAAAGACAATTCTAACTTTAAGTGGCCTGCTAGCATGTCCATGACCATGACGCGCTATTCGAATAGTTTCTACTCTGCGAGTTGGTACAACTTTACCCACACGAGGTGACATGCTCGTTATGTCGGCCAATTCACGCTTCCGTAGGCGTGTGGTGAGCAATTACCATGAGGCCTTTACAATGTTTTATCCTAGTACATTCATGCAGCTAAGGTTTCGCCCCTTTGGGTGGCCTGTCCTCAGGAAGCCCCTCTTGCGCCAAGTGGGAATAAAGCGTCTAGCCGACACCCACAAAATCACAAGACATAAATATACTAGGACACCACAAATTAGTTAGCAAATCCTGCCCATACAGGACATGTGGTGATGCGTTATGGCATAGCAATAGCGGCTCAAAGACCGGTCCTCAATTGACTTGGGCGTCATTCCTACAACCCATGGGCCTTGATCTTAACCAGATCAAACCCGTGCATAAACCTGCACCCACCATTCTGACCATTTCGCCCAAGTCCAACCCATTTTGTTTTTATTTTGAATAAAAACTTTATTTATAAATCCCTGTGGTAAGACAATACCACAATATTAAGTTTGAAACAAGTTTATAGAAATTTGGTGTAAACCCTCCCAATTTCTGTAAATGTGAACTACGCTTGGCTAAGCATATATTTAAATCTTGGTAATGTCTTGCCTATGGTATCAAGGTAGTCAGATACAACATTCAAATTTGGCCATACAATAACATATGGAATTAACTATACGTAAAACAGGATATTAAAATATTTATAACAACATATGCATGCAATAAGGAATTTAAAAACTGAAAATAACTTAAAATAATAGGGGCAATATGGTCAATGGTGTAACTTGCCTTGGTCGATGTCTTGAAATTCTAAATCTTGATTTGATCGAACTCTCGAGTCGTCAAGTCTAAACGCTTAAAATCGACAAATTCAATATTCAAATTCAAATAAATTCAAAACATAGTTCAAATCAACTCCAAACTGAAATATTTTGGTTTAGTTAGCTAGATTATAATTTTATATAAATTTTGCAATTTGAAACACCCAATTTGGAGTTCATATGCAAAAGTTATGAATTTTAGAAGTTTTAAACCAAATTACGAATTTAAATGAATTTCCAATTATTTTTCTCTGAAAAATCTAATTATTGCGCAATCTTGACGTCGGCTCTGATATTCGGAATTAAAGAATTAAAATTAAAATTCGACAATGGGCCTCGAATCGGTGACTCGGCTCATGGTAGACTGGTTTACCGAGCCGAGTGGACCCGAGTGTGGTGGAGCCACCCACGTCGCGCGCGTGTGGTGGTGGGACGCCACTCGTGCGCCACGCCAAAGAGGAGGTGAGTGTCGCCTGGGTGGCTGCCATGCGGCGATGCCACGTCCAAAAACGGCCGGCGAGGAACCGATGGTCGCCGCTACGGTCGGCAGAGTCGGCGAGGCCACTAGGAGGAGAGAAAGAGATGGCGATGCTAGCGCTCACCCACACGGTGAATAGACGACGGGAGGCGCCGCGGCGAGCGGCGGCGAAGTGCGAGGTAGCGGCGACGAGAAGGGCTCTCCGGGTCCTTCGCGCGATGGTGGTACGACCGGGATCGCAGGAATCGGCGATGGCGATGGAGGTGTCATCGGGGACGAAGCTTCAACGACGGCGGCGCAATCAGCGGCGAATGCTTGCGGCTTGGCGGTGACGAAGATCGGAATTGCGACGGGCTCACGGCGAGAGAGAGGGAGTGAGTGGGGGCGTCGGGTTGAGTGAACGGAGGGGCGGGGCTCCCTTTTATAGGGCGAGAGGTGGCCGGGAGTGGCGGGGTGACGTGGGAGACGTGCGGCGGCGGTTGCGGGCGCCGCGGCCGTTCAAAACGCACGAGAGGAGGAGGAGCGAGGAGGAGGGGGCGTGCGGCGCGGAGCGGTTGCGCACGACCACGAGAGGAGGAGGTTGGAAAGCGGAAATCGGAGCTTGGGCGCGGCGGGATTGGCGGAGGCATGGCGCTGCGCGAAGGAAGAAGAAGCGCGAGGGACGATGAGTGTGGCCGTTGGATTTAGATCCAACGGCGCGTGCGAGAGGGAGAGAGGATGTGGCGGTGGTTGATCAGCGTCCGATTTGATCTGACGGTGGAAGGGGGTGAGAGGCGCGGGAGCGGGGTGGGCAGGGCTCGAGCGAGTTTGGGCGGGCCGGTGGGTTTCGGCCCAAAGCCATTTTTTGATTTTCTTTTTGATTTCTCAATTGTTTTGATTCTGTTAATTCATTTAGGCTTTAGAAAATAGCAAAATACTTCCAAAAATTATGGAAAAATTCACAGAAATTCCCATACTCATTCTGGACTTAATAAAATTATTTCCAACTATTTGTTGGCTTTTAATTTTGCAAATAAATTTGTTTTAGCTTTAAAATATTTATAAAAAGCTTTTGAAAATTCAGGAAAAATCACAAACATAAATAAACTTTTAAATCTTACTAAAATTGAAATTTGGGCTGTTACAAACCTACCCCCCTTAAGGGAATCTCGACCCGAGATTCAGGATTGGTCAGCAAAGAGATCGGGATAGTTGGTCTTGAGGTCTTCTTCTTTTTCCCATGTGGCTTCACTTTCCGGGTGATGACTCCACTGCACCTTGTATGATCTGATGATTCTGCTTCTGGTGACTCGCTCTGCGACATCCAGAATCTTGATTGGTCGCTCCACGTAAGTGAGATCTTCTCGAAGATCGAAGCTTTCCAAGAAAGGTATGGTCTTCAGCGCTTGCAAGCATTTCCTTAACTGGGATACATGGAAGACATCGTGCACACCGACAAGGCTTCGGTAGCTCAGGCGATATGCCACTTCACCTCTTTTGGCTAGAATTTTGTATGGCCCCACAAATCAAAAGCGAGTTTTCCTTTGTTCGAATCTTCTTACTCCTCCGAGTGGGTGACCTGAGATAGACCAGGTCTCCTACCTCAAAGTTTAGATCCCTCCGACGGTTATCAGCATAACTCTTTTGTCGGGTTTGTGCCACTTTCAGATGTTCCCTTATAGCTTTGACCTTACTTTCTGCCTCTTTGATTATCTCAGGTCCAAAGAGTTGATGTTCTCCTACTTCATCCCACAGAAGTGGAGTTCTGCATTTTCTGCCATACAATGCTTCAAAAGGAGCCATTTGCAAACTAGCTTGATAGCTATTGTTATACGAGAATTCTGCATACGACAAATTCTTGTCCCAACTTTGTCCAAATTCCAAGGCACAGGCTCGGAGCATATCTTCGAGGACTTGATTGGTGCGTTCCGTTTGACCATCTGTTTGAGGATGATAGGCTGTACTGAAGTTGAGTCTGGTGCCTAAGGCTTCATGCAGACTCTGCCAAAATCTTGATGTAAATTGAGGACCTCTGTCGGACACGATCTTCTTGGGTACCCCGTGTAGACAAACGATCCTAGCCACATATAACTCTGCCAACTGGCTGCTTCTGTAAGTAGTCTTGACGGAAATGAAGTGAGCTACTTTGGTCAACCGATCAACTATCACCCAGATAGAATCATATCCTGATTGGGTTCTAGGAAGTCCGTGATGAAGTCCATGCCAATCTCTTCCCACTTCCATTCTGGATTGGTAGTGGCAACAATCCGGTGGTCTCGATGTTGCCTTAACTCGTGACACACATCACAATGAGCAGCGAACTCAGCGATTTCTCGCTTCATCTTTGACCACCAAGACTTTTCCTTGAGATCTGGTACATCTTGGTGCTTAGGGTGAATGGGTAAGGCGTTTCATGAGCCTCCTTGAATTGATTGTTTTAACTCCTTTGTTTAGGTACACAAATGCGATTCCCAAACCACACAGTTCCTTGTTCATCTTGGCGAATCACTCGAGCCTTGCCTCTTCGCATATTCTTCTTGATCTCCTTGATGTCATCATCTTCTAGTTGTTTTTCTCGATCGACTTTGAAGAGTCGGTTGTACTTCCAACGCATTCACACAACCTTGACCGACAATCTCCAAGTTTAGGCGCCAATTCTTCATGTAGTTCTGGCCGTTCATACGCACCATCATGGTATTGCAATAGGCCTTTCGCTCGGGGCATCTGCAACTACATTTGCTTTGCACAGGTGATAATGGATTCAAGATCATAATCTTTTATCAACTCTAACCATCTTCTCTGCCAAGGTTTAATTACACTGTGTGAATATATACTTCAAACTCTTGTGATCCGTGAAAATCTCACAGTGATTTACCAATGAGATAATGCCGCGAGATCTTCAAGGCATGCACAATCATTGCTAACTCGGATCATGGGTTGGATAATTCCCTTCATGTGGCCTCAATCGCTGGATGCATATGCTACTACCTTGCCCTCCTGCATCAATACGCATCCGAGACCTTGACGGGAGGCGTCGCAGAAGATCTCGAAATCTTTATGGATATCAGGTAAAACTAACACAGGTGCTGAGACCAATCTCCTCTTCAGGTCTTGAAAACTTTCTTCACAGGCACTTGTCCAATCAAATTTCTTCTCCTTCTTCAGAAGTTGAGTCATGGGTCTTGCAATCTTAGAGAAATTTTCAATGAACCTGCGGTAATAACCCGCTAGTCCAAGGAAACTTCTCGCCGGTGACCGTCTGGGTTGCTTCCAACTGTCACGGCTTCAACCTTGGCGAGATCTACCGCAATTCCTCCGTGATACAATATGTCCAAGGAATGCCACTTGACTTAGCCAAAATTCACTTTGCTGAATTTAGCATAAAGTCGATGTTCTCGGGCTTGTCCAAATCATCCTCGATATGCTTCTCGTGTTCTTCTTCATCCTTCGAGTAGATGAGAATGTCATCGATGAAAACAACCACAAATTTATCCAAGAATTCCATGAACACTTTGTTCATCATATTCATGAAATAAGCGAGGCGTTAAGTCAAACCAAATGACATCACTCAGCTAAATGCATACCCATATCCGTGGTGAAAGTCGCTTGAATATCTTAAGTCGATCTTGATTGGTGATAGCGGATCTCAAATCAATCTTTGAAAAGACACTTGCTCCTTTGGTGATCGAGCAGATCATCTATCACGGGTAAAGGATATTTGTTCTTGATCGTCACCTCATTGAGTGATCTGTAATCAACACACATCCTCATGCTATTGTCCTTTTCTTGACGAACAGACTGGTGCTCCCAAGGTGATGAACTGGGTGGATGTAACCTACGCCGTAGTTCTTCAATCTGTTTCTTCAATTCCGCTAACTCATTAGCCGGCATTCTATAGGTCGCTTCGATATTGGAGCCGCCCAGTACTAAGTCAATTAAGAACATGACGTCCGATCCAAAGTGGCATGCGGGTAATTCATCGGGAAAGACATCGGCATATTCTCGGACTACGGTATGTCTTCAAGTTTCACTTCCTTCATGCTTTGTGAGGATAGAACTTCCATTAGTGCAGTCTTGGGTTTGAACTCAACCAAACTCCTTCCCCATTTGTGAGTGATAGACCTATTGGCACGATCTATTTGTCCATGATTCTTGGCTAACGATCCATTCCAAGAATAACGTCTAGGCCTTGGGAATGCAAGACTATCAAGTCGGCTAGGAAGGATACTCCGATATTTCAAGGGTGAGGTTGGGCATAGAGAACTAGTTCTCATTTACGAACCCGGGAATGGATTATCATGGGATTTGCTAAGGAAGATCTTGGTAACCCATTTTGCCCACAAATTTATTTGACACGAAAGAATGCGGCTCGAATCAAATAGTACTGAAGTGGTATTGAATTGACAAGAAACATACCAAGCACAACATCCGGTGCTTGCTGGGCTTCTCGGCCGTGGCGTGGTTCACGCCTTGACGAATCCAGCCTAACGGTTTGCAATGCCGCCGATGGTCGTGGCTCTGGTCTTTGGCTTGGAAGACGCCTTGCTGCGCTTCTTGGGGCATCTGTTGGCATAGTGTCTGTTTCATTCTGATGAAGCAGTCACTCCTGCCGTGGCGAGCTCTTCTGAAATTGTCCTCCGGTTGGTGTCTTTGCGGAAGTTGGAGGTGTTAGGCGCCGATTCGCAGGGGCTCGGATGTGGAAGATCGAACTTCCCACGCTGCGGTGGTCTGCTTCTTTGAATGAATCGAGGCTTGGGAAAGCCTCTGCGTTGATCTTCGGCGGCCATCCTCCGTTTGCGGTTCTCCATCTCGTGATGTTTGGCTTCTGGCGGATCGCCTTGTCCACCAAGCTGTTGGAAGTCGGTGAAGTTCGGGAGATGAGTTGGGCGGAGATATCGTCGTTGAGTCCTCCAAGAACCTTTCTTGCCGTTCTTCATCTCTGGCCACATCGGTAGGGGCATAGCGAGCTAGTGGTTGAAGCGGTGGAGATACTCGCTCACCGAGTGATTGCCTTGGCGGAGTGCATGAAACTCCTTCTTCTTGATGTCATCATGCCGCGGGGATGTGGGCATGACGGAAGGCTCTCAAACTCGCCCCACGATGGCACAGGCATTGGCGTGGGAGATGCGGTGTCCCACCATTACGAGGCCGGTCCGTTGAGTGATGAGTGGCGAGCGAGGACCCTCTCGCGATCTGTGCATTGTGCGATGTCGGTTTCTTTCGATGGCACGGCCAATCGTCGGCATCCATTGGCTCGGTGCTCTACCGAGAAGGTAGGAGGGCGCATGCGCATGAACTCCGACATGGTCACCCGTTGAGGAGGTGTGCCGCACGAGTTCGGCGGTAGCCGCCGTTGCTCGGTTGTTACGAGCGTTGTTGGCGCGACTCGAGCCAACAATTCAATAAGGTGAGTTTGATTGGCCATCATCTGCGCCAATCCGGTCCCGTCATTGGCGGCGGGGAGGTCTTGAACATCTTTGTTCATGGTTGTCGATATTCTACTGCTCGACCTGGATCTGCCATTTCACGTGCGGGTGTTCACCATCCGCTTGAAATTTCAAAGACTTAGGAAAGGGAAGAAAAGGTTGCACTAAGGGGGAGTAAATTTATATTAGCCCAAAAGCACACAAAAACAAGGCACGTAAAACAAATTTTTCTTTTGCAAGTAATTCTTTATTTTATTCATCGATTATGGCTACCACAAAGGTTAGTAGCTCATAATTCGCAGCTAATTGAACAACTAAAGGGAAAGCAAATATCTAAAATTGGTGGAGGTAAACATCTATGGGGTGGATGGGGTGTAGTGCAGGGAGTTCACAGTGCGCCTTGGCCCTTCTTGTACAAAGCCAATTGAACCACCGCCTTCAATCTCTCCTCTGCAGCTTCTAGCCTCCCCAGCGAGATATCTGACTCGTCGGTGTTGCCATAGGCGTAATCCATCGCCTTAGCTAACTCCACTGTGGGTGATCTCGGCATATCCTCATTCTCGACCGAAATGAAGGCCTTTGCCTAGCCGAGGGGATGTGCATGGGATAATCTTGGAAAGCGATATCCGAAAATGGGCGTCGTAGGTGTAGCGAAGTCGGCGACAGGCTTCTCTTGCGCATCTTGGATCCGTCCTCGAAAGTCTCCGACGCATTGGGCGTCGAAGATGTGGAAGGATGTATCGCGCTAAGTTAGAGTAGAGGATAACCTCCACTCTCGGCGTTCCTCTTTGTCCCACGATATACTTGTATCCTTGGTATGTGGGTCTCTTCATGAAACTCGATGTCGTGCATCATCTTCCATAGGATATCCGCCCATTCTCAGCGTAGACTCCATGGGAATGCGAATTCGATCTTTCGACCATCTACAATTTTAGAAAGGACAAGAGTTTAGAAATCTTTTTAATAGAGAAAGGAAGAGTAGGACTCGGAAGGCAAAAATAGTTTGTAAATTTTTGAAAAATAGTCATAATGGTTTTACCAATTCTAGTGTGGCCATGACCTCTGATCGATATGGCTCGATACCACTTTGTCGAACCGGGGCGAAGGATCCCGATTCTCTGTGTTAAAACACGATCCGGATTTCCGATGTACAGTCTCACAAAAATGAATATCACATTCATATCACGAAAACATAAATGGCATTAAATAAATAAGCTGTTTAATACAAATGAGTCGAATAATAACATCAAATGTCAAATGATAAACACAGCGGAAATAACAATATAGTGGGAGCCACGATGCGCCATGTGCAATCGTGCAGGTCGTAAGGCCTACTCGTCCCGGTCCTCACCGTCAATATAGCAGTCTTCCCTGAATAAGATTTATTCGACAAGAGTGAGCACTACTACCGTGCTCATAAGTCACACCAATATTGAATTTAAATGCATGCATAAGGAAACAAGTGAGTATGGCAGGGGTTGTTTTGCATAAACAGCATTTTCAGTTTGAATAAGCATAGTAGTTTCTAAGGCAAATTTTATACTATGGATAAAATCATATTTTGAAATAGCAATGATATAATGTGGATAACCTCCAATGATAAAGTGAAGGATCCCCTCCTAACACTTGGCTTCCCGCCCCAAATTTTCATAAGAATTAACCATCCTTAACATTTAATAAAGCATTTTAAAAACCAAAGACAATTCTAACTTTAAGTGGCCCTGCTAGCATGTCCATGACCGCGGACGCGGCTATTCGAATAGTTTCTACTCTGCAGAGTTGGTACAACTTTACCCACACGAGGTGACATGCTCGTTATGTCGGCCAATTCACGCTTCCGTAGGCGTGTGACTGAGCAATTACCATGAGGCCTTTACAATGTTTTATCCTAGTACATTCATGCCCGCTAAGGTTTCGCCCCTTTGGACTGACCGTCCTCCGGAAGCCCCCTCTTGCGCCAAGTGGGAATAAAACGTCTAACCGACACCCACAAAATCACAAGACATAAATATACTAGGACACCACAAATTAGTTAGCCAAATCCTGCCCATACAGGACATGTGGTGGTACGTTATGGCATAGCAATAAGCGGCTCAAAGACCGGTCCTCAATTGACTTGGGCGTCATTCCTACAACCCATGGGCCTTGATCTTAACCAGATCAAACCCGTGCATAAACCTGCACCCACCATTCTGACCATTTCGCCCAAGTCCAACCCATTTTGTTTTTATTTTGAATAAAAACTTTATTTATAAATCCCTGTGGTAAGACAATACCACAATATTAAGTTTGAAACAAGTTTATAGAAATTTGGTGTAAACCTCCCAATTTACGTAAATGTGAACTACAACAGCTAAGCATATATTTAAATCTTGGTAATGTCTTGCCTATGGTATCAAGGTAGTCGGATACAACATTCAAATTTGGCCATACAATAACATATGGAATTAACTATACGTAAAGCAGGATATTAAAATATTTATAACAACATATGCATGCAATAAGGAATTTAAAACTGAAAATAACTTAAAATAATAGGGCAATATGGTCAATGGTGTAACTTGCCTTGGTCGATGTCTTGAAATTCTAAATCTTGATTTGATCGAACTCTCCGAGTCGTCGAAGTCTAAGCAAAATCGACAAATTCAATATTCAAATTCAAATAAATTCAAAACATAGTTCAAATCAACTCCAAACTGAAATATTTTGGTTTAGTTAGCTAGATTATAATTTTATATAAATTTTGCAATTTGAAACACCCAATTTGGAGTTCATATGCAAAAGTTATGAATTTTAGAAGTTTTAAACCAAATTCGAAATTTAAATGAATT
>JAYEVH010000192.1:0-170163 GCA_036346255.1 Ampelocalamus luodianensis | reverse complement strand
GAATGCATCTCTTCACTTCTTAGCGACATCGTAATGTCGAGTAGTGTATCCGCTGATACATATTTATGCCCGTGCCCTCTAGGCACAGGATCCAAAGCCCACACTCCACGAGTGTGGGGACCAAGGCCCGCCCAATACATGACGGGGATCCAATACATAATCAAGGCTTGTGTCTTTAAGGCACAGGGATCCAATGCCATGATGCAGAATGTAAAGCATGATATCAACTCATCATGATATGTAATGCTCATAAACATTATCCAACTTAAAGTTTCATCATAAACCATGGCATTCCTTAATTATTAAATAAAGCAATACACTAATACTACTTGCACTTACCTCCACCGTGAGACCGAAGACAAAAGAAAAGTGGAACGAGCAGCACCGGGTTCACCACCACCGCAACCAAGAATGTCATTAATCATCAAACAACGGGCTTAACAAGACAATATTCACAGCGCTTCTACAAAGATTTTCCCATAACCCGAGTTTAATCACTCAACCTTCTAGAGCTAGACAACGTGCTAAACGGGAATGTTTAGGACAGCAATAAAGAAACAATCATAATTTTTATGGGATTAACCAAAATCCAAGTTTCTTATCGTTCTGAAAGCTACACATAGGCTACAAAGTCTAGTTGGCGCGATGCTAAGATTTCGCCTTTAGCAAAAAGTGGCACATGGGTCAAATTTCATCATTTCGAATCGATTTAACAAACTGGACAGTCAAATTAAAACTTGCATAACTTTTGTTCTACCGGTCCAAAAAAAGTGTTCTTTACCAATCTCGAAAGCTAAGATAAAGTGCTACGATATTCGTTTTGGTGGACATCTCATAATCAGCTCTTAACATACTGAAATCTAGCAATTAATATTTCTGCTACGTTTTGACAGATTCCTTGACAGCAGCAACGAAAAAGTCCATAACTCTTAAGCTGTAAATCGGAAATTAGTGAACTTGGTATCCATTGAAAGCTGAAAACATAACCTACAACTCTCTAGGAGGCAATATCCTCAGATTCGGAATGGATTCACCACCAAATAGGCGCACAAGAAAGGACAGAAAACTGAATCTGTCACAGCAGGCTGAAGAACCCTAATCAAAGCAAGACTTGTGCAACTAAAACAATCTAACCAGCAAGGAAACCACTCATTACCCCTCGAAGATCCTCAAGAACTTGCTAGTTTTCCCATCACAACTCTTCTCCTTCCTCCCCTCTTCTCCCCTCTTCTTCTCCCTTGCTCTTCCTCCTCTCCTTCCTTGGCCGAATGATCAGCTTCCTCCTCAAGGGCCACACAGCAAAGAAGGAGCTTCAAAGGCAGCCATGGATGGAGTGGGGGAGTAGGGTTTTCGGTTTTGGGAGAGGAAGGGGTGGTGGAGGCGCAAGAGGGAAGCAAGGGAGGGTGGCGGCCAGCAGGATCAACCAGGGAAAAATTATGGTGGCTGCTAGGGTTAGGGAAGGGAGAAGGGGGAGTTTGAGCTAGGGTTTGAGGGAGGGAGGTGGCTGCTTCGATGGCCCTTCTTGGGCTTTTCCTCTCCCCGCCCACCAAGGCCAGCCCTCAAGCTGCTAAAACTTGGGCCGAAGGCCCGGTTCCAAAGATTCACCCCAAAACTGAAATTTTCGAGTAAATTCCCTCTCCCGACTAAAATACTCTCTAATTAAACTTTGGGTTATTAGAAAAGTCCATGCCAATTTCTTCCCATTTCCATTCAAGTCTGTTCAAAGGTCGCAAGAGTCCAAAGAAATCTTTGATGCTTGGCTTTAACTAATCGCAAACATCACACTATGCTACGACTCAAGAATCTCTCGCTCATATTAGGCCACCAATATACTGTTGAGATCTTGATACATCTTAGTGCTTTCTGGTGAATAGAATATAAGGTTTTGTGTGCTTCCTTGAGTATCAATTGCTTAAGCTCCTTCTCAGTCCATTATGAAAATACATTTATCAAACCAAATGATGCATTGCTCATATTCTAAAATCTTAGGATTTACCTTATTCATTTTGCTCTTTATCTCCTTGGCATCCAGATCTTCAATCAACCTTCCGATCCGATTTCAAAGTGGGTTGTACTTTTAAAGGTAAATAACCTTCTTCAACCAATTCAAGTTTGAGCTTTCAAAATTCTTCATGCAAGCATGGTCGACGCTCCTTGATCATCGAGTGTTGCAATAGACCTTCTCGCTAAAGCATCCGCCATGACATTCGCTTGCTTGGATGATAATGGATTCTCATATTATAATCTTTGATCAATTCTAACTATCTTCTTTGCCTCGTATTGAGATTAACTTGAGTGAAAATGTACTTCAAGCTCTTATGGTCAGTGTAAACTTCACAGCGATTACCAATGAGGTAATAACGTCATATCTTCAATGCATGAACTACGGCATCTAACTCTAAATCATGAGTGGGGTAATTTGCTTCATGAGGCCTTAACTAACGTGAAGCATACGCTACTACCTTCCTTTCTTGCATCAGGACACACCCGAGACGTTGTCGTGAGGCATCACAGAAACTCTCAAAATCCTTCCGAACATCAGGCAGAATCAACACTGGTGCGGTGTAACACCCCAGCCCAACAAGAGCCTAGAATGCTACAAAGATGACTGAGTAACAAATTAAAACTAAGACATTTTACTAAATTTCGACATAACCTCCTTTGTTTAGTTAACCATACCGGAGGTTTGCACAGCTGATTAAAACAATAAACAATAATCCAATAATTAAATCTATAACGTAAACATAAAGGCACCCATAACATGCTAATCAACTCTATTACAAAACATCCAACGCATAAACAATAACCAATAGACCATCTTTTAAGCGGTTTTCTCAATTATTAAGGCATGTTCCAAATTTAACCAATTATAAATAGTTCATGGCAGTGTGCAACCAAACTTATGACTACTCCCTCCCACGCATGTCGTTCTTGTAAGGGGTACCTAAAAACAAACAATGAAAGAAGAGTGAGTCCAAGACTCAACAAAGTACAAATTAGTGAGACAATAACATACACAGCTATAACATCATCATACAACCACAATTCTCCATAATCAACCAATTCACATGCGCATGCAATACAAATGCACAAATGCAACTTTTCTTTTCTCTTTGCATATACCGGTAATGCGGAGTATGCATCCGTCGATGCATACCCATGCCTGTGACTTCTAGCATATAGACCATAAGCCCACACTCCACGAGTGTGGGGACCACAAGCCCGTCTAATACAAGACGGGGACCTCAAAATCAATGTTTGGTCACCACATGACCAAGCCTCAAGGATGATAATATGATGCATATGAATCAATTCTTTATCCAACATAAACATGTATTAGCCAAAGAAAGAACATACATGAATAAAGAGCATAACCATACTTCTAGTATTCATGAACAAAGGACATACACGTCATTCTAGCATCCATGACTAGACAAAACATACTTACTACTAGCAAATATAAACCATCACACTTAATTATTCTATCACTATTTGTACTTGCCTCAATCAAACCACCTAAATAAATATAACAATCATACTAAGAGAACATTTCTGGACAAGACATTGCTAGAAATAAGTACACGACGGACTACGCTCCCTAGTGCAACCCAAAACACCCACTTCTATAGACGTCGATCTGTCCCAAAACAGAACAATCTTCTTCTAAAATTCATAACATTTTGTATGCTTATCCAAATCTAGTGTTCTTTGATTCTCTTGAAATCCTATTAAATTATCCAGATAAAACTAGTTGGTGAGATTCCCAAATTTTGTCATCTTCTATCCCTACCAAACAAATTACTAAAACTGCTAAATCCCATCAGAGGTTCTGGACAGCGAGACTAAAACTAAGTATCTTTCAGTACACTTATCCAAAAATTATGATCTTTAGCTCTCTAAAAACCTTACGAACATACCTACAACTTTCGTTTTGGTGAGATCTTCTAAATAATTCATTATCTATTTGCTAATAACCAATTAACATTGACTATCAGAATTATGACAGAACCACAGAACAGCGGCGCTACAAAAATCATATCTCCTAATCCGCTCATCCAAACGACCTGATCCAAGAACCTACCGAAAGCTACCAACGTTATTTAAAACTCTCTAGGAGATGGCCAGACCAGATTTTGTGGCTAACAGCCCCAAAGCAAACGAATACTACAGACTGCCAAAGAACCGATCTAAAACTGAGATCACCTAAATACAAAATTTCGCTACTAGATGAACAGATTCATGATTACCCTTGGAGAGCCGCTGAAGAACACGAATACCAGCCCGTGATCCCTCTCCTTACCTCCTCTCTTCTCCCCCCTTCCTTCTTCTTCTTGGCCAGATAATCACTCGGGCGTCCTTCCCTCTTCCTCCACTAGACCGGCAGCGAGGAGCAAGGTCCTTGGCCGGCAACAGGGGAGAACACATGAGGAGGGGCGCAGGGACCAGGGGGTGGTGGCCAAGGGGGAGAGGGGGTGCGGCTAGGGTTTTGGGGGAGGGTGGCGCCTCCCCCCTTTGGCCGGCCACCACAAGGCCACCTAGGCCAAGGCCCAAGCCCAGGTTGCCAAGATTTTGCAGAAAATCCCATCATTTCCTCTATTAATTCGTTTTACTATAAGGTCCCTCTTCCTAATTTAATTATTCTCTCCTGATTAAATTGGAGTATTACATTCTACCCTCTAAAGAGAATTCGTCCCGAATTCTATTCATGCTTAACGCCAAAGAATAAACACAACTAAAAACTTGCTAACAATACCACATACCACGCAAATAATTCCTATATTGCTTTGCATGCAAGACTCTAATTCCTGTGTGGCCTCTTTCTCACTGATGCGACCATAGCACCTTGACTTACTTCAATGTCTTATTCCTTAAGACTCTTTCGACTTTCTAGGATTTGTACCACTTGGATTCAAAGGATAAATCTTGCTTAATGGTTAAAGGTTCTAGCGGAATAATGTGCCCTGATCCTCAAGTAATTCCTCAACATGGAGACATGAAATACGTTAGCACACCGCGTATGGACTCTAGAAGGTCCAAACAGATGCTAACTTCCCAATCCGAGCCAAGATCAAAAAGGCCCAACATACCTCTGGCTAAGCTTCCTTTCATACCGAATCGCACAACACCTTTTGTGGGAGACACCCTCAAGAGCACCCGATCCCCACTTCAAACTCCAACTCGCCTCCACACATCAACATAACTTTTCTCATCGCTCACGAGCTGCTAGTAGATTCTGCCTCACCAAGGCACACGCTCAACGCCCTCTATACCCAATCCGCACTCCAAATCGCCTTCTCACCCATCGCCTCCCAGACAAGGTGGTGACTCGCACTTACACCCATACGTAACCTCGAATGGCGCGCTTTAATACTAGAATGGTACCTATTGTTATAAGCAAACTCGCGCTGGCAACCGATCCTCCCAACTACCCTTCCAAGACAAAACGCAGACCGCAATATGTGCTCCAAAGTTTGAATGGTACGCCTGATCGGTCCATCTATCTATGGGTGAAATGTCGACTAAGACGGAGTTGAGTGCCCAACGCACTCGCAGACTCTCCCAAAACTTGGATATAAACTTGGCGTCCCTGCCGGAAATAATAGTCTTTAGTACGCCATGCAACCTCACAATCTCCGCATGTAAATAGGAGCCAAATCGCCACGAGTTTATCGTATGCGGATAGGAATAAATGGGCGATTTACTAAAACGATCCACTACTACCCACACCGCATCCTTCCTCACTAAGGAAATATCATCCCAAGGCCACTAAGGAACCTCCGAGGTCGCAACAATCTTGCAGACGCTTATACTCACTTTCACTTGTTGACAAACACCACAAGAAGCCACATAATTAGCGATATCCACCTTCATTCTTTCCACCGAAATTCTATTTCAGATCACGACACATTTTGTCTCACCCGATGAACAAAGGTATGCGGTGCGATGTGCCTCCTCAAGATATCATCTTTGACCTCTCGCCTTTCGTGGTACACAAAGGCGACCCTTAAATCACAAAGCACCGTAATCATCCAAACCGAAATCTCCTTCTTTCCCCATATCCGGATGTTTCGACACTCAGTAATAACCGGTCATTCTGTTGTTCCTCCGCACACGGCCCGAATGGTGACTCAAGGATCAATCGTGTCTCCACCTATGTTGTGCCCGCATAGCAATACGATATCCCCATGCGGTCAAAGTCACCACAAGGCACTCAAGGGTAAGCGAGTCGCCTTGCGACTAAGAGCATCGGCAACAACGCTTGTCTTGCCGGATGGTACCAATTAAGAGATCATAATCCTTAATCAGCTCCACCACCGCATCGCTTTAAATTCAAATCCTTTTGCGTGAAAATGTACTTAAGACTTTTGTGATCCGTGAATACATCACACGTCTCACCATACAAATAATGCCTCCACAATTTCAAGGCAAACACCACCGCGGCCAACTCCAAATCATGGGTTGGGCAATTCTGCTCATGCTTCTTCAGTTGCCTCAATGCATAAGCTATTACTTTACCCTCTTGCATAAGAACACAACCCAATCCAATTCGAGAGGCATCGGTACACTGAACCGCTTCCTGTGCTCACGAAGAGTAAGAACAGAGCGATCACTAGCTTTTCTTTCAAAGTTTGGAAACCGCATTCACATCATCATTCCACTGATACTTCACATCCTTCTACGTGAGCCAGGACAAAGGCTTGGCAATAATAGAGAAATCCTGCACAAACCGCCGATAATATCCTGCCATACCAAGAAAAATCCTCACTTCTTTGATGCTAGTCGGTCTTCCCCACTCTACCATCAGGAAATCTTTCTGTCAACAGATATTCCCTTATCATTTATGATGTGCCCCAAGAATCCCACTCGACATCCGTAACTCACACTTTTTCAATTTAGCATAAAACTTATTCTCTCTTAATGTCTCCAATACGAGCCACAACTGACGCCCATGATCTACTTCAGTCTTTGAATAGATCAAAATATCATCACTAAAGACCACTACAAAATCATCTAGGTACTCTTGCAACATCCTGTTCATTGTCTCCATAAAAGCAGTAGGGGTATTTGTTAGTCCAAAAGACATAGCCTTAAATTCAAAATGCCCATACCTTGTAGAGAACGCTGTCTTTTCAATATCCTCTTTTTGGACAGGAATCTAGTTGTACCCAGACTGGAGGTCAATCTTCGAGAATATCTTAGCTCCTCTCAACTGATTAAATAAGTCTTCAATGCGAGGCAGAGGATACTTATTCTTAATGGTTAACTAATTGAGGGCACGGTAGTCAATACACATACGCCAACTACCATCTTTCTTCTTCGTAAAAAGAACAGGAGCTCCCCAAGGGGACACACTGGGACGAATGAGATCTTTAGCTTTTAGATCATCCAACTGCTTCTTTAATTCTTCCTAGAAAGCACGAGCCAAACGATATGGAGTCATGAAAACTGGCCGGGCACCTGTAACCAAATCAATACGGAACTTCATCAAGGGGTGGAGGCATCTCTGACTCTCATCAAGCGGGTGGAGGCATCTCTGCAACTCCATTGAAAGACATTTAGGAATTCACGAACCACCGGAATATTTTCTCTTGTCGCTGTGATGAGCTTGGCTTTTCTATTAAAGATAAAGAAACCCATTCTTCGCCGCACGGCTACCGTGAAACAAACTAGCCAAGACAAAGAGTGAGTGAGATCGAGCTACTCGAAGACTATCTCCTACCTGCATGTGGCTTGCAAGGTTACCGTCTTCCGTAAACAAGAGATGACAAAGACGCAGAACAATGCAACCACCCATACCCAAGATAACATCAAATGGCTCCATCTTCATAACCATCAGGTTAGCAATAAATTCTTCCCCATCTAAAGAAATCACACAACCAGGACAAACTATGGAACTCGAAAGAATTCCCGCAGGAGAATTAACTAGAACTGACTGAGCTATATGCTGTATACGCAAATTTGCCCTGCTAGCGAACTCTAATGATGCAAAAGAGAATGTAGCTCCTAAATCAAAAAGAACAAAAGCTTCCACTGAATCCACCAAAAGCGTACCTGTCACCACATCGGGACGACGTACCGACTCGGCAGTAAGCATGGCATAGGAAACTGATGCTGGTGCGGCGGAAGCTCCAACACCCTGGTGTGGTGGTGCAAAGAAATGCTAGAGGTGCCAAGGCGCCCTAACTTGAAACAAAGGCCGCGGGTAGGCGCCAAAGTACTCGTGGTGGAATCCTCTAGGAGCAGGAGGTAAGGCTAAGGCGGCACCCAATCCCGAATAGGTGGCTGCTAGCATCCGCACCGATCCTCGAGAAGCAAAGAATGCGCCGCACTAACGCTTGAACTAGCTCCCACTTGATGTGTAGGATCGCGGGAAGGCTACGATAGCACAAACAAAAATTTTACCACAAGCAACCAAGGGACCTCCGCTAGTAATAGATCACGAGATTACCACTAGACGCGCCGACTCGTGAGCGGAAGTAGAGTCGATGTAGCGAGTTAAAGCGCCGTAGTCGCATTTGCCGCGTGCCTTCTCCTCCTACTCCGATGAACGCCGTGAATCGCGGATCGCCCTAGTGCCGATGCTTCGCAACAAAGACCTTCAAGGTATCCACACGCACGGGTGGGACACCACGCGCAGGAGTGCTAGCACCCCAAGCCGCGGGTTGTGGAGAGCGTGGCTATTAGGGTTTCGGATTTCTTCCGAAAGATTGATCAATCATACCCCATGCCACCGCTCACAATATATAGGCATCCATATTGGGTTCTCAACCTGTGGCCCATTAGGAACTCGTGGCCTATAAGAATTCGCATCTCCATCCAAATCAAATCCTAGCCCTTAAGTGTGTGACCCTATAGGTTCGTGTGTAATCGGTTGTGACTGAAACTCTTTCCGATCACGAGTCGTCACTGTACCTAGCAAAGACATAACGATTCCCGAACACACACGAATACATCGGACGAACCTTAATGCAATATGATCTACGACTGTGTCCTTATCACTTACGACCACCAGCACTTAGTCACGACTCAGTTCATAATTAGTTACAACTAGTTCAGAACTCCTTACGACCGCTAGTATCTAACTACGACCGCCTGCAACTCCTTACGACCGGGCTGGTGATTATGTTCAAGTAGTCTTCGACTCAGGTCGCATCTCCATACGACTTTGACCAATCTACGACCTCGGCAACCGAACGACTGCTTGTATTCTCCCTTTGCCTCACGACATCCGGTTGAACTCAGTGAGATAATATGTCATCCATAAACTATTCAATACTTTATCGATCAAGTGTCGAATAACTCATGTGGTCGACACTTCGACCACTAATGGTATGGCCATGCACTTTCTTTATTCGACCACAAAGAAGGCCCAGAGACATCTCTCCCGCTATGTTAGAGGGGCAAATCCGATATCCGACTCACCACATTCCTCCGTTTCCTCCGCATGTTTCATAGCACACCCGAAAGCTACCTTTATAACTACCTAGCACGGAGTAGCGCTTGGCAACCCCAAGAGTGCTATTACACATGTATGAAACCATGCGATCTCGTGTCTAAGAATTATACATCATCATTGCTTGAGACCAACTAACGACACATAGAATCATAACAATCTCAATAGTGTCTCAAGGTGGGTCTTATCCAACACTATGTTCTCTAACATGTGTCCACATTATTGATTCGATATCTCTATATCCATGACCGGTGAAACATGGTCATCAATCAATACATGTATCATCGTAGAGTCACCGTGTTCCACCAAGGACATTCGACCAAGGTTACTTTTAGAACGACATCATATAAGATAAAGAGTTTCACCAACAAATCACATACTCATTGATCTATAGAATAAAGAGCATAACCATACTTCTAGTATTCATGAACAGCGACATACACGTCATTCTAGCATCCATGACTAGACAAAACATACTTACTACAAGCAAACATGAACCATCACTCTTAATTATTCTATCACTATTTGTACTTGCCTCAGCCATGTGAAGCTTGATGATGCGGAGAGTGCACTGCCCCCAGAATCAAACCACCTGAATAAATATAACAATCACACTAAGAGAACATTTTTGGACAAGATATTCCTAGAAATAAGTACACAACGGACTACACTCCCTAGCGCAACCCAAAACACCCACTTCTATAGACGTCGATCTGTCCCAAAACAAAACAATCTTCTTCTAAAATTTATAGCATTTCGTATCCTTATCCAAATCTAGTGTTCTTTGATTCTCCTGAAATATTATTAAATTATCCACATAAAACTAGTTGGTGAGATTCCTAGATTTTGTCATCTTCTATCCCTACCAAACAGATTACTAAAACTGCTAAATCCCGTTAGAGGTTCTGGACAGCAAGACTAAAACTAATGTATCTTTCAGTACACTTATCCAAAAATTATGATCTTTAGCTCTCTGAAAACCTTACGAACGTACCTACAACTTTCGTTTTGGTCAGATCTTCTAAATAATTATTTAACTATTTGCTAATGACCTATTAACATTGACTGTCAGAATTATGACAGAACCACAGAACCGCGGCGCTACGAAAATCATATCTCCTGATCTGCTCATCCAAACAACCTAATCAAAGAACCTACCGAAAGCTATCGACGTTATCTACAACTCTCTAGGAGATGGACAGACCAGATTGTGTGGCTAACAACCCCAAATCAAACGAAAACTAAAGACTGCCAGAGAACAGATCTAAAACCGACATCACCTAAATACAAAATTTCTCTACTAGACGAACGGATTTGGGATTACCCTTGGAGAGCCGCTGAAGAACACGAATACCAGCCCGCGATCCCTCCCCTTCCCTCCTCTCTTCTCCCCGTTCCTTCTTCTTCTTGGCCAGCAAATCACCCAGGCGTCCTTCCTTCTTCCTCCACTAGACCGGCAGCGAGGAGCGAGGTCATTGGCCGGTAACAGGGGAGAACACCTGAGGAGGGGCGAAGGGACCAGGGGTGGCGGCCAAGGGGAAGAGGGGGTGGGGGTGGCGGCCAAGGGGGAGAGCGGGTGCGGCTAGGGTTTTGGGAGATGGGGCGCCTCCCCCCTTTGGTCGGCCACCACAAGGCCACCTGGGCCAAGGCCCAAGCCCAAGTTGCCGAGATTTTGCAAAAAAAATCCCATCTTTTCCTCTGTTAAATCATTTTGCTATAAGGTCCCTCTCCCTAATTTAATTACTCTCCTAATTAAATTGGAGTATTACATACGGTGGTCAAACACTTCTTCAACTCTTGAAAGCTTTTCTCACATTCTGATGTCAACGTAAATTTCTTTCCTTTCTTCAACAACTGAGTGAGGGGTCTTGCTATTCTAGAGAATCCTTCTATGAACCGATGATAGTATCCTGCCATACTCAGGAAACTTTTGATCTGAGGCACTGTCTTGGACGACTCCCAGTTGAGCACATCTTTGACTTTGCTAGGGTTGACGATGACTCCTTCTGCAGACATGACGTGTCCCAAGAAAATGACCTCTTTCAACCAAAACTCACACTTGCGGAATTTGGTGTAGAGTTGATTATCTCTAAGTTTATTTAGAATCAAGAGGAGGTGCTCTTCATGCTCCTCCTCACTCTTGGAGTACACTAGAATATCGTCAATAAAGACAATGATGAATTTATCCAAATATTCCATGAATACTTCATTCATCAAGTTCATAAAGAAGGTAGGGGCATTGGTCAATCCAAAGGACATGACCGTGTACTCGTACAATCCATACCGGGTCGAGAAAGCTGTCTTGGGAATATCCTCGTAGCGAATATTCAACTGATGATAACCTGATCTGAAATCTATCTTTGAAAACACTCCGACTCCTTCAACCGGGTCAAACAAATCATCAATCCGGCGCAGGGTATTTCTTCTGATGGTGACGCTGCGTTGAGTGAGCGGTAATCCACACACATCCGCTGGTACCATCCTTCTTGCAACAAAGATCACCGAGCTCCCAAGGCGAAAAACTTGGTCGACAAATCTTTATCTTGCATCTCCTCGATCCGCTTCTTCACCGAATAGGTTGTCAACCAAAGAAACGGTAGGGTCTCTTGAAAATGGGTACAGCTTCTAGGAACTAGGTTGATGACGAACTCTATGTCCTTGTCCGTGGCATCTCTGTAAGTCATCAAGAAAGACATCCGTAAAATCTTTGACTACGCACATCTTCCAAAGGTATAGCCTGACACTCGCAGACTAGTGCTCCTCATGCTTTTCCGAGGAGGCCTCAAATTTTATTTTGGTTCCAACTAGACTGACTAAAGTGATGCTTCTACCACCACAATCCGTAACTACTTAGTGACCAACAACGAATCCATACCCAAAATCACATATAAGGATATGATGTCCATGATTAAGAGATTGGCTAGAAATTCTACCCTTCTATGGTTACTTTAACTTTGGGCAACCTTGGTTCTGCACTGATTCAACCAAGCGATTGAACCAATAAAATATTTTTAAGAGTCAAAACCTTTAGCCGATGCTTTACAAAGAAATCTCCGAGAAACAAATAAATGTGAAGCTCCAAAATCAAACAAAACGACGTCTAGGGCTATTTGGGCTTCTTCCATAGTGACATGGTTCACACGGCCTCTCTCAAAAGGCTGAGGACTTTTGGCTGCTACAACTAGAGTATGAAGTGCTCCACGTCCTGCTCCTGGCATGGGAGATCTGATCAGATTATCTCCCGAATTGAATCTGACAGGGGATGGAGCTTGCTTCTGCGGGCAATTGTTGGCGTAGTGACCCAATCCAAGTAATTCCCACAGCAGATTGTTGTTTCTTGGCTACCGGTTGTTGGTGTTGTTGTTGTTGAAATTGCGAAAACTCGGGTTAGCTAGGCGAGGTGCCGCTGGGGTCCTAGATGTAGCAAGAGGAGTGGAATGGACAGATGTTGCACATTTATTTTAGCTCTCTAAAAGTGACTTTGTTGAGCACCATGTCGCATCATCTTCCTTTTCAAGATTCCTCGAGCTCACGACAAGACTTCTATGAGCATGGCCTTATTCACCATGTGTTGAAAATCCACATAGTCGCTGCCAACAACTTGAACCTTCAAGCCGTGGTTGAGTACTCGCTTAAATCGCTTCTGACGTGCATCATCTGTGGCAACGTCCTCCTGGCATAATGAGAGAGTTGAATGAACTTATTGAGGTCCTCACTCACTGACAGGTTTCTTTGCTACAGCTCACGTAACTCGTTTTTCTTCATCTCTACTATACCATCCGGGACATGAGAGCGCGGAAAGCTACTAAAAACTCAGCCCAGGTAATAGCTTCTAGATTCTCTTGGATTGCGGTGTAGTTGTCCCACCATTCTGATGCGGTGCCTTCCAACTGATGTGCAGCGTACCGAACCTTTTCATGGTCATCACACTGGACAATGGCAAGCTTCTTCTGTGCGTCCAAGGGTTCAGAAGAGCTGGATAAGGTAAGTGAATGTGTCCTCATAAATTCTGCCAGCTTTGACTGAGGAAAAGCTGGTGGTGGTGATGGTGGTGTTATGGCAGCTGCATGAGTGGTCTGGTTCATCATTGCAACTAAAGCAATAGTAGTCTGGTTCTGTTGATTTATCATCTGATTTATGTTCTGCATCATAGCGTTCATCAATTGTGTTTGAGCTGCCATGAACCGGCCTGCACTCGATCCGTTGTTGTGGTCGGAGGAGGTGGTGTAATGGGATATGAAGGTTCATCTTGACTTGCAGTGAGGCGGGTTAGAACCATCTGCAACAATTATTCCCGGGTTAAATAGATGAGAGGGAACAGGGGAGAAAGACAGAAACAAGCTAATTGGGGGAAATCGGTTAAACCCAAAGAACAATTACCCAGACTAAACGATGCTAAAACTGAGAAATGCTACTTTAGTGCAATATTACCAATCTAACTTATATAGATGGTCGACTTGAAACCAATGGCAGATCTTGAAACTTCTAGGGCATCCATCGCTTTGATCGCGAAGGGGTTTGATTCTACAAAGATTACTTAGGTAAGAAAGATCAATTCAATTTCAAAAGCAGAGTTTTAGAAGAGATAAGAGGTAAGAATCTGAGAACAATATTGGAGAGATTAGAATAAGATGAGAAAAGAACATAATAAGACGAGAGGAGAATAACTATCCATGTTAATTGGTTGGTGTGATTTATAAAATAAATTTTAAATTTTGTCTGAAATAACCATGCTTACTATCGTTGCGTCCTACAGTCGATGTGGCTCTGATACCACCTCTGTCGAGACCCCTAATCACTGGATCTGATACTCTATGTGTATTCTGAACTAGTCACATGATCAGTAGCTAGCTCACACAGTGACATTATCGGTGACGATCATATCCATATAACAAAATATCGATGAAGCAGACAAATTAACATTATTTAGTAGCAAAAGGACTTTATGGTCAAGTCTTACAGAGATTGCCACGAAGGGTTTAACAACAAAAGGTGATCTTGCAGGGGAAACCAAAACATCACAACAAAAGGCGATCTTACAGCGGAAACCAAAACATCTTGTGGTAGCCATCCGATATGCCCATAGGCAATCGAGTGGAGGACGCATCCTAGTTCGCCTGGTCTTCAAAATATTCCTCCTCATAGAACTCTGCTGTTCCTGGTTCTTCCTCAGTGACTGATCAACAATGGCGCAAAGCCGTGAGTACTTTAAAGTACTCAGCAAGTTGTAGAAAAATGTATACATATAGTATTCATGTGTTTGACAAGAATAGCTTTATGGCTATTTTGTAGAAAGCAAGATAATAGTAATTACAAGAAATAGATTGAAAAGCATAATTCAAAAGATTAAGTACATAAGTAAACAAGTTCTTTGAAATGACTAGTGAACACCCTGTTCACTTCCCAACCATTAACCAAAACCAACTACTCAAATTCATCCAAACCATCCCAATATTTTTGAGAAAAATCTACACCTCGTGTGAAATCACCATACAATGTCTATAACAAGGGACAAGGTTATTCGAATAGTTTTACACTCTGCAGAAGTTATACAACTTGACCCACAAGAGATAATCATCTTGTAATGTCAGACATTACAAGTTTCTGAAGGTGTGCGACTAAGTTATTATCACAAGGCTTTTACAAAGTTCTGTTTTGACCCGGTTCTGCTCGCTAAGGATTCGCCATTCCAGGCCCCTTCTTGTGCAAGTGTGAATGTCTAACTCAGGGTTCACACTTCCACCAAAACAGAACCAAATAAAAATATTGCTAATTAGTTGGCCAGGTCCACCCCACCCTGGACATGTGATTGTACGATATGGCCCAGATCAATGGAGCACAAAGTTAAGTCCTTAGTGTCTACTTAGACGAGGCAACCACATCCCGAATCATCCCCTTTATTGCATGATCAATCGCCTGAGTATGAAATCATTTTTGGTTCAACCCGACCAAATGGAAACACTTGCCATGGCTTAACAAATTTTATCGACAAAGGCCCCGCCACAATTCCATATATCATTAAGTCAAATTTTTTATCATTGAATCATGTGATCGACAATCCATCGTATAACTAAAACATGACTAAGCATAATACGCACCCATGTTGGTATCACAATAATATCCAACTAAGATTACCCAACCTATGGTGTCCAAGGTTACATGTCAACATGTCATTTATAATTATTCTAGGAGTCATATTGTCAAGTAGGTATTTAACTATTCCCATAACCATTCATTATAAAACTAGCATTTCATGTTGATATAAAACAATATAATTTTATAAAATAGGTTCAATATAATTTTATAAAACCTATGGCGACTTGCCTTCGTTGAAGGTTTGGTATGCTCCGGCCGACCGATCCGAATTCTTCAGGACGCCAAGATTACACGCTGAAAAGAGCTAAATAAATACAAGAATTCCAAATAAAATCTAAAAATTATCAAACTAGAACCAAAAGAAAGGTCCTGATTTTATAAGAATTTAGGAATGAGACTGATGGAATCGAGTTCGTATGAGAGAGAACTAACGTCCTAAGGTTGCGATCACAAGAAATGATAAAGATATAAAAATGGAATAGGCTAGAATATTCCATTTCAGGATCTAGGATTAAAAAAAAAAAGCTGACTTCTGAGTCACCCTGTGTTGTGATAAGTTGATGGTTAAATGGTTCTTAACCCTAGAACCGATGCTGATAGATTAAAGTATACCACTTTAGGCTCAAACGGGCTCTCCTATACTTAGGGCTTAAAGACTAATGATACTCTATTAATATCTAACTACTCTACTAATTCCGATTAACTATCCGATTACCTTAATATCTCTTTTAATCCAACAAAGGGCTAGGGTTCATTACTGTGGGATCTATGGGGGTACATGTCTAAACCTGACTGCATTATTACTAATCACTAAACGACTTGAGGCAAATCTTTAGCTACAAAGCGTCTCACTAACATTTTAACTGAACTAATCACTACACTAAACCCTAACCATTTCTATCTAGCCCAAACTTACTTGACTCAACCACTAACTAACAACACTTGAGCACACCATGCTAAAAGAATATAAACTACCTAGGAAGCTTATTAACCTAAGATAGATAGCCATCTAATTTAAATCAAGCTCCTGCTAACCTCTCACTAATCACTTAACAAACCTTCTAACTAAACCAAACACTTTACATAGGCATACCAATTGCTAGATGAACAATTGTTGACTGAGTAATCTACTGACAAACCCTAAACAACTAACAAATCTTGGTGTAATCTATCTATCTAACAAAAAGCTCACTGTCAGGCAACAATACACACAGTCAAATGCACATACACAGAGGACATAGAGACAACAGGAAAGGAGGCGGCGCTCGGGGCAAGGGGCAGTCGGCGGTGAGGCGGGGCCCGAGGAGCTTGGCCGGCGGCCAAAATGGGCCACCAGGACCTCTAGGAGGCGACACAAAGGGGCGGCGTCGACAGAGTGGCACGGTGGTGGTGCGCGAGGGCGAAGAGGCGCACGGTGGCACGGGCGAAGCGACGTCGCCGGCAGCTTGGCGGCGATGCGAGGACGATTACGTGCGCATGGGCACAGCGAGCGCACGTGGAGCAGACGGAGCCACTCGGGGAGGCTCAGGAGCGAGCGAGGAAGTGCGGCGGCAGCGCCGGTGGTGAAGAAAAAAGGGGCAGCGGCGGCACAAGAGGGTGCACAATAGGCCGGGAGAAAGAAGGGGAAAGCAAGAGGGGGTGAGGGGATGCGTTGTGACGTGGCTACAAGGGCCAGAGCTTCATCGGAGAGGAAGGATGGCAACGGGGTGGTGCGGCCGATGGCGGTGAAGAAAAAGAGAGGTGTGGGTGGGAGCTCCGGTTGGAGAGCTTCGGTGGGGAAGAAAGGGAGCTAGAGGGGAGGAATGGGGTAGAGGAAGGGCTGCATTGGCTTAAATAGAGGAGAGGGGAGTTAGCTCGGGATGGGGTGGCCAGGCGAAGCGAGCGAAGCGGTTGGCGCCAGGTAATGCAGGCGAGTCCCTGGCAAGGGATGGGCATGGGGCGGCGTGGCGCTCGAGCAGGCGGTACGGTAGCGGTGGTAGGGCGCAGGTGCCAAGTGACGCGCGGGAGGGGTGGCATGGCGGCATGGAAAGGAGGAGGTGGCGAGCCAGAGCAGACGGTGCGTTCGGGGGAAGAAGGTGGGAGGTGGGAAGCTGGGCTGGTGGGCCCCGGTTGTCGGCGTGAGAGGGAAGGAGGTGAGGTGGAGTGGGCTAGCGAGCGGGAGTGGGCTAGGGAGGCTGGGCCACAAGGGAAGAAACAGATGGGCCAAGGGTGAGATTCGGCCCAAAATCCGGAGGGAGAAATAAAATAGATTTTAGATTAAAGAAATACCAAAAACAAAAAGGCTTTTAGAAAATAGAATATATGGTCCAAAAATTGAATAAAAATACAAAGAAATTCCTTGAGTCACTTGGAACTTAATAAAAATATTTATAACTTAACATTGGTATTTAATTTTACAATTAAATTTTTTTGGCTTAGAAATAAATAGGAAAAATCTTTTCAAAATCTAGAAAATTCAGAAAACTTAAGAAAAGTAATTAAATTTTTTATTTTAACCAGAAATTACTATTTCGGATGTTACACCATCCAAAACAATTATATTAACACAATGAGACCAAATAACCCTATCTAACAAATTTAGCAAATTACCCAATCTTAATTATCAAACCAGTTCATCAATATGCTACACTTCTTAACAATTCATAACTTCCAAATAGGGATGGGACAAACTCTTATTTCAAATTCATCATGCAACAAATACAAGACAACATCAAATTAATCAATTTCACTTCCAAAGATATTAGTTAAGAATAATTTAGCACCACGCTACTAACCCAACTTTGTAATATCCCAAATATTCAAAGAGGAGAATTACTCTGTGGAGGAGAAAATGTTTTAGAGAGTGATTTTAACCAAAAGTACAGGGGGGTTTTCACGGTTTTCAGAGGACCTGGGCTGTGGGCTGAAAACCCACAGCACCTCGCCCATGTAGGCAGCCAGCCTAGTGGGGGCAGCCAAAACCCTAAACTCCACTCCCTTGGTGGTGCCTCCCCATCTCCCTGTGCTCCTCCCTTTTGCCGGCCAAGAGAAAGACCGAGAAAAGCTGTTTTGGGGTGCTGCTGATCAAGGAGAAGAGGAAGAGGGAGAAGAAAAGGGGAAGAAGGGGGATTCTTGCGGAGACATCAGTGAGGTCCAGCGGGGTATTCGTGGGTACATTCATGTTCCCCAAATTCTTTTCTATGCGAACTGTTGTTAGATAGCAAATATGTTCCCTACTGTCAATAGATCGGTATTCTGTAGTGCTGTTTGAACCATAGATTTGAATTGGTTCAGAGCGAAATCAGGGTTTTATGTCTCCTAGAGATATGTAGATTAACTCAATAGCTTTCTGGAAAGTATTCGTTTATATTATTTGGATGAGCAGAGAATTAGTTATGATTTTTACAAATTGAATATATGTTCAGTTTCTGGGTTTCGGACAGCAAACTGAGGTTTGCGAATTAAAGTATGAAAATGATTGAATCTGAACTTGTGGTCTCCATGACTTAGATAGATAAATGTATAATGATTCCAGGGAGTCCAAGATCATACTTTTTGGACAAGTATAACGAAAGTTATGGGATTTTGAATTGTTCATTGCAGTTCTGTCCCTATGTCGGGGACAATCAAGAAAATTGCTTTGTTAGAAAATTCTGTTGCTCAATAGAAAAATTAGAATAAATTTATTATGGACTCTAGTTATCTGTAGATTCTAGAATAACTTAGATCATTGTGTTTGGTGGTACCAAATAAAAGTTATGAATTTTCTAAGTCGTTAGTACCGAAGATGACAGACCATCTTCGGAGATGAAAAAAAAAAGGTTTATATGAAGTAATCTGAACTTCCGATCACCTGAGAATTTGTGGGTAATTATGTGTAGATTTCAGAGAACCTGAATTCATGATTTTTGGAGTCTTAGATCAAAAGTTATGGTTTTCCTAAGATGACTATCTGTTTTAGACAGATTGGTAATTGGGAAGTAGTTGTCTCGTTTCGGGTTGCGAATAGAAGCGAATAAATTTATCTAGTTTTATTGCTTTGATGTGGGCAATTGAATGGTATCCTTAGTATGCTTTACGAATGCGAGGTGGTGGTGAGAACCCGGGATAGATTCCTCTTTTCATCGTCACTCGTCCCGCGGTTGAGGTAAGTGCAAGCAGTGTAGAGTATTTGTGTGCTAAATTCATGAAAATTGACATGGTTTAATTGTATGGAATTTTATCTATGTTTTTGCCACTGAATGTTATTATATCATGATTGATTGAGAATATTAAGTTCATTTGCATCATGGCATTCATCTTTGAGTCTTGGACTACGTGGTAGACAAGGACTGATTCTTTTGAGGTCCCCGTCATGTAAAGGATGGGCATGAAGTCCCCACACTCGTGGAGTGTGGGCTTGAGATCCCTGTGCCTGAGGGCACAGGCTTGAGTATACATCAATGGATGCACTACTTCGCATTACCGGTAATTGCAAAGGAAGAAAGTTGCATTCTTGTCATTTGCATTGCATGAAAATGGATCAATTGATGATGGCTATATGAGGATTTTGTCATATTCCATACATGTGTATGTTTTGATTACTTCACTATTGTACTTTGCTGAGTCGTGGACTCACGCTTGTTGTTGATGTTTTTTTAGGTACTTATCGAGGAAGCGACGTGCATGGGATGGTTAGATTTGGTGCACTTCACTCATGATCACCCATGTCAAATAAAAATAGCTCTTTTACTTAAACTTAAGTGATCCTGCTATTACTTATGTTCTAAGATTGTGCTCATCCTTTGTGATGATTGAGTTATTTGTAATTGGATTAGTCAAGTATGTCTTGTGGATGTTACTGTTTATGCTTTAACATTTTAGAACTTGATTTATTTACTCCTACATATTAGAATGTTTTAAGTGACTTGCTGTAACATCCCATTTTTGGACTTGTGTTTCAAATGTAAGAAAATCAGTAGAAATTAAAACTTTTTCTTACATCATGTATTTCCTGTTGTACCAAATAATTCTTGTACAAGGGATTATGGAAATACATTGTCACAAGTCTATTTGATCCAGACTATGTTATCCCAAAAACAATCTTGTCAAATTTTGTGATCATCCTCTGGAAATATTTTTCCTAAGTTCTTGGGATGGTATGTAGCCCCTCTGAAAAATTTCACAATTTTTAGAAATTTTTTGAATATTTTTAGGGGGCAGTCAAACTTGTTTGACTCTCAGTCAAACATTAAAACAGAGCCTTGCATAATTTTTGGGGATTTATTCACGGTATAAAAACCTCTAAAAATTCTACACAAGGTTAATATCTGAGTTAGCAAGCTCCTGTAAAACTTTCATAATTTTTGGAGTTATTTTGCTACCTCAAATAAATCCTTCAAAGTCTCTGTTCTAATTTTGAAGTCAAACCTAGTCTCACTGCTTTTGGGTTCGAGTCGACTCGGGCTCGAGCCAATTGACTCGGTCCACCAACTAATCGCACCGAGCCTCTCTTTAAAAACGCTGCCTAATCTCGTCCGTTGGATTTCGACGCACGCCGCGCGCTGTAAACATTCGACCTTCCGCTGCATGCGCAAATGTCGACCGTTAGATCTCCATCCAACCGCCCGGATCCTCCGAAACCTTCTGACCCTCCGCTGTTGGTTTGAATCGAGCCGCTGGTTGAGATCCAACGCCGCTTGTCCCTCTGTTGTAAACCGCGCTTGCGACGTGGGGCAACTGGAGCCGCTCATTTCTAATCCTAGGCTCGTGATCTTTTCGCCGTGTTTTAAAGCCCCGAGGCGTGGCGCTATCTTAGCCGTCCGATTTAAATCGTGGGGCTCGAACGCCTAGCCTTTCTCGCCGGTCATCTTCAACCTCTAGCCATGCGAGCACGAGGGGTGATGGCAGTGTCTTGTCATGCTTCCTACACCACCCTAGTCAATAGTGAGGGTCGTGGAGACACATTCGCCGAGCCATACCCTATTGCACGCCTACCATCTTTTATCCTTGTCGGCCGCACCTTGTGCTCTGTGCTTTGCCGCCCGAAAAACTTGTGGTGCAAACCCTAATGCTTCCAATACCTTATAAGCACCCAAATCACCTCCTGGAGTTTCTTTAGACCACCATCAAGCCCCATTCTCAGTATTGGAGCTTAACACCTCAAGAATGGCAAGTTGCCATTGTTGACCCGAAAAGCTCCATTGGTGTTCGTGGTGTTCCAGTGGTTCTCCTTCATGTTTCTTTACCCTATCCTTATCTATTTACTTTCTTGAACATTCCCCCTCACTTAATTTTGGATTTGATTCTCAGGAATTGTCCAATTTGGGGTTTGTTCAAATTCGGCCGAAATTGGTCATCTTCTTCCCTCAGCTCAGGTGAGTGCTCCATTTTCTAATTACTTGCTCATGTAGCTTCTGTGGACCTTAATGAAGCTATATTGATGCTTTGGTATCACTCATTTGGCTCAGGGTGTCATTTTCAATCCTTCTTCTCCAAGTCCGGCGAGCTTCCACCGTGATCAAGCATCTCTGGCCATCTTTGAAGCTTCCCTTCATCAAGGTAGCTTCTTATTAGTCCTTAGAGGCTCTGGCACCCGCTTCCTTGGATCGCAATGAGCTTTGCTATTTTCGCTTAGCGCAGAAAAGCTCCATTTTTCATTTTCCCGCTAGCGGCGTTTCTAGTCCTCACCGCCGGCGAAAATGCCACCATTAGGTTCATAGTGCTATTGCAATTCCATTTTGGTCTTGTTCGCGCCGCCGCCAAGTGTCGCCATGACGAGCCGCTGTAGCCACTCTGGTTTTGCCGCACGTAACTCCGTTGCTGGCTGATTAGGACACATTAATTACTCGATTGCCAATCATTAGTTCGTTAACGGTGTCTTAATCGGTCGTTGGGCCATCGACCTGGGCCCAACCTTCTTAAATCACCCGCTCAACTCCGATCTGCTCCGGCATCATTAACGCTAATCATTGGTTAATTGAATGTGCTCGGCATTAATCGCCGCCGAAATCACCTTTGGGTCGCGACTAGTGGGCCCAGAGGTTATAATCCAAACCGGGTCATTAGTGTCTATTTAATGTTAATCATTAATGGCATTAATTCGCCCCAACCGCCACTCTTAGTCGTTGACATGTGGGCCAGCACGTAGTGCACGGGTTAATCGCTCGCGGTTGTGACTCAAGGTCACTCACATGCGTGCCCCACGTGTCAAGATCTCCTTTGAACTTCGATCAATAGCCACCGCTCGCTTTTAGATCGCCCCGCATCTTTGTATGCATTCGACCTCCGATGCCTTGATCATTCTCACCGCCGATCTTGCGATCAACGGCGAGATTGTGTATGCAATCGACCTTCCGACCGTTGGTGCGCTCGACCGCTCCATCTCGCAGATCTGCGGCCGATTGGCCTAAGCAACCGCACCGCCCGGATGCATACACTTCCGTGAGCCGTTGATCGTGATCCAACGGTGGCTCCGACAGGTTTCATACAGCAGCGCTGCTTTGCGCGTGAGCCGAGGATTTTTAGATCAAGGGTGGATGAGTGTCCACGCCTTATTCTTTTGTTGGAGTTTGTCCGTATTTCCGTAAGTAGTTTTTAACAATCAAAATGATATAAAACTTTAGAAACTCATAACTAATTCATTTTAATCGCTTAGATAATTCCAATCGTAATAAATTGTGTTATCACCTAAGTTTATTATAAAATGGATTTAAGCATATTCCAAAGAGCGTAAAATTGTATAACTAGAAATAACTTGATTTCTCACTTTGAATATTCCAAATAGTTTTAACATTGAAAATGCATATCTTTTCTCTGTATAAATCCAAATTGTGCAAAATCAATTTTGTTAAATTCATCTCATAGTATACTTTCATATGGAATAAGATTTGAGCATGTTGATAATTCTGTAAAATGACTTGCATTAGATTTACACCTTAGAAAAATCATAAGTAAATGTGTATAACTCCAAAGTTAGTAAATTCAACTTTGCTGTTATTAGGATGTTATAATCTCCCTGCTATAAAAATTTCAGACCTTAGATCATTCTAGAAAATTTCGCCATGAACAGTGCTAATTATTAATTAGTTTGTTGTAAGGCTGAGAAAGGGCATTTTGTCCATATCTTTTGCATGCTAGGTCCAAATTGCATGATTCTTGTTCCTATCACTATGTAAAATCATTCCCTAGCTGTTGTGTAAGTTTTATTAGAGTTGGGTGTGATTTGCTGTTGGAGTTTACTTGGTGTTCTTCGTTCTTATTTGCCTATCGCCTTTTCGCGTTAGGTTCCGAAGATAATTTTATTGCTGATATTGAGCCACAGCAGCCATCAGATCCTGTACTCCAGCAAGGCAAGCAGATGTAGCATTCATTTGATCATATTGTTCCTACTATTTTCAAATTCTAATATGTTGTTTGCAAATTCTATGTATGCATTGCTATGTTGTTTTAAACTATTGTCGATAGTCGCCTACTAGATGCATTATCGTGAGGAAATGTTTATTCCTCTACTATCAAGCCTAGGATTACTTGTCGTGATTTTGGGTTCACTGGATGAACCCTTGTCACTTAGTAGTTTACGTGTCATTATGCTTAGCCATGCTTAGCTATCGGTAGAAATGGGCGGTTATCGACTTGTCGATAACTTTGATCACACAAACCGTTATAATATGTATATTTCGCCTTGTGCTTTGTCTAAATTGCAAAACTAAAACTGAAAATGAAAACAATTTAGACTTGGGCACAATGGTAAGATGGTGTGATCTTTGGGTGTGGATGAAATGGTGCCCTACAATTAACGACCGAGCTACTTGTTACACCGAACCAAGCATTTGTGCGCATAACCACACTAGAGGGATATGGACCTCTTAGCCGAGTACTTTGGGTCGTGTTAATTAATGAGTCGCGTGGTGGGTTGCATATTTGATTATATGCAACATGGACACGCTTAGGGAGAGGAACACCGCCGAGGCCGGTGTATCTTGCTCCACGTATGGGTCCTTGTGATCCATATTTCGTCGGCAGATCACTAAGGATTAACCCCATGCGTATGCTCTCTTGATTAGCATATTCCATTGGAAAGGGTTCGAGGACTTAGCCGTGCCGGCATACCAAAGGAAGTGTGCTTAATAGCTTGGCAAAAGGCGGTCCAAGTGTGGGTACATTGGTACACCCTCACAGGATTAAAACTATTCGAATAGCCTTGTCCTAGGTTATGGACACGCTGGGGAAGTCTTTCAAGAGTTAGACTCATCAGTAACAGCCCTAACTTAGGTTTGTATTTCAAATGTAAAATTTTGAGGAGAAATAAAACTTTTGTTGCCTCTTCAAAATCATTTGAAAGTTTCTACATTTTTTCCTAGCAATTTCCATTTTCTAGAATTAAATTCTTGTGAATGGAAATTGTTGTCAAGACATTCTTAGCCTTCAAACTTGTGATCATCCCCTAGGAATATTTTTCCTGTCATCTTGATCATCCTATCTACCTCCTGAATTATTTCACAATTTTTAGATTTTGTTTGCTATTTCAAATGGCCAAGTCAACTCTGTTTGAAATCTGTCAAACTCCTCAGACAGCAGCTTGTGAATTTTCTCTAGAACAATGCAGTGCATAAAAGTTCTGGAAAATTATACAAGGTTGTCCTCTGTCCCTAGTAGCTACCATAAAAATTTCTGAAATTTTTGGAGCTCAGGAGTTACCTCTAAAAATTCTCCAAACCCTCTCAGCCTTTTAAAACTTCAAATCAAGATTCATCGCTTGTCGCTCGAGCTCGAGCCCGACTCAAACCCGACCGCACCTAAATGGCTCGGTCGCGCAACCAATCGCACCGCGAATCTAATCAATCGTGACCGGCCCGCTGTGCATCGCACGATCCACGCTCGCGGGCGCAACCGACTGTCCAATGCATACATCCATCTCGACCGCTCATTTTAGATCCACCGGCCGACGATTCCTGATCGAGCCGCATCACCTAATTGCACCGCGCCGCTGCTTCGTTCGCGCCGCTGCCACTGCTGGCGCGGGTCCCACTCGCCGTCGCCACCTACCTCTCGCTCAGGTGCGTGCAGTGGCGGCGCAAAGATGCATGCGCGCCACCTCGCCTCGCCGCCCATTCTTGGTTTCGCGCTTCACCTCGCCGCATCTCCCGCGCTAAGCCCATACCCCGTGTGGCATTTATCGCCGTCATCTACCCCCGACTCGCCGCTTTTTCTCCTTTGCGTTTCGGTGCCGAGAAGCTCCGCCTCGATTTCCTCCGCCTCTTCCCTACTTAAGCTCTCGCAAAGCTCTCTTATCCTCCTTTGACACCCTAAGACCACTTCCCGCCTCCGCTACCTTCCCGAGCTCAAATAGTAGTAGTGCGCATCATTTGGTTCACGGCCGTGCGCCCGCCGCCGTCAAGCACCACAACCAGTGAAGATCATCCTTCTTTTGCGCTCACATCGTGTTCCGCATCCTATCATGATTTCCCCGCCTAATTTTGTGTTTCACTCGCAGGGGGCCATTGAATTTGGTATCCCTCTTCTACCGAAAGTTGGATCATCGCCTCATCTCCGGTGAGTTGGTTCCTTGGGCAATTGCTCGCGCTAGCACCATCTAGTGCACTCACTCAAGCTATCTCCGCCTCCTTTTCCCTATTTTTGCTCGTGTTGCTCTCCTGTGACCCCTTAATCGCCGCCGGTTCTCGCCGCCGGCCATCTCCGCAGCCTCTTGAGCTCCGCGTCATTCCGTGAGTTCCCGTAACTCACCGATGCTCATGCGCGCTAACTTTCATTGTTTACCTCTACGCACACCGCACCTTGTCACCCCCACCGCCGCGCCGTGTTCGTCGCCGCGCCACCCCAAGACATCTCCGGCTTCCTCACGACCATCCTTAGCCTCAAGAACCTCTGGCGACCCATTTTGGCCGTCGCACGCCCTCGCCGCCACTCCTTCGCGGCGCCAGTCCAGAGCACTCGATCCTCTCTCTTCTTCTACTGCGCCCATCTCTGCCTCACCGCCATTAGGCCCCACCTCTCTCAAGCATTGTAGTTAGTCGCTAATCATGTTTATGATTGCTCTTTAGCTCACTCTCATGCATGATCAAAGTTAGTAATTGAGGTTTGAAAGTATTATAGTTCTAGTTCTCTCGATGTTTCTTTGTTGTCGCTTATTCGTTGTCGTGAACCGAAAATTGGTATCATGCTTGCTATTAGGTTTTGTTAAACTTGATGTCTCCTTTGTGGTGGTGGTTAGCATGAAATTAGTTAGCATCTTTAAGTTCTAAGCTCTTGTTGTCATGTTTGTTCATAAGGGATAGTTAATGTTCATTTTATTGTCTCTGCATTTTGGATTTATCGCTGCGCTTAGATTTGGTGTAATGGCATGCCGAATTGTGTTAACCTTGCAAAATGTTGGCATGTTGCTTAGGTGTGTTAGTAGCTGAATTTTATTAAAGCCCAAACTCATTTAGAACTTTGTTTAGCACCTCTTAGTTGGATACTTGACTGGTTAGTGTTGTCAATAGCTTTTTGTAGTTTCTGTAATATCAGTTAATAATGGTTGAGTTAGAGAAGCTAGCTGTTGTTGATATATTAACTTGATGATTAAATAATAGATGTGCACACAATCACCATCAAAGTCTGTCCAAAGTTTAAATCATGCTAGAGGTTTGATTTTGTGGTTAACCTAGCAAAGGTGGGTGGGTCTCTGTAGCAATTGTTTGTCATTCTTGTGATAGTCTAGCCTTGGTGTATATATTGGTGTTTGTATGTGATGTTTGAGTTTTGCTTGTTATTCGCTCTTATTCGCTGCTTTGTTCAAATCGTTAGGATTCGATATTTGCGGCAACCCCGAGGACGATCCTCCGCACCATATTGAGCAACAAAGACCGTGCAAGCGCTTGATCATGTTTAATCCCGTGATTTTAAAGATTAATATTTTGTTTCAATTGTATGTATGCATTGCTTAATTTGTGTTAAATTGATTAGTTAAATCCGTAGTGCATATCCTGTAGACAAAATATTGATCTCTACTACCTGAGCCTAGGTTATTTGTCGTGATTAGAGATCACGGATGATTTCTTGTCACTTAGTAGATACGATTTCAACCGCTAGACATGCTTAGTATCGGAATCAAGCGGTTATCGACTTTAGTCGGTAACCTTGATCACACAAAATTTACTACAACTTTATGTTTCAGACTTTTGCTATGTTATTTGCAAAATTAAAATGAAAACAAAATGATTTAGACTTGGGTACAATGGTAAGACTGTGTGATCTTTGGGTGTGACCGAAAGGTGCCCGAGCCGCTAAGGACCGAGTTACTTGGCGCCACCAGATCGAGCATTTTGCGTAAGCAACCACACTAGAGTATATGGGACCTCTCTTGACCTAGTACTTTGGCGGTATTGGCCCGGTCGCAGGAGGTCGCAGGAGGGACGGAGGTGGGAGCATGGTAGTTGTCCTAAAAGCTTTATCCCGAGCGGGTAGTTGTCTTTTCGGCTTACCATGTAAGCGCATGGGTTTCTATCCATACGAGCGGCTCGTAGTTAATACACAATATTGGAAAAAGTCTCAGAGGACTTAGCCGTACAAAGATACCTTCTAAGTGTGTTTTGGCTTAAAGGCGGTCCAAGTGTGGTACATTGGTACACCCTGCAGGTTAAAACTATTCGAATAGCCTCGTCCTAGGTTATGGACACGCTCGGATACGCCCCGTAAGAACTAGACTACAACATTTAAATTAAAACTTGATGGGTGGTACGAATCTGGGATTCGTGCTATTGTTGTGGTGACTATTGGGATAGTCACTTCTAGGTTGTTTATCTTTCGCTTTTGTTATTATTATCCTTACTGTTATTTCAATCTTAAAAATGAATTGCAAACTTGCCTTTAAAATCAGATACCTTATTGCAAATGAAAATTGGCTTTATGCAAATAAAACATATGGCCTCCACCAGACAAGCCTGCATGTAGCATATGAACAGGTCTGCTAGTTCACACGTCAGTCTTGCGGGTACAAAGACAATCTTTGTACTCAGGTGCTTTGCTTAATGTTTTTGTTGCAGAGGAAGGAGGTGAGCCTCAGGGGCCTCACTTCTGTGAGCTGTGCTGTCGCTTCGTGGGTGACGACTAGGCTTGGCGGTCCGGTCAGATGCCTTGTGGGTTGAAGGCACACTGATTGGCTTTGTTTATAGCCATCTTATGGCACTTTTGCTTCCGCTGTCTTTTTGTTGTTATTTGTGTATCTTGTGGCCAGTCGGCCATTGTCTGTAATATTGTTACTATTTGTTTATCTTCCGTTTGGAAGTGTGGTGTTTGGACTCTATGTGTGGAATGGAGTTGATGTCTAATTTTGTACCGGGGTGTGTATACTGCTTTCTGGGAAGTATACATATCTCGAGGATCAGTTTATTTGATTTGTGATGCTAGGACCAGGTGGTTGGTTAAGCATTACAAACCAAATAAACTGGGGTCCTCACAACTACAACCTTTTTAAAATTTAAAACTTGATGGTGGTATGAATCAGGGATTCATGCTATGTTGTGGTGGCTTTAGGGAAAGTCACTTCTAGGGGGATACTTGTTACTTATGTTTACTCGCTGTTATTTAAATGCTTAAAAACAGATTTTACAAACTTGCTCAATCTATTATAATATTGCAAATGAAACTTGCTTTGTGCGCCCAAAGAACCTTATAACCACATTCCTTTGATACTGACTTTCATGTAGCTATGTATAGGCTTGTTACTCGTAAGTCTTGCAGTACATTTTTGTACTCACCTGCATTGCTTGTGTTGTGCAGAGGATGATAGTGAGTCCGATGGACCTCACTTTTGTGAGTTGTGCTTTGTGGCGCTTTAAGGGCGATTAGCTTATGCCCTGGTCGGTTGCCCCGTGGTGTTATGTGGCTAACCGGTCGTCTTTTTGGTTTAAACCATCTTATGGCAACTTTTGCTTCCATTATTACTTATTTGGTATTTATGTCATTTGGCGGTCGGCTGTTCTCAGTAATAACTTATATTATGTATGTCTTTTGGTAGACTTGTTATATTCTCACTGTATGGAAATGATGCATGCTTTGATTTGATGTATGTGTCTCGCTTGTTCGGAGGCACATGTTCATCGAGTGCGGATTATTCTATTTGTGATACTAGAACCAGTGGAAGGTTAAGTATTACAAGTTTAATAAACCGGGGCCTCACACTTGCTTAGTCTATTATCCAAGTAGAACCTTGATGAATCCTGATTACAACAAGGTTTATGTCTAGAATCTTGCTAATCAATATAGTTTTGTTTAATGCCAGCTTACTAGATGTTGAAAAGCCTGTGTTATTTGTTAGTGATTAGAAGTAAATTGAATTGTTAAGTTAGTTTAATAGCATCCTAGGCTCAGTGTTGAGCTAGGGTGTTACAAACTTGATAACCTATACCATATCAATTAATTTTTTTTTAATTACATCCTCTCACCAAACCATAACAAGACATCACTAAAGAGGTTTTAACATTTCTTTCATAAAAGAGAGCCATTAAACTTCAATGCTCAAATTACTCCAAAAGAAATACATAGGATCAACGCTTCCACATGATAAAGAACTTGCAAATAATAATTTCCATTAACCAAAGTACCAAGCGAATAAATGAGTCGTGCTTTCCAACAAGAAAGATAGAACTTCCATAAAAAGACCAATCTTGCCAATTAACAACACTCATAAGCAGCAAAAGCAACTCAATAGTCGGGAAAATAATAATTGCTTTATGGAACAAATAAAAACCAATGGAAACCCATTGTGAGGACCCCGTTTATTCGGCTCGTCTTGCTTAACTTGACCACTTGGTCCTAACGAAGCATCAACCAAATAAACTAAGCCTCGAGATATGTATACTTCCAAATGCAAGATACACACCCGTTACAAAATCATGCATCAATTCCATTCATACACATAGAGCCAAGCAAAAGCAACAATCAAAGACATAGATACTTTAAATAGAGTTATTACAAAGAGAGGCCGACCGCCAAAAGACATACAAATAGATAAATACACAATGAAGAAAATGGCCATAAGATGGCAATAGCAGTAGCCAATCGGTGTGCCTTTACCCACAAGGCAACCAACCGGACCGCCAAGCTAATCGTCCCAAACACAAGAACACAACTCACAAAAGTGAGGCCCTTGGGCTCACCTTCTTCCTCTCGCAACAATTAATATTAAGCAAGCGGATGAGTACAAAACTTGTTTTTGTACTGCAAGACTGACGTGTGAGATAACGAACTATAATTAACTACATACAAGCTTTATTTAAGTGGATGAGGCTTTGGATTTATTTTCAGCATAAAGCAAGTTTTCATTTACAATAAGGTAATAGATTCAAAGCAAGTTTGCAATTAACTTTTATTGTTCAAATAAAGAGAGACAATAATAACATAGATAGAGAACAACACCAACCTAGAAGTGACTAACCCATAGTCACCACAACAATAGCATGAAGTACCCTTCATACCACCCATGTCAAGTTTAAGTTTTTAAAGGTTGTAGTCTAGTTCTTGTGGAAATAACCAAGCGTGTCCATAACCTAGGACGAGGCTATTCGAATAGATTTAACCTGCAGGTGTACCAATGTACCCACACGATAGACCGCCTTTCCACCACCACGGTTAGCACACTTCCTTTGGTATGCGAGCATGGCTAAGTCTAACAAGACGCTTTCCAATGGACGATGCTAATTAAGAGCCGCAACCCACGGAGAAAGACACATTAAACAGCCCTAACCGGTCCGCTAATGCTCCCTCCAACACCACAAACACACACACACAGAACACACCCACCGACCAGCTCATAATTAACACCTCCCAAAGTACTTAGTCAAGAGAGGTTCCATATCCCCTCGTGTGGTTAGCACGCAATAATTGCTTGGATCAATGGCACAAGTAACTCGGTCCTTAGGGACTTAGGCACCATTCGATCACACCCAACAGATCACCCAACATACCATTGTGCCCAAGCCAAGATATAATTTTTGTTTTCGCTTTTGATTTGCAAAATGGTAAACACAAGGGTTGGACATAATGGAATAATATAAGTATTTGTGTGATCAAGATCACCGACTAAGTCGATGATCGCCCAATACTACCGATGCTAGGCATGGCTAAGCAATATTTATTCGAATCTACTAAGTGACAAGAGCTCATCCAACGAACTCTAATCACAGCAAATAACCTAGGCTCAGGTAGTAGAGGATAATTATTTACCTACAGATTATGCAACTAGAGGTCTAACTAATCAATTTAACAACAAAATAGCAATGCATACATAGAAGTTAAACAAAATAGTAGACTTTAAAAGTAATGGGATTACTCGAAATGATCAAGCTGCTGTTCGCTTGTCGTTGCTCAATTTGTTGCGGAGGGTCGTTCTGGATTACCGCAAATATCGAATCCTAAGCGAAAGAGCGAAAACAACCAATAAGACGAGCAACACTTAAACAAAAGAGCAAGCAAAAATTATCCAAATGTGACGAAACTTATACACAAGGTAAAATACGAACATACCTAGACATAGAAACTGGAAAAACTTAATTTGGATTTGTGGTGCAAAAGATATTCTCTAAAAACCTAATTTCGGCCATAATTAGCACTGTAGCAAAAATATTTTCTAGAAAGATTTTGAAGCTGAAACTTTTATGGTAGCTACCTACTGGTATAGTGGTAACCCATATAAAATTTCAGGTCATTTGGAGTTAAAATGATTTAGTTATGATTGTTCTAAGTTTTAAATCTAAGACATGATTAATTTCAGATTAAAGACTCTGCAAAACCTATACTAAGCTAAAGTACTTTAACAGATGCATTTATAGAACTTTAGTTTGTTAAATTTGGAGCTCAGAGAAAAAGTTATGCAATTTTGAAGTTTAAAACAATTAATATGTGCAAATAAAAGCTTCTTGGATTAAACTGAAAACCCATAAAAGCTGGGAGGTCGTGGGCCGTTGATCAAAGATCGCACGGCTCACGATCTCGATGCTAAAACCGCACGAGCTCCTGGCGCAAAGACCTTGCCGCGCTAGGAGAGGTCTTAGCCGTTGATATTGAATCCAACGGCTCACCATCGGATGCACAAGACACCGCGGCGGAGGTCTCGCGCACTAGGGAGGTCGTGGACGCCGATCCGATCTCGCGGCCCCAGCTCCACGAGGAGGTCCTACGGCTAACTCGCTAAGGGGAAGGTCCGACGGTTAAGATTTCCAGGGAGGTCTTAACGGTCTAGATCTCGAGCGAGAGAGGACCTAAACGGCTTAACACCGAGAGGTCTTGACGGCTAGGATCTCACCGAGGAGGTCCTAACGGTCGAGATGTCCTCGGGAGGTCCTCCAACACAAGAGCTATAGAGAGAGAGATCTGGATGGCTCGGATCTCCATGGGAGAGGTCCCGAGTGGTCCAGATCTAGGCGGGAGGTCCTCATGGTTAAGACCAAAGACGAGGAGGTCTCGAGGTTCTCTTTACAAAGAGACCAAGGTGGTCTTTTGTAAAGAGGACCTCGGGTGGTTTTGAAGGTTTTCTTTACAAAAGACCAGGGGTGGTCTTTTGCAAAAGAGGACCTTGGTGGGGTGGCTCAGGTGGTTTTTAGAAAACGACTAAGGAAGGACTTTTGCAAAGAGGACCCCAAGGAGGTCCAGAGGGCGGTTTTGACAAAACGGTCGTGGTGACCTCTTCGCACGCAGGACCTCAAGGAGGTCTTTTGCAAAGAGGACCCCAAGGAGGAGGGTGATCCTAGCGGTGGGATTTAACCCACGGAGGTCTTTAACGGCCGTGATTCTATATGGTGGAGGTCCGAGAGACTTAGGATTTTTCTAAAAGATCCTAAGGCCCAGATCCAACTTGGAGAGGTCGTGAACGGCTAAGATTAGCCCGAGGAGGTCCTAGAGTGGTTTTAATGGTGCAGACCTCCAGCTGTGCGGCTAAGACAATTTAATGCATCGAATAATTGACAATAAATGAATCTAAAAGGAACACTTAATGACTAAGGCCCCGGCCTACACGATGACTCCACGGCACAAGTAGGACACAATTAATGCACCAATGGTAAGCAATGATTTGAGCATTAATGTGGTCCAAGAACATGACGAAAATGGGAGGTTTTGAATCGACAAAACCCGAAGGCAGCACTGCTGCTTGCGCGGCGATGTGGACCTCGTCGGCGAAACCAAAGGCACGAATGAGCTCCAAATAGGACGGAGAACCTAAGGGTGCCAAAGCTACACCAAGCACCACCAACCGGCGGCTAACCGAGATAACCGCCGGGGACCAATGCGCCAAAAACGAAACCGAAGAGGTCTAATGGGATCGGGTTTTGGAATGAAGTACTCACCCGGATTGAAGGAGAACCGGAGTGGTCGCGTAGCTCGGTGATTTGCGGAGGTCGCGGAGATGAAGAAGACGGCTCTCCGACCACGAATCAGTTAGCGCCCACCTTGTCAACCTCGTGAAGGTCAAACAAAGCGAGTTAGGAGGCTTGAGGTGACCAAGGAACAAGATGATCGCCACTATTGCAATGTTGAACCACTTTGAAGCTCTGAGGTCACGGAGAGCTCCAATGTCCAAGAATGGTGGCAATGGCTTTGGTGTTTGAGCACAAGAGAACAGAGATGAGCTAGGTGCAAGAGAGTGACTAAAGGAACTATGAGAGGAAGCTTGAGCTTCAAATATAGCCGGTGGGAAGGATGGCAAAGTCACCCGGTGCACCGAGCCCAAGTACACGAAACCGATGGGAGTAGGTTGTCGTGAGACTTTTGAGCAAAAGGTGCCGCAGACATTTAATGTTGGCGAGCACCTAGCCGCTTGTCACCTTAGAGTTGACAAGGCACTTTGCTCTCTTGCCATGCACAAAATTGATAATGCCGTGCCCACCCGACGGTGAGAGGACCAGTCAAAAGAGCTCAACGGCTAAAATCAGCACGAGCTCCCACTAGGGAGGTCGTGAGTCGTTGGATTGAAATCAAGGGCTCGGATCTTGAGCCAAGTATTAGAGGTCCTAACACTTAGGGAGGTCTGAGCCGCAGATCTCAAGAGAGATGGCCCACGATCACCCAAGCGCTAGGGGTGGTCGGAGGGTCGAGGAGGTCGCCAGGTGGTCTTTGCAAAGGTGCAAAGGAGGTCTGGGAGGCCCTCGAGGGTTGTCTTTGTAAAAGAACCCGAGGAGGTCGTGCGGGTGGGAGGTCCTTTACAAGGACCCGAGGAGGTCTTTGAGCGTCGGATTTAAATCCAACGGCCTGCACCACTGTGTCCAAATGCCCGAGCCCGACACGGCTCAAGCGGCCAGTGCGACCAAGACTGGAGGTCTCACACAGGTTTAGGGTTTAAATTGGGCCTGGATCTTGAAGGGACTTTTAGAGCTAGCAAACTAGCTCCAAATTCTATGAAATCTTGACAGAGCTTGTCGACCTCGAGTTGGACCTTGTATAAAATTTTTAGGAGTTTTTGTGCCGAGCATTTTCTCCAGAAATTATACAATGCTTTGAGCTAGGGTTTGACTATGAGTCAAGCAAGTTTGACTGACCCATAAAACTATTCAATCAATTTCAAAAGTGTGAAATTTTTCTGAGAGGTCACATATCAACCCAAGAACTTAGGAAAAATATTTCCTAGGAGATGATCAACAGACTTGTGACTTAGTATTCCCATACTCATACAATAATTGTTTAGTACACACAGAAAATACATGATGTAAGAAAAAGTTTTAATTTCTACTCATTTTCTTACATTTGAAACACAAGTACAGAATTTGGGATGTTACAAAACCTCCCCCCCTTACAAAAATCTCGTCCCGAGATTTGTTTTACTCGAGAAAAGAAAGAGGGTGGTCTGCACGAGGCGATCTTCTCGCTCCCAAGTAGCCTCGTCTCGGAATGGTTTGACCACCGAACTTTAAAGAACTTGATGGTCTTGTTCCTTGTTCTTCGCTCAGCCTCCTCGAGTATGCGAACAGGTGCTCGCGATAGGTCAAATCTTCCCTGAACATCCAAGGTTTCCAACGGAGCTTCCTCAGTTGGAACACGGAGGCACTTCTTTAGCTGGGACACATGGAACACATCATGTACCCCCGCAAGTGCAGCAGGCAACTCCAACTTGTAGGCAACAGCTCCCTTCTTCTCGATAATACGGTAGGGGTCACATATCGAGGAGCTAACTTTCCTTGACACCAAAACGCTGGTGACCTTCGGAGGAGAAACCTTGAGATAAACGAAGTCATTGGGCTCAAAGCTCAACTCACGACGACGACGATCCGCATAGCTCTTCTCGCTGGATTGAGTCATGCGCAGCGATCCACGAATGAGTGGACTTGGCCTTCGGCCTCGTTAATTGAGTCGGGCCAAAGAAAGGTCTTTCACCGGTCTCGCACCAGTTCAACGGGGTTCTACACTTTCTCCGTATAAGGCCTCGAATGGTGCCATGCCGAGCGGCAGAAACTGTTGTTGTAAGAAAACTCGGCGAATGGCAAGCACTTCTCCCGTGCTTCCCATAGGAAAGAACACAAGCTCGCAACATGTCCTCCAAAACTTGGTTGACCCTCTCGGTCGACCATCCGCTTGGGGTGATATGTTGTCTTTGAAGAAAGACGAGTTCCATAGCTTCTTGCAAGCTATGCGGAAGGGAAGTGAAGATGGAACCACGATCGAAATGATCGTCTTCGCACACCATGCAAGCTCACTATCTCGGCGAGATAGAGCACCGCAAGGTGGCCGTGCGAATCTTGGTCTTGATCGAAGAAAGTGCGCCACTTTTGTCAACCGGTCAATGATAACTCAAATGGCATCATTGCCCGGTGACTGGTAGGCGGTGATAAAATCCATCCCGACCGAATCCCACTTCCACTCCGAATGGGCAAGGGCTGAAGCAATCCAGTGGGCGATGCTCGGCCTTGACACGACGACACATCGTCGCACTCGACAACGAACCTCGCGATCTCCCTCTTCATTCGGGTCCACCAAAATCTCGGCAAAGATCCCGGTACATCTTCGTGGCCGGGATGAATGGATAACGGGAATCGTGGGCTTCGCGGAGGATCAAATTCCGCAACTCTATGTCCTTTGGAACCACGAGGCGTTGCCGAACCTCAAGACACCAAGCTCATCTACGAGAAGCACTTGGCTATTCCGTTCTTGAAATTTTCCTTGATGCGGTTTACCCCAACATCATTGATCACGAGCGCACTGATCCGATCCACCAAGGTTGGTCGTACAACCAAGGCGCCGAGGAACCATGCTCAACCAAACCCGTGTTGAGACGCTGAAACTCCTCTAGAAGAGGGCTGATGCTCTGAAGCAACAATGCATTGCAATGCGCTTTGCGACTAAGCGCATCCGCAGCGACATTGGCCTTGCCCGGATGGTAGTGAATACCCATGTCATAGTCCTTGATCAACTCCAACCATCTCCTTTGCACGAGGTTCAGTGCGGTTGGGTGAACAAATACTTCAAGCTTTTGTGATCCGAATACACTTCACAGCGATTACCGATTAGGTAATGTCGCCAAATCTTAAGTGCATGGATCACGCGCCAACTCCAAGTCATGGGTAGGATAGTTAAGTTCATGAGGTCTCAATTGCCTTGATGCATAGGCTACTACCTTGCCTTCTTGCATAAGGACACAGCCGAGGCCTCGGCGAAGCGTCGCAAAGATATCGAGCCGGCGGACATCCGGGAGAACAAGAGCGGGAGCGGTGGTCAATCGCTTCTTAAGCGCTTGGAAACTTTCCTCGCAATCGGACCACGAGAACTTCTTGTCCTTCTTGAGCAACTCCGTCATCGGCCGCTATCTTGGAAGTTCTCGATAAGCGGCGATAATATCGCTAAACCAAGAAAACTCGAACTTCTGTGACCAGTAGGTGACTCGAGAAAGCACATCGCCGATCTTGCTAGGATCCACGACTCGCCTCTGCCGAAAGAATATGGCCTAAGAAGGCTACTTCCTTCAACGTAATGCGCACTTCTTTGAACCGCATACGGCTTGTGCTCGCGGGCTTGCCCAACACAAGCTTCAAATGCTCGGTGTGTTCCTCCTTGCTCTTAGAGTAGATAAGGATATCATCGATGAAGACCACAACGAACCTATCCAAATACTCCATGAACACGAATTCATGAGGTTCATGAACAAGGCGAGCATTGGTTAAGCGAATGACATGACGGTATACTCGTACAAGCCATAGCGAGTAGAAAAAGCCGTCTTTGGGATATCCTCAGGTCGAATCCGAACTTGATGATATCCCACTCTCAAATCAATCTTGGAGAAGACTCGAGCTCCGGTTAATTGATCGAAGAGGTCATCGATACGGGGCAAAGGGTACTTGTTCTTTACCGTTACTTCATTAAGTGGGCGGTAATCAACGCACATGCGCACGTCTTGTCCTTTTCGGGACAAAGATTGCTGAGCATCCCGAGGAGATGAGCTAGGCGGATGAAACCCTTCTCTTGAAGCTCACCCAGCTGCTTCTTCAACTCCACCAACTCAACCGGGTCCATCCGGTAAGGCCTCTTTGAAATCGGGGCGGTACCGGGAACCAACTCAATGACAAACTCGAGGTCTCGAACTGGTGGCATCCCTGGAAGGTCGTCGGGGAAGACATCAACAAAGTCACACACCACTGGGACTTCGCTAATATCTAGAGCTGGCTTCGCTTCAAGCGCGAAGAGATGCGGATCCTGCAGCTTTCTGCGAACACCTCGCCGCCGAAGGCTGGTGAGGTAGATGAGCCTCCTAGCGCAATCAATTTGTCCCATGTATTGAGACAACCAATCCATGCCTAGGATTACATCTAAGCTCGCCGATCGAAGGAGGATAAGGTTTGCCAAGAATCCTACCCCTTCTATCTCAACAGGGACATCCCTACACTCAGACTCAGCTCTCAACTCCGAACCGGGAGAGCGAATGAGCAGCGGGACCAACAATGGAGTAAAAAGAAGACCTCCCACAGCAGCAAAAGACTCAGAAACAAAAGAATGAGATGCTTTGAATCAAACAAAGCTGAAAGAGGAAAGAGTTAGCAGAAAGGGTACCCAACACGACGTCGGGTGCCTCTGTGCCTCCTCCGCGGAGATGAGGTTGTGCGGCCACTACCCACGCCTTGGGTAGCGGGGACAACCTTCGATCACAGGAAGAACCACCTCCTGCCCGCGTCCTCCATTAGGACGAGGGCCGCTCGATCTGTTAGGGCAACTATTGGCATAATGCCCTTCTGTTGCCACGAAAAGCAAGTGACCCGCGGCGGATTGCGGGGCCACCTCTGCTGGTTCGCGACGCACGTGGCCCGGGGCGCGGCTGCGGAGGCGGCGAATCGTGGCGGCCTCGGTGGTAGGAAGCCACGAGCGGGCCCAGGTAGGCCCGACACGAGGAGCGAGAGGCGGCCTGTGCGGACCGGCCGGGCCTCCCACTTGCGCTGCGGGACTCGCCCGGCGCCTTGGCCTTGTGCTCGGCAACAATGGCCTTGTCTACCAAGGCTCGGAAGTCGACAAAGTCCACAATGGAGAGCCTGTCTTGCGGCTCCTCGGACAAACCCTCCATGAACTTCTCTGCTTGGCCTCATCCGTGGCCACCTCGGATGGGCATAACGAGCCAAGTGGTTGAACTCGCGTGCAGTACTCCATCAGCGACTTACGCCTTGCTCGGCGCGAAAACTCCTTCTTCTTGACTTCATCAAGCCGGCGAGGATGTGAGCTCGACGGAGCGCCGTCGGAACTCATCCCAAGAGGCAGTGTGGCGGCGGGCTGCATGGCCAAGTTCTCCCACGGGAGAGTCTGCCCCTGAAGGCGATGGGAGGCAAAGAGTGCCTGCCTCTGGTCGAGCGCGAGCAACGTCGAGCTTACGCTCAACTGGCGCACGACCGGTCATCTGCGTCCAATGGGTCCTCGGACACGGAGAGCGTGGGGTGAGTGCGAAGAAACTCGGCAAGGCCCCCACGGGTGATGTCCACCCCGCCGGATCCCGAGGCACCGGAAAGGCGGAGGTGTGCGCGCAATAACATCAGCGAGACCCTCCCGTCCTCCGGCGGTTGCTCGATGCGGAGAAGGACCTCGCCATGGTGGAGGAGGCGGAAGCTCCTCATCCAAACGGTGGCGACCACCGCGCTACGAGTACCTCCACCATCTGCTTTAAGAAACTTAGGTTAGAAACCAAAGCACTAACATTAGAAGTTGATGAAAGCGAAAAGCTAACGATTAGGGAATGAGACATCACCTAACCGAAAGCCAAAAACAGCAAGTAACAACTTTAAATGTTTCCAAAGAAGCTCCAAAGCAGCAAGGAAACTCCAAACCAAGCTCAACTTCTCAATGCCATTAACCCGTATTGAATGAGCAGTAATAGTGTGAGAAGATAAAAATTTCAGCACACTACAACCAGCCTAACACTACTCAAGAACAAGGTTAAGGCGATAAAAATAACGTTAGATACTTAGCTAACTAGTATCACATCTTACCCTTTTATTCCCACAAGTTTTACTTGGTTAATCTCTTATTTTCTACCCTGGTTAGAACCTTTGAGCCTGCTGTCAGGAAATTGAATGATCGCTGTCAGTTTCGCATCCAAGCCTCCTAATTGAAATCTTCAACCGGGCTTCAAAACCTTGTAGAGGCGGCTAACATTTCAATTTGCCAAGCTCATTGGTCCCAAAACCCAATTAATCGATAATGACTATCTTTTGAGAGAAGGAAGGGAAAACACTTTTAAAACTCAAATTAGAGCAAGGCGAGAGAAGAAAGCTAAGATAGGTAAGGAATAAAATCCGAGAACTTACTTAGCTTTCACAAATCATTTGACCCTTTGAAAATAAGGTTTTCAAACTATCTAAGGGCGACCAAGCTTGAGTTACTACGGTCGGAATGGCTCGATACCAACTTTGTGAGGACCCGGTTTATTCGGCTCGTCTTTGTTTAACCACCACTTGGTCCTAACGGTACCAACCAAATAAACCAAGCCTCGAGATATGTATACTTCAATCAGATACACACCCGTTACAAAATCATGCATCAATTCCATTCATACACATAGAGCGAAGCAAAAGCAACAAGCGAAAGACATAGATACTTTAAATAGAGTTATTACAAAAGAGAGGCCGACCGGCCAAAAGACATACAAATAGATAAATACACAATGAAGCAAAATGGCCATAAGATGGCAATAGCGAAGCCAATCGGTGTGCCTTTACCCACAAGGTAACCAACCGGACCGCCAAGCTAATCGTCCCAAGCAGTGCGCAACACAACTCACAAAAGTGAGGCCCTTGGGGCTCACCTTCTTCCTCTGCAACAATTAATATTAAGCAAAGCGGATGAGTACAAAACTTGTTTTTGTACTCGCAAAGCTGACGTGTGAGATAACGAAACTATAATTAACTACATGCAAGCTTTATTTAAGTGGATGAGGCTTTGGACTTATTTTGACATAAAGCAAGTTTTCATTTACAATAAGGTAATAGATTCAAAGCAAGTTTGCAATTAACTTTTATTGTTCAAATAAAGAGAGACAATAATAACATAGATAGAGAACAACACCAACCTAGAAGTGACTAACCCATAGTCACCACAACAATAGCATGAAGTACCCCTTCATACCACCCATGTCAAGTTTAAGTTTTTAAAGGTTGTAGTCTAGTTCTTGTGGGAAATAACCAAGCGTGTCCATAACCTAGGGCGAGGCTATTGAATAGATTTAACCTCGCAGGGTGTACCAATGTACCCACACGATGAACCGCCTTTCCACGACCACAGTTAGCACACTTCCTTTGGTATGCAGGCATGGCTAAGTCTAACAAGACGCTTTCCAATGGGCGATGCTAATTAAGAGCCGCAACCCACGGGAGAAAGACACATTAAACAGCCTAACCGGTCTGCTAATGCTCCCCTCCAACACCACAAACACACACACACAGAACACACCCACCGACCAGCTCATAATTAACACCTCCCAAAGTACTTAGTCAAGAGAGGTTCCATATCCCCTCGTGTGGTTGCACGCAATAATTGCTTGGATCAATGGCACAAGTAACTCGGTCCTTAGGGACTTAGGCACCATTCCAGTCACACCCAACAGATCACCCAACATACCATTGTGCCCAAGCCAAGATATAATTTTTGTTTTCAGTTTTTGATTTGCAAAATGGTAAAACACAAGGGTTGGACATAATGGAATAATATAAGTATTTGTGTGATCAAGATCACCGACTAAGTCGATGATCGCCCAATACTACCGATGCTAGGCATGGCTAAGCAATATTTATTCGAATCTACTAAGTGACAAGAGCTCATCCAACGAACTCTAATCACAAAGAAATAACCTAGGCTCGGTAGTAGAGGATAATTATTTACCTACAGATTATGCAACTAGAGGTCTAACTAATCAATTTAACAACAAAATAGCAATGCATACATAGAAGTTAAACAAAATAGTAGACTTTAAAAGTAATGGGATTATTTGGAAATGATCAAGCGCTTGCACGCTTCTCGTTGCTCAATTTGTTATGGAGGGTCGTTCTCGGGATTACCGCAAATATCGAATCCTAAGCGAAAGAAGCGAAAACAACCAATAAGACGAGCAACACTTAAACAAAAGAGCAAGCAAAAATTATCCAAATGTGACGAAACTTATACACAAGGTAAAATACGAACATACCTAGACATAGAAACTGGAAAAACTTAATTTGGATTTGTGGTGCAAAAGATATTCTCTAAAAACCTAATTTCGCCATAATTAGCATCTGTAGCAAAAATATTTTCTAGAAAGATTTTGAAGCTGAAACTTTTATGGTAGCTACCTACTGGTATAGTGGTAACCCATATAAAATTTCAGGTCATTTGGAGTTAAAATGATTTAGTTATGATTGTTCTAAGTTTTAAATCTAAGACATGATTAATTTCATATTAAAGACTCTCAAAACCTATACTAAGCTAAAGTACTTTAACAGATGCATTTATAGAACTTTAGTTTGTTAAATTTAGACTCTGAGAGAAAAGTTATGCAATTTTGAAGTTTAAAACAATTAATATGTGCAAATAAAAGCTTCTTGGATTAAATCTGAAAACCCATAAAAGCGGGAGGTCGTGGGCGTTGATCAAAGATCGCACGGCTCACGATCTCGAATGCTAAAACCCGCACGAGCTCACGGCGCAAAGACCTTGCCGCGCTTAGAGAGGTCTTAGCCGTTGATATTGAATCCAACGGCTCACCACCGGATGCACAAACACCCGCGAAGGAGGTCTCGCAAGACTAGGGAGGTCGTGGACGTCGATCTCGGATCTGGCGGCCCCGAGCTCCACGAGGAGGTCCTGGCTAACTCGCTAAGGGAAGGTGCGGACGGTTAAGATTTCCCGAGGGAGGTCTTAACGGTCTAGATCTGAGCGGAGAGAGGACCTAAGCGGTGCTTAACAAATGAGAGGTCTTGGCGGCTAGGATCTCACCGAGGAGGTCCTAACGGTCGAGATGTCCTCTGGGAGGTCCTCCAACACGTGCTATCTGAGAGAGATCCGGATGGCTCGGATCTCCATGGGAGAGGTCTGAGTGGTCTAGATCTAGGCGGGAGGTCCTCATGGTTAAGACCCGACGAGGAGGTCTGAGGTTCTCTTTACAAAGAGACCAAGGGTGGTCTTTGTAAAGAGGACCCTGGGTGGTTTTGAAGGTTTTCTTTACAAAAGACCAGGGTGGTCTTTTGCAAAAGAGGACCTTGGTGGGGTGGCTCAGGGTGGTTTTAGAAAACGACTAAGGAAGGACTTTTGCAAAGAGGACCCCAAGGAGGTCCGAGAGGCGGTTTGACAAAAGCGGCGGGGTGACCTCTTCGCACAGAGGACCTCAAGGAGGTCTTTTGCAAAGAGGACCCCAAGGAGGAGGGTGATCCTAGCGGTGGGATTTAACCTACGGAGGTCTTTAATGGCAGGATTCTATATGGTGGGAGGTCCGAGACTTAGGATTTTTGGAAAAGATCCTAAGGCCCAGATCTGAACTTGGAGAGGTCGTGAGCAGCTAAGATTAGCCCGAGGAGGTCCTAGAGTGGTTTTAATGGTGCAGACCTCCGACAATGCGGCTAAGACAATTTAATGCATCGAATAATTGACAATAAATGAATCTAAAAGGAACACTTAAGGACTAAGGCCCTGGCCTACACGACAGTGACTCCACGGCACAAGTAGGACACAATTAATGCACCAATGGTAAGCAATGATTTGAGCATTAATGTGGTCCGAAGAACATGACGAAAATGGGAGGTTTTGAACTGACAAAACCCGAGCGTGCACAGCGGCTTGCCGCCGGCGATGTGGACCTCGTCGGCGGAAACCAAAGGCACGAATGAGCTCCAAATAGGACGGAGAACCTAAGGGTGCCAAAGCTACACCAGCACCACCAACCGCGCTAACCGGAGATAACGCCGGGGACCAATGCGACCAAAACGAAACCGAAGAGGTCTAATGGGATCGGGTTTTGGAATCAAGTACTCACCGGGATTGAAGGAGAACCGGAGTGGTCGCGTAGCTCGGTGACGATGGAAGTCGCCGGAGATGAAGAAGACAAGCTCCGCCACGAGCAACAAGCGCCCACCTTGTCAACCTCTGTGAAGGTCAAACAAAGCGAGTTAGGGAGGCTTGAGGTGACCAAGGAACAAGATGACGCCACTATTGCAATGTTGAACCACTGGCTCGGAGGTCGCGGAGAGCTCCAATGTCCGACAATGGTGGCAATGGCTTTCGGTGTTTGAGCACAAGAGAACAGAGATGAGCTAGGGTGCAAGAGAGTGACTAAAGGAACTATGAGAGAAGCTTGAGCTTCAAATATGGCCTGGAAGGATGGCAAAGTCAGTAGGTGCACTGAGCCCAAGTACACTAAACCGATGGGAGTAGGTTGTCGGGAGACTTTTGAGCAAAGGTCTTTGCCAGGACATTTAATGTTAGCGACACCTAGCCGTTTGTCGACCTTAGAGTTGACAAGGCACTGCTCTCTCTGCCATGCACAAAATTGATAATGCCCAGCCCACCCGACGGTGAGAGGACCAGGTCAAAAGAGCTCAACGGCTAAAATCGGCCTGAGCTCCCACTAGGGAGGTCGTGAGTCGTTGGATTGAAATCAAGGGCTCGGATCTTGAGCCAAGTATTAGAGGTCCTAACACTTAGGGAAGTCCGAGCAGCAGATCTCAGAGAGATGGCCCACGATCACCCAAGCGCTAGGGGTGGTCGTGGAGGGAGAGAGGTCGCCAGGTGGTCTTTGCAAAGGTGCAAAGGAGGTCCCGGGGAGGCCCTCGAGGTTGTCTTTGTAAAAGAACCCGAGGAGGTCGTGCGGGTGGGAGGTCCTTTACAAGGACCCGAGAGGTCTTTGAGCGTCGGATTTAAATCCAACGGCCTGCACCACTGTGTCCAAATGCCCGAGCCCGACACGGCTCAAGCGGCCGGTGCGACCAAGACACGGAGGTCGACACAGGTTTAGGTTTAAATTGGGCCAGGATCTTGAAGGGACTTTTAGAGCTAGCAAACTAGCTCCAAATTCTATGAAATCTTGACAAGTAGCTTGTCGACCTCGAGTTGGACCTTGTATAAAATTTTTAGGAGTTTTTGTGCTGAGCATTTTCTCAGAAATTATACAATGCTTTGAGCTAGGTTTGACTATGAGTCAAGCAAGTTTGACGACCCATAAAACTATTCAATCAATTTCTGAAAAGTGTGAAATTTTTCAGAGAGGTCACATATCAACCCAAGAACTTAGGAAAAATATTTCCTAGGAGATGATCAACAGACTTGTGACTTAGTATTCCCATACTCTGTACAATAATTGTTTAGTACACACAGAAAATACATGATGTAAGAAAAAGTTTTAATTTCTACTCATTTTCTTACATTTGAAACACAAGTACAGAATTTGGGATGTTACACCCATCAACTACATTGTAACCACTAACCCAAGAAAATTCATCAACTGCAAAAAACTGTAACTGTGCATAGTGTTGAATTTTAAGTTAATTAACGATTAGCAAATTTTAGTTAAAATTATTAGTCCTAGAGCAAATTTTAACAAATTAAATTTACCTAAGTTATTAATCTATTCACCACGGGCCTAAAGCACGCTCTGCTACCAACTATAACACCTCGACCCAACACTGAGCCATAAATGCCACTAAACTACACTAACTACCATTCCTAACAATATTTTATAATAAATTACAGCAAGCAAATCTTAACTAATAAAAGAAGGTGTAATATCCCACTTAAATATCAATAATTTGAAATTAAGAAATTGGAGTGTAGTAGCTAAAATTCAGAATCTGAGAGAGTTTTGGGCCACCAACCCATAGTCGCAGAGGAAAAAGCCAGCCTTATGAGCCCATGGCCCATGGGAGGCCAGCAGTCCACTAGAAGGCAAGGGGGGAAACACCAAACCCTAGCAGCCCCTGCTACAGTAGCTGCCACCCCTGCTACAGTAGTCGCCGCCTCCCCTACTGCTTATCCTCCCTAGGTGCCATCTCTTGCGGTTAGATTTGCTGGCCAAGCAAGAAGGAAGAAAAAGAAAGGAAGAGGAGAAGGGAAATTTTGTGGGGATTTGCTTAGATTTCACCTCCCTCGTCTCAATCTCCAAGGGTGATGCTCGATTATTAAATTTATTTTGGTTTATTATTTTGTCTAGTCAGTAGAAGTTCTGTGATTAGAACGATAGAGTCATTTCTGTTGCGATGGAGTTTTGAGTTAGCGAAATTTTGAGTTTTGAGTCATTTCACCTCCTAGAGATAAGTAGAGAATTAAAATAGCTTTCTACAGAGTATTTGTGCATGATTTTTGGATGGGTAGATATTTAGTTATGATTTTTTACAATCTGATTGCCTATTCAGTTCCTTGGTTTTGGGCAGCATGCATGGTTATATAAATTAAAATAGAAACAATTAACGAATTTGGACATTTGATCTTCAGGAAATAGATAGATGACTTTCTAATGATTCTAGAAAGTCCAAGAACACATTTTTTGGACAAGTATAATAGAATTTATGGAATTTTGAATTATGCAATTCAGTTCTGACTTTTTGTTAGGAACAGTTCGGGAAAAATTTTAAGTTAGCGAAATTTTGTTGCATAATAGAAAATTTTGCTTAAATTTATTTTGGTAGATAATTCCCTAAGGATTCCATAATGTCTTAGATCACTGTTTTTGGATGAACCAATTAAAATTTATGGAATTTCTAATTCGATATAACCAAAGATGACAAATCTGCCTTTGGAGTTAAAAACAAGGGTTTAGATGAAATAATATGAACTTTCAATCACCTGAGAAATTGTAGGTATATGTGTGTAGATTCCAGAAAGTCTGAGTTCATGATTGTTGGAACTATAGATCAAAAGTTATGATTTTTCTAAAGTGACTATTCGGTTTTGGAAAGAATAGTATTCGGGAAGTATTGGTATCGTTTTGGTTTGCGATTAGGAGCAGATATATCTATTTAGTTTTATTGAAATAATGTGTGCTTTTGGATGGTATTCTTATTATATTTTACGAATGCCAGGAGGTGGTGTGAAACTGGGGTTAGAGCCCTCTACTTGTTGTCACCCATCACACGGTTGAGGCAAGTGCAATTTAGTCGGTAACATATACGGCAAATATTCATGACTTGTTGATGCCATATGCATATGAATGTTTAATCGTGTTTTGTTGTTGAAAATGCAAGTGCTTGGTATATAGTTGAACAATGAGTGATTGTTGTTGTCTTATTGATTTATTACCATCAGCTTTAATAATGCTTCGGTAAGTTATTTATTTGTCATGGTATTATTGATGAAAAAAGTAAGGTTGTGGTAACGATACAACTACCATAGGGATGACATGGTGAGATTATTATTATCTAATTGCGAATATGATATATTGATGCAATTACTATGGGGGTGACATGGTGATGATTGTTAAAGATAAATTAATCATTTCATCATTCACTTGAATAATTTCATTGATCCTTGATAATTGGTCTACGTGGTAGCCAAATAATGATATTTTGAGGTCCCTGTCATGTTTTAGATAGGCATGAGATCCCCACACTTGAAGAGTGTGGCCCTAAGGTCCCTGTGCTAGAAGGCACAAGCTTGAGTATGCATCGACAGATGAATACTCCGCATTACCAGTAATTGCAAGAAGAGAAGAGAAGTGCATTCATGACATTTGCATCGCATGAAAGTAAATCATAAGAAATTATGAAAACAATGTGGATGACAGTATGTGAGCATTATTTATGATCAAAAATCTATACTTAAGGTTTTGTTTATTGTATTGGTTGTACTTTGCTGAGTCAAGGACTCACGCTTGTTGTTTATGTTTTTTTAGGTACTCCTTGTGAAAGCGGCATGCATGGGATGAGATAGAGATTTTGGAGCACTTCACTTTGATTATACCATGATTAGTAAATTGGCACTTCTAGTTTTAACTAGAGAACCCTTACTAGTGTGTTGGTATTACGGTTGTGTTCACCCTTCGAGGTGAACTTATTTTCCTTGTAGTTGAGATAGTCGGTTCCTTCACGTGAGTTTTATGGTTATGATTTAATCTTCGCAATAAGGTTATTATGCTCATATAATTGTTAATTGTTTTGAACTACTCAAATGGTCAATGTTTTAAAGGAAATGCTACCAAAATTTTAGAGAAAAAATTATAGTTTAGCTTCTATTCTGTTGGTTTAGTAGCATTCTTGGCTTATGTTGGAGCTAGGGTGTTACAGAAGGAGTTTACTCCTGCGCAATGGGAGGATCATCCCACCCCTACATATGTAAAAAAACCAACAAAAACCCTGCCCTCATTGAGACCACTGTGTCAACCGCGACGCGTCTCTAACGTGGCCGCTCCTCGCATCTGCACCACTGCTGGCCCGCTCTTCTTCCTTCGATTCCCCCCCCCCCCCGGCCTTGCACCCACATCGGTGCCAGTGCCCTTGATTTGTGCGCCTTCAATCTCGCCATCACTAGAACCTCCCCCGCCATCAGCCATCCGCGTGCATCCCCCTTCCCTCAGCGCTTGCAGAGCCCCACACGTTGCATTCCCTTTCTCCCTCTCACTCTCGCCCTAGGCTCTGTCGCCGCCGCTCCACCCACTCCCCCGTTCCCATCTCCTTCCTCACCCTCCCATCTCGTGCAAAGTTTATGTTTCTATTGTAACGCACAAACACTCTGCTAGTCATTAATAAAACTCATCCACCCATCACAAATAAACATGGATAAGACATGACAAGCATAGTCATTTAATCTCTAGATAGCAAAGCAAAATAATAATCCAAGGATTTTGTAAAACCAACCATAAATAGTCTAATGAATAGATAAATAGGTTCCATCCAATCATATATACTATTTCAATGTCTATCAAGTCATAAAGGATAAATCATGACATCATGACAACTGCCAACAATGTCCGTCTTCTAGACAGTAACCTTCTCGAGGCCATAAATTTTCGCTCACAACTCCAAATCTAATGTTCTAGATCTTCATGAAAAGTTAATGCAATCCTCTGCAACTTTTCTAATTGAACAAAACCCTGAATTTGAATTTAAATACCTCTAATCGCCCCCGAATGGTTCTGCATCGCGACTCGACGAACTAGTGCTTACGGAAATCTACCCTTCCCTTGGACCAAACGATCTACGAATCGAACAACAGCTAATCTATGATAAATCTAGGGATTATCAGATGTTACCCACCCAAAAATCGTCGTTGATCACAAACTATCGCGCAAACCCTTCTCTTGCTTCCTCCTTTCTCCCTTTCCTTCCCTTCCTTCCTTCTCCCCTTGCTCCTCCTTGCGCACTCAACACCACCCACCAGCAGCAACTGACAGAGGGGAAGGACGAGCGATGCTAGCCTTGGGGAGGAGGGTGTTGGCCTTGGACGGTGGCGGGAGGAGGCGACAGGAGGAAGGGAGGCGCGCCAAGGTGTTGTGGAATGAAAGCCCACTCTTTTTTCCCCCTCTAGAAAAATTCAGAAATTACGCTTTTAACTCCAATTAATTTCCTTTTAATCCTTTTAGTTTCTCCAATAATAAACGTGGGATATTTTGCCACATGATCATGCAAAGAGGTGGTTGAATTATTTTGCCACTTGTTATGCTATGAAAGGGTCTAATAAGGGTTTAAAGATGATGGTGATGAAGTCTCGTATGATTTTCTTCTCTTGCTATTTTTTTTTCTTCTTAGGGTGGTTTCATTGCTCTTTTGAATGGATGTTGTTATGCAATAATAACTGTCAAATGGACGAATGAGGGAAGGCATTTTTAATCGGATGATTGTAATTTCGATATAGAGTTTGATCCAATGGCTATTAAAATTGTTGATGATGTGGCTTAATACGGTGTCTTCTTTTATAGTCAATAATATACGGGAAAAAGATTTGAGCTTGAAATTTTGTATAGATGTAGAACATATCCTCCTATCCTCCACTAGAACGGATATTTTTTAAGAATATTTGAAACTTGTAAGTTTAGAGAAAATTTCACCATATTCGCATTTTCACCATATATGTCGTTGTCGTTGGACAAATTTACTCACGTAATAACCTAGTCAACTATATATACATCTTAGTAAATTAGAAAAATAATACAGAAGTTGATGGCCCCATATGTGATCCAACGTCTCTTTTTTCCTACTCCATCTTCTCCCTCTCCCCATCCTCCTCTCATTAGCCGCAACCATGATGCCGATCACCTCCGTTGACGCCATCCACCCCAAATCCCATGTGTCACCCACACCATTCTCGTCTCCACCTTCCTCTCTGTTTTCACACTCCAATGTCGCTACCCCCAATCTGGCCCTACCATGGTGCATCTTGCCACCGATGACTCCTTTCCTCTGAGCCAAATACCACCATCGCCTCTACTTTGCTACTCCATTCGATCCGCCTAAAGGCTTGTTTGGATATATTATGATTCGACTCAATCCTTTTGGATTGACTCAAAATTTAAACTAAAATCTCTTTTGATCCGAAAGAATTTGTTCTAATCTCTCTATCCAAACAAACCCTAAGATGACAGCAAATCCACCGTGCAACTGCCCTCCACCACCACCACATCCCAACTCCGTGATGCCCGTCGTCGTTCGGTCGTAGTGTTTCTTTCGCTGTGGCGGTAGCAGCCCGTGCGCCCCGACTCCACACGATCTTTTCTCTCTTTTCTTTTTTCTTTTGAACAACCGCTCATAAGGGTAAAAGCTAATGTTGCGTAGTGAAACGACAAAGCAAGAGGAGCACAATGTCGGCAGATCCAAATTAGTGACAGATTTGCACATTCTTTTTCGACTGGGTACATTCTATGAAGATGCGTTTCTCCGTACAACAATATCCGGTTTGGCCAAAAGAAAGATGATCGTCCAGATGTAAAATTACCGCAACACCAATCACCAATTTGCCAAACATCTAATTCTACAAGAATCATGTGCATAGCTAGAGCATAATATTGAAAGAGGCCTCCTGGAAGTTGGAAATTGCTAGTCTGAATAATATCATTTCACGCTACCATTCGATGTCCCCTATATAAGTTTAGCTAGACTTGATCACAACAAGTTCAGATTTACATGCACCTGTGATCACACAATTGAACATTCTGGCAGAAAGCAGAATGATGATTACATTAGCCGTTTCTCAAATGATAAAACAAAGTTTAATATCATACAAGATTGTATAAAATACATGCAGTAAATATGACTTAAATCATGGCCCCTCCAGCACCCCTAAGAAATGCCTGCTCGAAAGAAAGCAAACCAACAAACGTCTAAGAATCCAATAACAGGGGGTTGGCTGAGACATGTATACTGAGTTTTGTAACGAAAGCGATTTACCAGCTTAGTCGCTTTAACAGACTGAATCTGTCTTTCCCTCTTTTCGCGCTGGCACTCACCACACCAGCTAGAAAAGTCCTTCTGGTATTTCTTCATCTCCCTGAACACAGAGCTGTACACAGAAAGCACTAATATAGCTGTAGCATTTGACAAGCCCTTACTACCATTAAATTGAAACTTAAAGTCACGGCACTGTAAAAGATTATTCATGCATAGGGCTGAAATCTTTTGTATTCTCATTTCAAAAACCATCTGGGGGATGCAGTAGACAAGCACCGGGTTATATGACGACCAAAGTTGGTAGTGCTACAAAGGTCAAACCAAATCACTAATGCAACATGTGTTAATGCACCAGCAGCAATCTCCCTAATGATAACCTAATGTTAATAAGCACATGAAACGTAACAAGGCAAAAGGGCAAAAAAAACAGATAATATTTTCGCTTGCCTAGCAGAAAATACAATAATACCATTTGTAGACTCATCGTGATTTAGGAAATAATATAGCACATATAGCAGCAAATTAATCAGTTACAGTTACACTGTGTAATGGACAAGAAGATAGGTAAATAGGAGATTTTCATGAGATAACTTATTGTTGGTGACACCCCTTAAAATCCTTCTTTTGTTCAAAACGTAGCTAATTGGTGTCTAATTATTGGTGAACTTCCCTTAAAACCACATGGATGAGAAGCATAATTGGCACCTCAGATCCTCCAATCTGTTATTTGCATCCATTATGACTTATGCTACCTCCTAATCAACCAATATATATTTGCACCTCCTTTTATCCCAATCAAACAATGTCTTGTCCAATCTCTTAGCCCTAATCAAAAATATTTTTGTGCAGTCCCTTGTTCAAATCCTTGCCAACTGGACATATCACCTTCTAAAAAGAAAAATAGAAGGAAATGAAAAAATGAAATAACCTATCACCTAATGAACTAATAAAAATTCTAAACTAACCTAATGAACTAATAAAAATTCTAAACTAAGTTGGTCATTGATCTAATGATATAATTTGGGGAAAAAAACGGCCGGTAACCGGCGGTTACCGGATTTACCGGTGGTAACCGGGAACGGAAAAACCGACCGGTTTTTCCGTTCCCGGTTTTACGAGTTCAAATTTTGAATTTTGAATTTTGGCTGGTTTTTAAGCAAATTCAAGTGAAATTCAACCGGGTTTTTTCCGAAATCCGTAATCGGCGGTTTTTCCCACCGACGGCCGGGATTACCATCGAAACGGTTTTGGATCCTTACCAAGTTCACCAAGTCTTCCCCCACTTTAGCATTAACCTCAAGCCATAATCATATGCATGTCATAAGTTTAGTTTCCTAGCACAATGGAATGGTCTCAAGAAATTAACTATACACCATCTGCATTAGAGCTATTTACACCACTAAGCTAACTTCACTTATGTCAAAGCAACTTTAACAAAAAAAAATTATTACATGTAAATACACACTCACAAAAATCAATCTAAAACTAGTAGGCTTTTTGCTGGTTTGCAATCAATTTGTCAATTGCCGGTAACAGGGTATCTACAACAAAAGGCTTTCACCAAGAACAGGCAGGAATTGTTATGAAGTATGAACCATCAACTACAAGGCAAATCTTCAATGTGATTGAAACCACCTTGTCGAAAGTACAGCTAATAATGTCATCCAGGCATTTAACCATCTCAGCACATGACTTGATTGAACTGAGTACTCAGACCAAAACAAAATCCAATTAGAGACTAGGTGGTCCGAATCAGGGTTCACATAACCGCTCCCGGCATATTTCCCGCTCCCTGGCCGGTACCGGTAACCGGCCGGTTACCGGTCAAACCGGGTTTTATTCGGACGAAATTCACTCAAATTTGATTAAAAACCATCCAAAATTCGAAATTTGAATTTGCAAACCCGGCCGGGATTTGGGATCCCGCCACCCCGCCGGTAAGCGGTTACCGGCCGGGATTTTAATTCCTGGTCCGAATTCTCAACACTCAAGATCTAGTGATTTGTCATTTGCCACTTTTAGGAGTTTACAAACAGTGCAAATATCCGATCTTTTAGAAAATTATTAGCTTGTTCTTTCAACTTGAACATTGCAAATTTTGATCTAAAAAGGTGCCCAACAATGCATCTAAATTTCCAGTAAATAATTATATCAGTAATGCCTAAAAAACACCTATAAGTATTGGGCGCACAATTAACTTCTAACTTTTCATTGAAACAATTAAACTTACAGGACTATTCATTTATAGGGAATAAATTTTGTTTATATCTTGGCATCTGATGTTTCGCATCTCAAGCAACTTAGAACTTAGTGCCTAAAGTGTAACTTTCGCCTTAAGACTGCATTCATGATAAACCCATATCTAGAATAATAAGGTAACTGAATTTTATTAATATGATTATATGAAAAAAAACTCGTCCAACAGCTGACCCATGGCTAAATATTTATAGACCTTGATACAGGGATAGAACAGAAAATGATAACAGCCTGTTTGGCCTGGCTTCAGCTTCAGCTTTTAGGCTCACAAGCTGAAGCGAAGGCCAGTCAGGTGGTAGTTTCTTCAGATTATCCTGGTTTGTACTAGAAGCTCCGAATAAGCTAAAGCCAGTGGGAAGGGGCTTCTGGGGCTTATAAGCTGCAGCTAGGTTATTACAGAGGCTTGAGATTAGACAAAAAGGCCCTAAATCATAATAAGGATACTAAAATTGCTTCAACTAAAGATTTACAGTCTTACGGCTATGAACTCTTGCCCAAGAACTGAAAGGGGTTCAAGTCAAATAACAACCAACACACAGACACAAAAAGGAAACAAAATATTAGTAGTCCACACTCCACAAAACCATGATAGTGTCTACACCTGATAATGTATCGACATTTTCATGTAACCATGATAGGATTGGAAAGTATGAAAACACGATGCATGCATGCATATATGGCCATAATTTCACTGAACCTCAAATGTCAAGTATAACTAATATATATAGACCATATCCTATAATTGCTTAAAACGTGCAAACACAGGTCACTGAGAAACCTTTGACATAATTGAAATTGTAGGGAAAGATCAGTGTACCTTCTACACCACAAAAGCAGATTAATTCTGAGTCCAGATGATGTCGGTCGAGCACCATGCCTATGACGACCATGATGAAGCACAGCTCGTCCAGGAACATGAGAGTAATCATACATTTCCTGCAACAAAGATCAGGCAAGGCAAAATAGAAATATCAGGAAGCATGACAATTGTGAATAATTGGAGATGTGCATCAACTAGAAACGAGAAGCAAGAAGAAAAGCTATATTAGAGATAAGATTGCCAGAGTCAGGGACAAGTCTCTGACATCACTCCTGAAACACATGCTGACTACTCAAGAGTCTACTAGAAATAGAAATGTCACCGAATCATATGCAATCAACCGAACAACACTCCTGAAAAAACATGCTGAGTACTCCAAAAAAATTTACATCAGGACATGACATGGTTCTAGCTTACACACAAGCCATATTACACATAAGAATGTCCAAGAATCACGGACAACTCTGTCAGACATCACTCCTCAAGCGCATACGCCATAGGCTAACTAGAATGAATACAATAGGACATAACACCACAAGCAAGTGTGGCTCGTCATCAGTCATCACTTATAGTGTTTTACTGGAAAAATAGTTCAGGCCAAACAACATCATGTAATACTGAGGTAACAACATGCCAATACACCAAACACTCTGTTTTAATTGCTTCTGCCTAGACTAACATTGTTTTTCTTTTAAAAAGGTAAAGTTTGAACTAAATTATCTTTTGTTTATTGTATAACTGCCATGAACAGCCTAACAAGCCCCCTATGTTTTCGATAGCAGATGACAAATTCCATGTAAGAAATATTCAGAATGAAATGAGTTTCAGCAACACATTCAAAATCAATCAGTATCACCGACGACGGCAAAACCCTCCATGCATGGACACACGCATGGACAAACAAAAGAGAACCAAAAATCGTAGTAGAAGAAATATAAATAATTGTGAAACTTTACATTAGTCACCATGTACCTCATGCTGTGTCTCTGAATTCACATGATTCTCGCAACGGATGCCACGAAAGTATAATTCACCACCAGAGAACTGCTTGCCAAGGCAAACATTTAATGTGACCTCAGAATCATCAACATGGAAACCTACAACGGTGGGCTATAACAGTTTAGAACAGAAAAGTGGCAGTAAGAAAAGTCGCAAATATATCATTGGCCACTAAAAGGAGTGGCAAAATAGATATATTTGGCTAACAGAAAGTGGCAAAAAATGGAAAAATCTGAAATATAGAAAACACAGGAATAAAAGTTTGGTAGTTACAAAATAACTGTCAGGACCCAAGGACCTCAACGCGTATCGATGGGTAGCAGCAGAACGTTGCCGGCCTTGATGGCGGCCTGGAATCGTCGAGTCTTGCGAAGCCAGCAGAAAGATGAGGAAACAGAGAAAGAGATGTGAAACTAGAACTTCTTGTATTTTCTCGATGCCCAATACAATCGGTCATCTTACATTATATAGGTGCAGGTTACACAGCTGAGTCCGATCCGGACTCGTAACCGAGCAGACTAACTCAGAAAACTAGCTAAAATAGAGGCTATCTTACTAAAAGAAGAACTGTAATACGATACAAACTGTAGATGAATTCAGAAACTAAGTCTTTCTTCGGCGTTGATAGACTATGACATCTCTTCCCTCCTCGCGAAACAGCTCGTCCTCGAGCTGAAAATTCGGATAACGAGCTTGGAAAGTGTCTAATGAGATCCATGATGCATCGGCTAAAGAAGTTCCTTCCCATTGGACTAAAACATGCAGTGTTCCCTGACGCACTGCTGATTTCAAGACTTGCAAGGGTTGAAGAATGACTCGTCCTTGCTGAAGTGTTGGCAATGGCGGAGGAACGGATGGCGGAGCACCCTGAAATTTTTTCAATAATCCAACATGAAAGACATCATGGATTTTCGCTCCCTTTGGTAATTCCAGCTGATAAGCAACAGAACCGATGCATTTGATAATTTTATATGGCCCAAAAAATTTGGGTGCCAATTTCCCAGTAGTGTGATCGCCCAAAGAGGCTGCTGAGCGATGAAGAAGCCTCAACCAAACTAATTCACCTATCACAAAAGAAACTTCACGATGATTTTTATCATAGTACTTTTTTGCATAGCCTTGCGCCTGAAGAAGACGATCTCTGACATCACGCAGAAGCTGATCACGAGCTAATAGGGAGTCTTCAACAGCCGGAACCACTGCTTCGCCCTTCTCATATGTGCGCAAAGACGGAGCATCTCGACCATATACCACCTTAAAAGGTGTCTCCCGAAGTGCCGAGTGGTATGAAGTATTATAGCAATACTCTGCCCAAGGTAAACACCCTAACCATTGACGAGGCCGATCACCCGTTAGACAACGCAAATACATGGCAATCACCTTATTGACAGCTTCTGTTTGACCGTCCGATTGTGGATGGTAAGCTGAACTGAGGTAAGTACGAACCCCGGCCAATCGAAACAAATCTTGCCAAAAGTTGCTTGTAAAAACTGGATCCCGGTCACTAACAATTGAAGTAGGAATCCCATGAAGACGTACGATCTCATCAAAGAAAACTCTGGCAACAGTGGTAGCTGAGTAGGGATGAGCCAATGGAATGAAATGAGCGTACTTAGAAAAACGATCAATGACGGATAAAATTACTGATTTGCCATGCACACGCGGAAGCCCCTCAATAAAATCCATCGCAATATCGGACCATGGTTGATACGGAACCTCCAAAGGTTGAAGTAGTCCAGCTGGATGTAAATGCTCGGTTTTGTTTCGTTGACACACAAGACAAGCCTTCACAAATTCTTGAACAAGACGTTTGGCACCTGGAAGATGAAAATCCCGACGTAAACGACATAACGTTTTCTGTATGCCCTCATGAGCTGCATGAGCCGTTGTAAGAATCATATGTAAGGAAGTGGATGAGGATGGAACAAAAATTTTGCCATTGTATGCGACCAGGCCATCCCGAATAGACCACGGCGACCCAAGCTGTCCAGAGGCAAGCTGAGAACTGATATGTTGTAGAGTTGGATTTGTGAGAGCTTCATTGCGCAATTCTGCAAAGATGGACAGAGCAGGCGAAGATATGGCCAATAAGCTGGCCGAGGGGCAATCACGGCGGGATAAAGCATCGGCGACAGTATTCAGACGACCTGGACGGAATTCCACGGTGAAATCATAGCCAAATAATTTACTCACCCAATGATGCTGCGGGATTGTTGAGAGACGTTGATCAAGCAAAAATTTGAGACTGAAGTGGTCTGTCCGGAGAAGAAAAGGTCGGCCCCATAAATATGGTCTCCAATGACGAACAGCCTGGACTAAGCCTATTAATTCGCGCTCATATGCTGGTAGTTTAGCATGGCGAGGCACCACAGGTCGACTAAAAAATGCAATTGGTCCAAGACCCTGGTGAAGAACAGCTCCAATACCTGATCCTGACGCATCGCACTCAACAATAAACTGTTGCATGAAATCGGGCATATGTAAGACCGGTGCTGATGATAATGCCTCTTTGAGTGATTCAAAAGCATGTTGTGCTGCTGGAGACCACCCAAAAGCCTCCTTCTTTAATAAGTTTGTGAGTGGCGCTGCTATCTTCCCAAAATTCCGAATAAATTTACGATAATAACCAGCGAGACCTAAAAACCCCCGTAATGCTTTGATTGTCTTTGGCTGGTGCCATTCGGAAATAGCTTGTACCTTTGCTGGATCCATGGCAACACCACCTTCCGAGATAACATGGCCCAAATAGGATACCGAAGAGGAGCCAAAGGAACACTTAGATTTCTTAAGAAACAATTCGTGCTGGCGAAGAAGGAGAAAAACCATGCGAATGTGTTGTAAATGCTCAGACCAACATGGGCTATAAATCAATATATCATCAAAGAAAACCAGAACGAAATGTCTCAAATACGGACGGAGAACTGCATGCATCAAAGCTCGAAGGTGGTGGAGCATTTGATAATCCAAAAGGCATAACCAAAACTCAAAAAGACCTTCGTGTGTTACGAATGCCGTCTTGAATATATCGTCCGGTGCATACGCACTTGATGGTACCGGACCGAAGATCAAGTTTAGTAAAAATCGTGCACCTCGCAGTTCATCTAATAACTCATCCACTACCGGAATTGGGAACTTGTCCTTGATAGTCAACGCATTGAGTGCGCGGTAATCAACACAAAACCGCCATGTACCATCCTGTTTCTTAACCAATAGGACCGGAGAGGAGAAACAAGATTGGTGCCGAATAATACCTCGATGGAGCATGTCATTGCAGCGGCGTTCCAATTCATCGCCGATGATGGGGATAACGATAAGGCGCGCCGAGGCGGGGCGACATCCGTAGAAGAATGATGCGGTGGTCTGTTGTCGGACGGGAGGAGACGATGGTTCATCAAATAAAGCGCAAATTCATCGAGTAATGGTTGTAGCAACTCACCGCCCGAATGCACCAAAGCACGCATGGGGCGATGCGGAGATAGCCCTTGCCATTGGATGCGTCGACCTCCGACAGGCGTCATTGTTAAGTCGTCAAAATCCCGCAGGATTGGCCCAAGTATTTTCACCATTGCACACCTAACACCACATCAAATCCGTCAAGAGGTATTGCATCGCCGTGATCTCAAATTGCTCTTGATGGATTTTGATCGGCAGATGCGACACAACCACTGCACAATCCACTTGTTCGCCATTAGCAATCTTGGCGCGAGACCTGCCGCGAAACAAGCGTAAAGGCTAGCTGCGTGAATGGCATGGGCACTTAGAAGTTATCGTGGAACCCGAATCCACGAGAAGCGGCGAGATCGATGTGCGATGGTCGCCGTGAGTTGCATTGTCTGCCGGTGGATGTGCGATGGCGGCATGAAGTGAGATTTGAGGCGAGTTCCTCGACTTCGGTGCATGTAAGCCCAACTCATCATCCCCATCTTCACCTCGCCGCCCATATCAATATAGGTAAGGAATGGCTGTTTACAGCGGTGACCCTACCGAACTTGTCATCGCAATTGTAGCACAATCCTTTTGGCGGCGTTCGCCAATTCCGTTGGTGTGGCGGCGAAAAGGTTTCGTGGGCGGCGGTGGCACAATGTCTTGGGAGCGGGTCTTTGCCGGGAGAAGAATGGAAGGCGTTGTGGTGGGCGCCAAGGTCGATCTGTGAATTGGAGACAACGGTAGTTGTTTGCGCACGCCGTTCATAAGCACGGGCCAAACTCATTGCCACTTGTAGGTTACATGGTTGTTGAAGTTCAACGTCGGTCCGAAGTGGTTCGAAAGACTGCTTTGTGAAAATCGAACTTGTTGCATTGTCGATAACAGCTCTGCGCGACATAGTAAAGCTAAGAACTTGTTACGTGTCGTCGTGAGACCCGTGTCTTTGAAGGCGAGTTAATTCCCAATGGGTTGCTCTGATTGGTGGTCCGAATCGCATGTGGCGATAATCTTTGAGCTGTTGCCCGCGTCGGTTGTCCTTCGTCGCGTTCGAGTTGAAAATACCGCTCTTGAGCCACGTCGGTGAGATGATAGGATCGAGCCAAACCTTATCATCCTCTGCAGTGTGTTGTCCACGAAAAAGCGTCGCTTTGTGCTTAGCGAGACGGGGATCATCGGCGCCATCGTATGTGAAATTCCGACTTATGGTATCGTGGTGCGCTTGGTTGGGAAGGGTGATGATGGTGGCCATATGGTGGCGAGCATGAATTGGCGAATCTTTGCGGTAGGATGGTGTGGAAGCGAGAATCACGGTGGTGCGTATTGATGTTGCGGGCGGTTGGTCGCGAAGCTTCATCTGGCGAGTCGAGGACATTTGTGGAAGGTGCAGCTGCGGATGTGCATCCACCAATGGAGGCGGTGATCATTGTGGGGTTTGCGGACGAAGTTGGGATTGGCGAAGTCCCGTGCTGCGAAGGAGAAGGCTCACGGACTCGGCGTCGCGATCTTTGCATTAGTGGCGATGCTCGGCCAGTCGGATCGGCGATTTTGATTTCATATCGGCGTTTTGTTGAGCAATCCACGCCATCTGTTCTTGAATTGCTTGAAACATTATGTTGTGGAGCGGTTTCTTCCGAATCGAACTCGCATATCGATACCAAGTTGTCGGGACCCAAGGACCTCAGCGCGTATCGATGGGTAGCGACGAGCGTTGCCGGCCTTGATGGCGGCACGGAATCGTCGAGTCTTGCGAAGCGGCGAAAGATGAGGAAACGAGAGAAAGAGATGTGAAACTAGAACTTCTTGTATTTTCTCGATGCCCAATACAATCGGTCATCTTACATTATATAGGTGCAGGTTACAGGTGAGTCCGATCCGGACTCGAATGGCAGCAGAACTAACTCGAAAACTAGCTAAAATAGAGGCTATCTTACTAAAGAAGAAGCATGTCTGATACAAACTGTAGATGAATTGAAACTAAGTCTTTCTTGACGTTGATAGACTATGACAATAACAGATCATACTACTTGATTTGGAAATTATCCAAACAAGCCAAAATTGGATCTTGAAGGGAATATTGGATCTAACTGTCTCAATGAAAGCAAATAAAACAAAATATACTCCTATTGTAAGTATACATATATTTATACACAACTTTTGGTGTAAAACAACCTGTTACATCCAAGAATTCTAGGCATGTGTGACATAGCAAGGTAAATTTGTCCTGAAAAGCATTAAGACTGGTGGGCAAGGGCCCTTCGCATTTCGTGCTGAAAGCAAATTGGGCTTCTTGTCCAACTACGACGACACCCCAAAATTAACAGATTATCACTTGCAGTGGGACAATGAGACTACAATCCTATGTTGTCACGGCGACAAGGCGAGGCGAGGCGCTCTGGAGGCGCTAGGACACCTAGGCGATGATTAGACGATGACAGGAAAATAGGATCCTGAACAATGATCAGAGCAGTATCCAATACTCCAAATACTCTGAAACTCCAAACCTGAATACTTGTATCTTGAACAATGATCAGCAGTATGCCAGTATCCAATACTCCAAATCTGATTCTGCACAGCAGACATCACAAAACATCAATACAGGTGCAGCCTGGACGCCTAATCCTCCGCCTGGACGCCTAGAATTACCAGTCGCTCGCCTAACTGCTACGACCTAGGCGATGACCTCTGGCGTCCACCCTGGAGCGCCAAGACGCCTAGGCGTCGCCTAAGCGACGCCTTGATAACATAGCTACAATCACCATCAGTTGTAGAATGGTACTATATTTAAGCATGAAAGTAGGATTGCAATCTCATCTGCATGCCCAGAAGGTAGTTTAAATCATGGTTACGAAAGACAGATATTGACTGCATACTCATTTGCATCTCAAATACCAGGGTACCGGAGTCAAATCTTTTAAGTCTAAATTTAAATTACTTTAACATGTGTAAATATTTTTCACTAATTACTTTTTAATTATATCACTCGAACAACTAAAAATAGGGCAGTTAGCAAGAAATTTCGGTAGAAATACATGTATCTGTTTGGCACGTAACCTTTGTATTGGCCAAATTAGTTCAATTTTGCAAACATTGGATTAAACTAAATTAAATAAGAATTAATAATCGTAAATAGACAAGATTTTTTAGAACTAATGTATCAGAAAGAATATAAAGCACTACCATATACCGGATGATCCAGTAAAACAGTAGAAGGATTGCAATCCGCAGTATGGTAAAAATTGCTACACTAAGCTACCTAACTAAAACAGCAATTACCCCCTTCAAATCAAAACAGTAAAGAAAAAGGATTGCAATCTGCAGTATGGTAAAAAAAAATTGCAGATACAATAGCTACATTAAGCCAAAATCATTCAGACACCTGGGGCTCAATCATGAACACTATTCCACAAAATATCTTGTGATTCGTGTCAACAGAAAATGACCAACATGACCATGCACTAAGGTGTGTGAATAGGAAGAAAATATGTTGCATACTTGCATGGCATCAATTGTAAAAAAAATACAAGAGATAAATAAGAAGTAAAGGTAATATGCCAACAACCATGAGAACTGAAATGATGAATCTTCTTAAATATGTTCCAACAAGCTACTATACAAAAAACAAAAAGAAACTATACAAAAATCTCAATGTTTGTTTGAGATCCGTTCGTTTGAAACCAAATTCTTGAAAATTGTAAATTATTTTGTACTCTTTCACCCCCTCTATATTCTAAACTTCTCCATGTTGATTCTGGAGAGAAAAGGAAACACACCCAGGGTGTGGAATATGGAAGATGACAGGAAAAGGGGCATCTAGACATGGTACAGTTGCTGAGATCCATCACATGATAATCAGTTAGAGACCATTAACTGGCAAGTGACAAAGGAAAGGTAAGTCATTGGCACACTAGGCCGGAAACACAAGAATCATAAAACAGCCATGAATATCTACAGTTTGAGGGTACAGGTTTTTGGACGGATGTATACACTTTGGCAGAACATGATCATCTTGATAGTAGAACTAAACTAAATACACAATAAGATTGTATCAGTCCACATTAAACAGACAAGATGTGATCTTCACATTTGGTAGTAAGGGCCATCATAAGTTCCTGCCACCAGAAGTAGGTCAAATTGATTTATTATCTACGAATGGAAACTAGCTTTATTTCATACTACTGTTTTGAGTTGAAAGGGCTAAACAGTTGGCTCAAAAGCTGAAACGGGATTTCTCATTTTCCTCCGGAAAACAAACAGAGAAGGAAATAGTATCCACGCTTCTTTTTCAATATTGAGTATCCCTCAAAATGTATACCTTGAACTTTGGTGGCAACAAAAAATATGAAAGACGTGAGAAAGATTTAAAATTATATGGGATGATTGCATTCAGATATGCACAATTCAAGAACAAAGAATATGATAATGATAACTTACCTAGTTCAACATCCCTGTCTTTCCCATACTCAACAACAAAAGCATGATGAGAGTCTAATGTTCCTCCACCAACCTCAGGATAAAAAACTGAAGATTAACATAGAAGAACATAATATCAATATGGGAAGGATATGTTGAAACTTTACAACAACAAAGCAGTCAATCATACAACCTTTAGAAATTGGAGCTATGAACTGTTCCATGAACTGGTTTAGCATTGCTTCCAGGCCAAAATCATCAAGAACAGCACCATACTTGTTCATTGTATTTGGCCTCATTATCTTGAATTTCATTGCATGGACCCATTTTTCAAAGTTCTCTACCTACAAAGGTGTAAAAGATTGTTAAATCATTGAAGCAAAACCTGAAATAAGAACTAAATTGTCTGTTATTATGTTACCATACCTCCTCCAATAGCATCTCACAAAAACTGGGCTGTAACATCTCAAATGAATAAACCCCAGGAGTTGGTTCAGTCATTATACTTCTAAAGCTTTCTTCTGTCTTGATCGTAATTGCTTCGAGAAATGTTGGTAAAAAGAACGCCGAAGGATGCATGTTGTATAATTCTTGATGAAGTGGCTGTCAAGAAAAAAATATAAGGGAATTACTAGCAAGCAATAGGAGAACAAACAGTGTTCACAAACATAAAGAATTGCTGTTTGGAGGTCATATATGAGCTGTTTTTTAAAAAAGAAAAAAATCCAGGACAGTGTCTAATGAATTGCAGCGATCCAAACATTGATATAGATATTTCAGATCAGCATTCCTTTTTCTCGACCAGTTAGATATGAAAATTTCTCCCATATGGGATCCTCTCGCAGTCCTAGCTCGAAACTTCTCAGAAAATGGAGCACTCGTTCAAATATGAAGGAAGGAGAGGAAGTCATGCCAGACCTCGACAGCCGACGACTGGGACGGAGGGAGGCAGCGCGGCCGGGGGAGGATGACGGTCGGAGCCAAGGCTTGGGGTGGTGCGGGCCAGGGGACATGACGGAGTGAGTAGGAGATGGACGTGCCGTAGGACATGGGACGGCGGTGAGGATCCCATAAGGCGGAACCGGGAGATGGGTGGCAGCGGTGAACCCTAGTGCAACGGGCGAGGTCAGGTTGGGAGAGGAGAGGTCAGGTCGGGAGAGGGGAAGAGAAATGAGGAGGGTGAGGAGAAATTCCGGTTTTTATATGCTGCTAGGGCGGATAATTTCTCTGAACTTTAAAGGAAGTCCACTAACTACAGCCCGCAAAAGCCCAATAAGCTACAAAATGGGGCTTTGGCTTCTCTTAACTACTAGGCTTGAGCTTGTGCCAAAAGCTGGTCCATAAGCTAGCCATTCGGAAGGGCTTGTGGCTTATTCTAAGGAAAAGCCAGTCCATAAGCTAACATAAATAGGGCCTATAGCCTTCCTCAGCATTCCGGTGAGCCTAACTTCTCCCACTCACCCTTCTACTAAGTGCTCTCCTTTCCCCAAAAAATGATAGCCTTCCTATTGGTCCTTTTCCTACTCTAGGCATTCAACTCAGCGATCATGGTTCTAAGGAGAAACGCATAATGATATGTGAACCCAAGGACAAGTTCTTTTCCAAACAAGCACAAATGATGCCAAAAAACTCGGATTAGAATATACAGTGGATTGTAAAAAAAAATCTCCTATTTTAGGTGGTCCTCATATTGGCATGTCCAAGTAGGATTCAGTTCTTTTGTTAATTCTCCTATCTCTTTTTAATGTTTATTATTTCCAGTGTTTCAGAACAGACTCTTTGCACCTAATAGGGAGGTCCTAAGGCCTGCATGGGACCAAGTTAACACAGATTAATAACATTGTCGATTACACCCAAAATCCTTACATCTATTGTTAATGTTATTAGTTGCATGTTCTAGCTCATCTTTCCACATTCATATTCACGTGCCTGTAGTAATCCACAGTTATGGCAAGCTAGATAAGAACACTTTTTAACTATAAACTTACTATGGCACGCTAGATTGGAACACTTTTTTAACTATAAAACTTACTATGTCGTGCTAGATTGGAACACTTCATCTATGCAGCTTCGAAATATCCTGTGCACTTGAAAGGCCTCCAACCAACCCAGAGCCACTCAACACATTTTGCACTTACAACCACCTGTAGACTCTGGGCCATCACACATGATGATTGTACAGGACCGATGCGATATGGCGGGTTCTACAGGACCAATACAACTGCACCATGTACATCTTGTGTCACACCTTACTCAAAAGAAAATTCAAACCATGCAAAACATGGTAAAACTGATCCGTGGATTGGATATTTCTACTTGCAAATCTAGCTACGTGCAAGAATAAAAATTGCAGTTATCCATTTAAAAATATTTTAGAGAGAGATTAAGGCAATGCTAAAGTGCAAACCTTATAAAGGTGGAGTATCCTCTGCCTGTATTCTTTGTGCCTTTGAACCTGCAATAAAAAGAATACTTCACATGACAACCTTAACAGTAAGTTCACTTAAGTAACAGGAGTAAAAACAAATACAATTGCATAAAAAACAGCGAGGTTGAAATGCTGCAATGCAAACAAAGCCTAAAGTGAACCTTTTGTTCATTGGAAGGACTTGAGGAAAAATTTAAAATTCAACTACTGTATATGTTTTGTTTTGACATTTTCCAAATCAAACTTTTTCCTTATCGTCAAACTGAGGTACAGGCACTGCATGGAGGAGGATTAAACTTCTATCCATCAAATCAACACCAAATACAAAGAACAAAGCTCACTTCTAATGTACTTTGAGCATAGGCTGGTCATGAAAACTAAACTCTAATTTCAAGCAAGCGCAATTATTTTGACCTGATATCTCTATGGCTATAAGCACTAGCAGCTCCTTCTAAACTACCTAAATTTGTACTAAAAAATCCCACTGCTAAATATAGCACCAGATTTTACATCTTGCCTTTGTTAAATTTGGACATGGCCAAACAAAAAATCGGTGGACCTCCGTATTGATTGGCCATGCTGTCAGTACGTTCCAATCAAGCAATATCAACAGAATTTAAATGACAGTATTTTTACCTGCAACTTTTGCTCCTGCTTCCTCAATGTTCACAATGCACAATAATAAATTATATGCATTCCATATCAAAGCAATTTTATTTTCTTCTCCAGCACCAAAATCTATGCAATCAAATTGCTGATTCTAAGATAGCCTAAAAATTATATTGTATAATTGTGATGTTACAAGTGAAGGAAAATATTACGTCAGCAATAGATAAATGATATGTTCCCTTTGGATAAAGTTCAATGAAAATAGTAGTTACGACATGCATTGGTTTGAATAATGAATATTGGTGCTCTAGTCATTGCTAGATAAGTAGATATCACAGGTTTCATAACATAAGTGTTAAATAAACTAATTTTAGGATGTTCGACACACCCCAATGAATCCTTAAAGACACCTCTTAAGAAAGGAAGTGATCAGTATAAACTGATGTCTCAAACCTAAATCTTATAGGTATCCATAAAGATGTTTTCTCATAGGATTTAGTCGATTACACCCTCCAGTCACAAAAAGGAAGTCATTTTGGTTTACGTGAAGTCAAACATTACAAACTTTGGTTAGCAATATCTTTTTGTATATCTAGATTAGACACATGAAAATTATGCGTGTAGATTTGTCTAGAAAAGTACTTTCATAATATTACAATTTATTAGTTTTTACAAATATATTAGAATAGAAATGAGTGGTCAAAGTTGCATTTTTGGGGACCGTATCGATGTTCAAAACAACTTCCTTTTGTAATTAGAGGGAGTAGTTCCCTATGCTCATCTGATCTGAGTTACAAAATTGCATCATCGCACAGCTAAATTATTAACCTTAAAACTACTGAACTTGGCAGATGAATTATTAAGTAAAATCTTCTGTCTTCACATGCATCCAAATGACTCAAGAAAGAGTGTAAATGGATTTGGTACAGATTATATAGTGGTCATACCAAATTCAGATACATATTTTTCAAAACAAATTTGGATATTGCTTTGAGTCAACTTAAATATCATTTGACACAAACATAGACCAAATTTCCCAAAATTTAATATATAGTAGACATTTAGATATTACTGATTTAAGATTGGCACTTAATAAAGGCTTAAAAGTAAAGCAACCGATTACACAACTCAAAAGAAAAGTTCCAAATTCATTCAAGGATGCATGTCAATTATATGTGCAGCAGAATTTAAGCAAATATTCCCCGTGAAATTATACCTTTTTAATTAAGATAATAGCTATGACAAATCCATGTTCAATTATTTTCCTTTTTTGAAAACCAAATTCAGATATGGCTCTGGTAGATGAGAGCATATTATTCAGATGTAACACAGCTTTATCAAGTCTGCATCATGTTAGAATCAGTAATTGGATAATTTGAATAGTTATACATATCAGCTCACACATTTAAAACCAAACACCAAACCAATAACTGAACAAACCCATCCCAATTTCCATTAAGCATGCATAACAGAACAAAGGATTGTCTGGACTACAGAAAACCTTTTAGCAAAATAGAACAGGTATTTTTTTAGCAAACGAGATGCTCCAACATTCATGCCCACTCCCCAATCCCCATCCCCTTCTCCACCCACCACCACCTGTCCCCATCAACCAAAGCTGCCGGTGCCATTTTTATCCACCGGAATTGCTTGCTCTCCTCTAAATATCGTAGTTGTGTGCCCACCAACCAACTCCAATCAGCAGTTGCGCCAATCGCTGCCCCCACCAACTCAGCGCTGACTTCCTCCACCATCATCGGCTTCTCCTCCCTAAGTCCCCCCGCCGACTGGCACGCCAATACTGGGTACTCCAAATTCAGGGTTTGGAACACTACAGGGGATTGGTGAGACAGCTCAAAAGCGTGCATGATATTTCGCAAAAAAAAAGTGATTGTATAACATTCAACTAAAAATTGATAGGTTCAGTCAAAAAAAAATTGAACCATGAATTAAAATCAGATGACCCAGATTCTTACTCTCCCCGACTATACAATTTTCCCCCCTAATGAGCCGCCGACTACAACCCCCACACCACGAGCCTCCTTCTGCATCCTCGCCGGCGGCTGGGTAGTGCCCACTTCATCTGAACCGCCACCTCCGGCCTTTTTCACCGTCTCCAGTGGCTCGCTGCAGCCAGATCCGCCGCCCCACACACTCACCACTTGGATCTCATTGTCCCACCGCCTCCACACTCCTCCATCACGTGGCCGGCAACACCCCCGCTGCCTCGCCACACCACAGCCACCACCGCTCACCGCCATGCCACCACCACCCCTCCCTCCATCCATAGCCGGTCTCCCTAACCCGGACCATAACTCGCCGCCACTGCCGCCAGCGAAGACAACGATACCGCAGGCGAGAGCAGGAATCCATAAGCAGATCGGAAGGTTAGAAATTCTACTGATTTCGTAGAAATTTTTGGTTGAGTGTTTTATAGCAATTCCAAAATAAAAACCTGGTTCCCAGCAAAAACCAAAATTCAACCCACAAAAATACCACAGCAAACAATTCAAACACATAAATCCACGCAATGCCCATACATATTCCTCGAGTACCTAAGAGGGGTCAAGAGCCCGACCTTGTTGCGCTCGCCATGGGGCCAGTAGCGCGCGAGGATGTCCCGCATGAAGTGCAGCTTGACGTCGCGGTCGGCCTCGAGGAGGCTGGGCGGGAGGTGCCGCTCCAGGGCGCTGTACACGGCCGGCGCGTACTCCCCGCGGACGTCACTGTAGTCCTGCGGCCTGTGCTCCGTGTTCGGGTTCAACCGCAGCCGCCGGTCCGCGTACGCCGCGGTCCCCGAGGACCGCCCGCCCGCCCGAGGCAGCGGCGGCGCCACGCCGTTTCCGTTCCCCATCGCCACCTGCTGGGCCTCGTCCCGTCGCTCCGCGGGGCCGTCCAGAGCCATGGGGGATCACAGCATCGAGCGGATTAGAGTTAGGGTTCGGGGTGGGCGAATTGGGGGTAGGTTTAGGGTTTGGGGGCGAAGGTCTTTTCACGTACTCCCCGAGGGCAGAGGAGGAAATGACACGGGATAGGAGAAGAATTGCCGGGCGCCACTGACGCTGTGGAGGTGGACAGCCAGGACTGCCGTTATTAGGGTTTAGATAATTTTATGACGGGTACAAAACGTTATTGAGAATAACATGACTACTGCTCATCCAAATTGCAAAATAAACAAGATTCAAACGATAGATGCGAAGAAATCTTACAGAAATATTTGTGAAAGACAAACAAATCCTTCAAAATAATTTTGTCAATCTCAAGCTCAAACAACCCTAGGTACATTCAACTGTTTGTGCACCCAATGCCTCGCCCAACATTGAGATAGGTATACCCAATGCATAGATATGTAATATAGATTTTCTGTTTTTGTCGTTATGATATTACCATATTTTGGATCTACTACCTTACTTTGCCTATTGTATTTACCATCGAAAAGTGCAACAAAAAAAATGTCCATTCGTGCCAACGTCATTAAACACCGTTAGCTATTTTGACGGTGGAATCCAAGATTATCCATCGACCCTGAATGTTTTTTGAGTAGAAAGACAAAAATAGTCACACACATGTCGGGAGAAATGTTCTAATAAGTGGGTCCCATATTCAAGTAAGTGAAAGCCCATATTAGATGTCTCTTTACAAGCAAAGTAGACACTTTTTCACCTTCTCTTCTCTCTCACCGCCTTCAATAAAACCTAGGTTGTACAATATTTCTCATATCCCCTCTAATCCATTGCAAGGTAACCCAAAAAAATCGAATAACATTGAGGAAGAGAAAGGAGAGGCACAGATGTTGTTCATTGCATGTGTTGACCTTTGGGCATATTTTTTGGCCTTAAGATGGGCTCAAATGGAAAATAGTATAACCTAGGCAACAACAAATGATTGAAATGGTACCTAATTCACCGATATTTTTGCCCTAAACAAGAAAGTTCTGACTCGCATTTAGACAAATCATCACAGACTTGTGGTTGGGCTCATGATATTGTCACATAATTTTACTAGCTTTAGCTTCTCTACGAAGCCCCAAAGTTGACCTTATTTGAGGGACAATCTTCTCGGGAAAGCCACATAAGCCTTTTGGCAAACCATGTAAAGAATCCATCACCAAGTTTGGTTGGTTTGTTGCATGTAAAGAATCCATCACCAAGTTTGGTTGGTTTGTTGGATTCAACAACTATTGCTTATGGGGAGGGTTTAGATTATGCTTAGTTGAAGAAAGAAACAACTGCACCCATCAATTCCGAAAAGTTTTGTGCAATCCAAACATGTAGGGAGATCAACATCCTCAGGAGGGGGCGAGTGGGGGGTGAGGTGCCACTGCTTCCCTCGAGTGGACGGGAGAAGAGTTAGCTAGGGTTTCTTTGGTTTGGGCCTTTTATATGTGGTTTTACCGCTGTAATTTCATCCAACTATGGAGGCATTAACTTACTTGGGGACCACAAAAAGCCCAAGAAGCCCATGGTTATCCACTTTGGCAAATTTGCTGGTGAATGGCTTGAGCTTGTCCCATTGGCCCTTCTGCAAGCTACATGTCTAGGGGAGCTTGGGCTTAAAATAGGCCAAGCTCAACCCAGCCTAAGAAACATATATGCCACTGAAACCAAAAAAATTCTAATGAATGGATGTAGGGTTCGTAATATAAAATTCACTAATAGAATGAGAGTAATTATGAACAAATGAACAAGGACAAAATTTGTGTACAATTTTGTAGGATATATTAGCGTCATGTCAAACATATCTCTACTAATCTTGCATTACCCCTTCCTAAAGCTTTGGATCAATACTTTAGGCTGTGTCACACTATGTTTCATCATATCAACTATGTTTCATCATATCATGTATATCGGGTCCGATTGCCCTCTATCACTGCTAGCCCATCAACAAACAAAAATGATCTATAAATAATTGTACATTTAAATCCTTAATCTAAAATCATGTTTCCTTGGGCACTTTGAAGAGCACGCATTACAATTTAACACATAGAATAACCAGAATTACACATTAATTCCTGACCAACACTATTAAGCCAATTTGACCATGTTTTGTGTGGAGGTCATACATATCCTAAGGCTAAAAGGAATTGCTCATGGATGATAAATGCGAAAGCACATTAATTCATGGATGAAATAAATGAGAATTATCATACTATCCTTGCTAAAAAATGATTTTTTTAATAATACATTTTAAATAGAAATACAGAAATAAATATCTATTTAATAAACTTATAAAAATGTTCTTCGGTTGCCATTCCAAATGGTGAAATGGCCCTATCGCCATTTGGATTAGCGATAGGAGCCTTGTCATCCACCGAACAGTGTCAAATGTCAATGTTGCCATTTAGAATTGTGATTTGCCTAAAATTTAGGTGAATCGTCATTCTAAATGGCGATAGAGACCCCGTAGATCATGTCACCATTTGGAATGGCAACACAATCTCCCCTACAATCTGCCCAGAAAATTTGATCGAAATTCACTTTTATTCCAAAAAAAGAGAAAGAGGGAAGGGAAGGGAGAGGAGTAGAGTTGAGTAGAGGGGAGGAGAGGAGCTAGCGAGGCGTTGTCTGTCCGGTCGTCCACCTTGCACATAACTTTTTTGTAACTAAAGGGAATAGATAATTTTAAATGTGTGGTTATTGTAACACCCCAAAAATTGCTTTCGGTTCAAATGAGTAAAAATGTGAAAATTTTAAAACTTTTTAATGTGTCTTGTTGATATTCTAGTTTCCTAGATGTTATTTTGAAAATAGTTGTCGAGAAATGAAATGTTAGGAAAACAAAACCCTAAAATCCGGTATGGACCGAAAACCATCCGGCTCAGCTCGACTTTTCCTTCTTTTTTTTTCTTTTTTTTCTCCTTTTCCTTCTTATCTTCTCTTTTCTCTTTTTCTTTCCTCTTCCTTTTCCTTTTTCTTTTATCCTTTCTCCTTCCCAGGCCCACGTGCCAACCATTGGCTCCCTGCTTCGCTGTTTCTTCCACGCTCACCCGACACTCGCTCGCACTAGTGCCATGCCGCTGCCACCAGCGAGCATCACTTGCTCTCGCCTGCCCCCGTCACGCCACGGCACTTGAGCTACATCGCTGCCGCATCACCACTATGGTGCCCGTGTCGTCGCACACAGGAGCTCCTCGCGTGTGCTGCTTGTCTCTCGCCTGTCTCACCGGGAAATGGCTGAGTTCTTACGCCTCCCTCCATCCTTCATAAGGGCCTTAAGCATCGCCTCATCCTCGCCATCTCACCACCCCCTCACGAGCCATCGTCTTCCCCGCCAAGAGCTTGAAGAACCACCTGTTGGTGATATGCCCTAGAGGCAATCATAGAGATGATTGTATCACGTCTATGTTTATGAGTTATTGAATAAATATTATTCTATTCCTTGAATGAATCATCAGTTATATAGATCAATGAGTATGTTACTTGTTGGTGAAACTCTTTAACTTATATGATGTCGTTCTAAAAGTATCCCTAGTCGAATGTCACTGGTCGGAACACGGGTGACTCTACGACCAGCACATGTATTGATTGATGACCATGTTTCACCGATCATGGATATAAGGATATCGAATCAATAATGTGAACACATGTTAGAGAACATAGGGTTGGATAGACCCACCTCGAGACACTATTGAGATTGTTATAGTTCTATATGTCATTATTTGGTCTCAAACAATGATGATGTATAATCCTTTGACCTAAGATCAGTATGGTTCCCTATATGTGTAATAACACTCTTAGGGGTTGCCAAACGCTACTCGTAACTGGGTAGTTATAAAGGAAGCTTTTCGGGTATACTATGAAACATGTAGTGGGATGTGACTGGTCGGATATGGGATTTGCCCCTCCTAACATAACAGGAGATATATCTCATGGCCATGCCACTGGTGGTCGAAGAGTTCGACCACATAAGGTTATCCGACACTCGATCGAGAAAGTATTGAACAGTTCATGGATGACAAATATCTCACCTGGAGTTCAAACAAGATATCATGAGGCAAAGAGAGAATACACGAGTAGGTCGCTTAGTTCAATCAGTTACAGACTGGTCGTATGGAGATATGAGCTGGTCGTAGACTGGTCGAACGTAATCACAGAGTGCTCGAAACTTGGTCGTAAGGAGTTACGAACTGGTCGTGACCAAATACGAATTGGTCGTATAGAGATAGGACCTGGTCGTAACTGATTAGGACCTGGTCGTATATTATGTTGCATTAAGGTTCGTCCGATATATTTTGTGTGTATTTGGGAATCGTTATGTCCTGCTAGGAACCACTACGACTCGTGGTTCGAAAGGGTTTCCAAGTCACAACCGATTACACATAAACCTAACGGGTCATACACTTAATAGGTTGAAATAAAACATGTTCGGATAGGATCCATTATGGGCACTATATAAGGAGATGTTGAGTCTATCGGGGGGTTGCGATACACGTGAGTTGTTCCACCGAAACCCTAGTCGACATCTTCCTGAGAGCCCCACCGTGTGACTTGGTGTTAGCACACCGGCGTACAGTTGTTCCTTCCCTAGACGTGTGGATACTGTAGAGGCACTACTGTGGTTGCTGTTGCGCTTGAGGACGATCCGTGATCTTCACAAGGAACATTGGAGGTTGCTGGAGGAGACGATCGACTACGACCACTTCATCGACGCGTTCTTCGTTGGATCAGGATACTCCAACTCATCTTTTGCTGCACTGCGCATCTGGTGGTAATGATCTGTGATCATCTACTTGTTTGGCTTCCTGGTTTACGTGGTAGAAATTTTGAACTGCTACTAACGTAGCCTACCCGTATCCCTTCAGTGGTATCAAAACCATCCTGTATAGTTTTTGATCTGGATTGGTCACATATACTTGATATGTGACTGTTGTAGATTGGATCTATTACTGGTTTGGTCTGATAACCTAGATCGGTTCATATGGATGGAACGATCTGGGCACTGGTCGATAAGATCGATCGGTTTTTCGGCGATAGTAGATGGGTTTTTCGAGGAGGTACAAGTTAAGAGCACCAGATGATTTACTCGACTTATTTTCGACTGCCTTGCATGATACTCCTATCGGTCGGAATTCCGCCATCGGAGTATGCCGCAGTGCGTGGTCGTATCAAGGCAGTGATCAGATTGGTTTGGAATAGGGTTAATATGATTAATTCGATGATTTCCAAAGCTCGGTTACGTGAATAGGATTCATGTCTCGAAAAAAAATTCTAAGCACGCTGCCCTCGACCAGCAAGGGGTGTTGCCCCTTCAAACCCCGCCCGCTAACCAGCTAGCGGGACCGTCGTCTTTGGTATTCGCATGCGCGTGCGTTATAGGCGGTATGTGTTCATGTCGCCCGATAGAATTGGATTCTACGCATAACTCATTTTTGTAGGGTTTGATGCGAATAGTATGGCCCATTGTGTATGCGATGCATGAATGGATTTCATGGCCTGCGTGTCATGCTGTGAGATAGCTTTCGAACTACATATTATTGTATAACGATCTACATACCGACATGTGATGCTTGATATTATCATATGTAATTCATTACTAGCTTTTAGGAGTAAATACTTAGTAGATGAATGCAGTCGGAGATGTCAAGCATGGTGGTCGGAGAATAGGAAGCATGCTGATGGAGATCGACATATTAAGGGCCATACTATTTCACAGTTTAATATGATTATCTGTGAATGCTTGTGTTTATTCCTGTTATGCTATTTGATCATGTTTTATCATTAGATGTTTTGACATGATAGAGTAGTATCCCTTAGAAAAAATTAAGTAAAATTGATGCCTTTTCAATTGCTGCTCCTATCACGATTTTGATCGTTAATTGGCAGGCCTACCAAAGTAGGGTGCCATTAAATATCTTAATAAGATAGGGTGGGTGTCGGACACCTATATGCATAGTGTTGGTTTGACTTAACAAGGCTATCAAAACAGTTTTGGGCTTTGGGGCATGATGTTGGTCGTCGGGGCATAGAGATGTCACCCAACAAACAAGAGTCATATATGATATGATTGGCAAAGGGTTGCTTACCTTAAATCACTAGGTTTCTAGTAGTGATGCCAAAGCTCACTAGGACTTAATGATTTTTGGATCTTGAACTCACTATATGATGTTTGAGGGACACATGGTTTAGAACATTTAGTGGGAGTATCTTTTATTGATTGTTGATTAAGTTTGACCAGGTTTGGACTGGTCGTATAGATATACGACTAGATAAGGACTAGTCGTATGAAGATACGACCAGGTCCGGACTAGTTGTATGGTGATATGAGCTAGTCGTAGACTGGTCGAACATAACCACTGACATGAGTGTCTAATATAAGATCTTACATAAACATAGTGCTGAATTTTTGCATATATTTCTGTTGTAGATCATGGCACCTACTGCTTCTTCTGCACCTACCTTTAATTTGCGATCTATTCTTGAGAAAGAAAAACTGAATGGAACCAACTTCATTGACCGATTTTGCAATTTGAGAATTGTTCTCAAACAAATAAAAGAAGGAATATATTTCAGAGGGTCCATATCCCGAGAAACTGAGTGCCGATGCTCCTCGTGCTGAAAAGAATGCTTATGAGAAGCAATGCAATGACGTAGTCGATGTGCACAGCCTAATGCTTGCTACCATGAACTCTGAGCTTCAGAAGCAATATGTGACCACAGATGCTTACAATATGATTGTGAGTCTGAAGGATATGTTTCAAGATCAAGCAAGAGCAGAGAGGTTTAATACCTCTAAGGTATTATTTTCTTATAGGCTATCAGAAGGCAATCCGGCCAATCCTCATGTGATCAAAATGATTGGTCTCATTGAGAGCTTAGAAAAACTTGGTTTTCCTCTTAGCCAAGAGTTGGCTACTCATGTGATTCTCCAATCGCTCTCTGCGAGCTTTGAGCTTGTCATATTGAATTTTCATATGAATGGCCTGGAGAAATCAATGACCAAGTTACATGGCATGCTTAAGGGTGCTGAGGAGAGCATCAAGAAAAGTTATAATCATATGATGATGGTTCAAAAGACTACTGACTTCAAGAAGGGTAAGTCAAAGGAAAAAAGGAAAAAGCAAAGGAAAGACTCAAGATGAGATCGAGAGTCTCAAGGCTAAGCTTAAGAAGCTCAAGCTGGGTCCTAAGCCTGACACAGAATGTAACCATTGTCATGAGACTGGGCACTAGAAGAGAAATTGCAAGAAGTACTTGGCGGAAATGAAAAAGAACAAAGGAAATAAGACTTCCAGTTCAGGTATAAATATTATAGAAATTAATATTGCCACTTCTCTGACCAATTTTTGGGTATTTGATAACGGATCGGTTGCTCATATTTGTAATTCGATGCAGGGATTGATAAGGAGTAGAAGTTTAGCAAGAGGAAATGTTGATCTTCGCGTGGGCAAGGGAGCAAGAGTTGTTGAATTAGCTATTGTCACTTTACCATTAGCTTTACCTTCAAAATTAGTTATGGAATTAAATAATTGTTATTATGTTCCAGCATTAAGAAAAACCATTATTTCTGCTTCATATTTAGGAGCAGAAGGTTATGAGTTTAGAATAAAGAACAATTGTAGTTCAATTTATTTTAAAGATATGCTTTATGGCCATGCTCCATTGGTGAATGGATTGTATGTTTTGAATCTTGAGGATGAGCCTATCTATAACATTAATGCTAAGAGACTTTAACATGATAATATGAATCCCACTTATATTTGGCATTGTCGACTAGGTCATATAAATGAGAAGCGCATGATGAAGCTCCATAAAGATGGTCTTCTAAACTCATTTGATTTTGAATCATTTGAAACATGTGAATCTTGTTTGCTTTGTAAGATGACAAAAGCACCTTTCACGACCGAGGTGAGAGGACAAGTGACTGTTGGCTCTTATACATACGGATGTATGTGGACCAATGAACGCTTGGCGGAGGTGGTTTTCGTGACTTCATAACCTTTACTAATGACTTCATTAGATATGGTTATATCTACTTAATGAGGCATAAGTCTGAATCATTTGAAAAGTTCAAAGAATTTCATAATAAGGTACAGAATCAACTTAGCAAGATAATCAAATATCTACGATCTAATCGTGGAGATGAATATTTGAGCCATGAGTTTGGTGATCATCTAAAGAAATGTAGAATTGTTTCACAACTCACTCCGCTGGGAATGCCTCAATGGAATGGGGTGTCTAAACGACGGAACCGAACATTGTTGGACATGATTCGGTCGATGATGAGCCAATCTGATCTTCCATTGCAATTTTGGGGATACGCTCTAGAAACAACGACTTTCACTTTAAATAGGGTTCCATCAAAAACAGTAGAGAAGACACCATATGAGATATAAACCGGAAAGTGTCTCGAATTGTCTTTTCTCAAGGTATGGGGGTGTGAGGCATATGTCAAGCGTTTGATGTCTGAAAAACTCACACCCAAGTATGATAAGTGTTTCTTTGTGGGATATCCTAAGGAAACTAAAGGATATTACTTTTATAAGCGGGATGATAACAAAGTGTTTGTTGCTCGTAATGGTTTTTTCTTGGAGAAAGGGTTTCTTTCCAAAGGAGTTAGTGGGAGTAAGGTGCAACTCAAAGAAATTCGGGAACCATCTGAAAATATTTTAACTCCTACTGAACTTCTACCTGATGAACAAAATGTTGTTGAACTTGTAGATGAAGCATTAGCCCCACATAGATCGAAAAGGCTACATCAATTGTATATAAGGTATGGGCATGACGTTTTATTATTGAATAATGATTAGCCTAAGACTTATTCAGAAGTGATGGTAGACCCAGAGTTTGAGTCATGGCTTGAGGCCATGAGATCCGAGATAAAGTCCATGTATAACAATCAAATTTGGAACTTGGTTGATGCACTTGATGGTGTTAAAACCATTGAGTGCAAATGGATTTTTAAGAAAAAGATAGATATAGATGGAAATGTTCACATTCATAAGGCACAACTGGTCACGAAGGGTTTCAAACAAATTCAAGGTGTTGATTATAATAAAACTGAAGGATCGCGGAAAGCTACGAGAGCACAAAACAAAATTTTTTGCTGTGCAACCAAGGACCTCTGCTAGTAATAGACCACGAGATTACCACTAGACGCGCTGACTCGTAGCGAAAGTAGAGTCGATGCAGCGAGTAGATGCAGACGTAGTTGTACTTGCCATGCGTCTTCTTCTTCTGCTCCGATGATCGTCACGAGTTGTGGATCGTCCTAGTGCTGATGCTTCACAACAATACCTCTAAGCTAGCCACACGTACAGGGCAGGGACGCCACACGTAGGAGTGCTAACGATGGCAGTGTGGTTGAGGAAGGCATAGCTATTAGGGTTTCAGAAATCTTCAAAAGCTTACCTAACCCCATGCCACTACCCCCTCTATTTATAGGCATCCATAACGGGTCTCCAACTTGAGGCCCATTAGGAAATCGAGGCCTATAAGAATCCGGATCACCATCCAAATCAAATCCTTGCCCTTTAAGTGTCTGACCCTATTGGTTCATATGTAATTGGTTGTGACTCAGAAACTCTTTTCCGACCACGAGTTGTTAGCGGTATCTAGCAGCACATAACGATTCCTGAACACACAAAGAATATATCGAACGAACCTTAATGTAATATGATCTATGACCAGGTCCTTATCATTTACGACCAGCTCAAATTCAGTCACGACCAGTCCATGTGTAGTTACGACGACCAGTCTCGACCAGTCTACGACTAGCTCATAACTGTGTACGACTAGTCTACGACCAGCTCATATCTCCATACGACTAGCTCGTAACTGTGTACGACCAGTTTCGACCAGTCTACGACCATCTTGGAGACCTCGAAGACCTCTCCAGGACCTCTAGGACCTCTCAGACCTCTCCAAGACCTCTCCAGGACCTCTCCCCGTATAGAGGCTTTGTCAACAAATCAGCAATATTTAAATCCGTGTGAGCTTTACATATCTTAACATCTCCTCTATCCACGAATTCACGAATAATATGGTAATGCCTGAGTATATACTTGGACTTCTGATGGGATCTATGCTCCTTAGCCTGTGCATTGGCTCCATTATTGTTACAATAGAGATTCATTGGGCTCAAGGTACTTGGAACCATACCCAACTCAGCAATGAAATTCTTTATCCAAACACCTTCCTTCGTAGCTTCAGAAGCCGCAATGTACTCGGCCTTCGTCGTAGAATCAGCAACCATCTCTTGCTTGGAACTTTTCTAGCTCACTGCTCCTCCATTCAAAATGAATACAAAACTAGATTGTGAACGATAATCATCTTTGTCGGTTTGGAAACTTGCATCGGTGTAACCATTTACAACAAGCTCTCCATCACCGTCATAAACTAGGAACGTATCCTTAGTCCTTCTCAAGTACTTAAGAATGTTTTTCACAGCTGTCTAGTGACCTTCACCGGGATCAGTTTGGTATCTACTTGTAACACTTAGAGCATATGATATATCTGGACGAGTACATATCATGGCGTACATGATAGATCCAATGGCTGAAGCATATGTAATACCATTCATATAGTCTCGCTCATCAGTGGTCGAAGGACACTAACTCTTGCTAAGACTTACGCCAAGAACCCTTTCCTGGCATCCTGCATGCTGAATCGAATCGACACCTTGTCAATATAGGTACTTTGGCTTAATCTAATTAGCATTCTCGATCTATCTCTATAGATCTTTATCCCTAAGATATATGCTGTCTCTCCTAGTTCCTTTATAGAAAAACTATTTTCTAATGATGCTTTAATGGATTCCAGCATAGGAATGTCATTCCCAATCAATAATATGTCATCTACATATAAGATTAGAATTACAAGTGCGCTCCCACTAACCTTCATGTAAACACAAGGTTTTTCTTTGTTTTTGTGAAACCAAACCTTTTGATCTCCTCATCAAAACGCATATTCTAACTTGAGATGCTTGCTTCAACCCATAAATGGATTTCCGAAGTTTGCACACTTTACTAGAATTCTTTGGATCGACAAAGCCTTCAGGCTGTGTCATGTAAACAATTTCTTTGAGATCTCATATCTCTCAGATCTTACTTGTGTCTCAAACATGCCTTTAAGCGCCACGATCATATCGTAGGCCTCTATGTTCTCAAACTGCTTTTGAAGGTCTAAGTTTATAGCAGCAAGCATGAGACAACTAACATCAAGGGACTCATCACATGCCTTTTTATAGACGTTTTTAAGAGCAGCAGCAGCATTTTTAGTAGGCACATCTGGAATTGGTTCCTCTAGAATATGTTCCATTTTATCTTGCCTAAGAATAATTCTATGCCTAACTTGTTTTTGCAGGATTTTGTGAATAGTATGACCCATGATGTTGAGGACATCAACCCGTCGGATACGACCGCTACTCCACCTCCAACTGGGCTACTCTACTGCCATCGATTCAGCTGCGTCAAACGCTACTCCAACATGACGACGAATGTACTTCACTTATATCTGGTGCTACGCCACCTCACATTGGGCCGAGGGCCTTGTATCAATTATTGGCTTCAAAGGATAACCACCACTTTAGGGTATTTGGGTCGGCCACCTCCCTAACCCATATGGCCACCTAGGGTTTCTGGGGGTACTGTTCATACAACACTATTCATGCATGCACAGTGGTGCTACCTACTATTCATGTAGTACTATTCATGCATGAACAGTGCTTGCGCCCATCTCTTCCTCATTTAAGTAGTAGCCGTCTCCTCCCTAGTTTGGCGGATTTTATTTAGTTAAAAGTTAGCTTCTATGCAACTTCGTGTATTGGCTTGTGTCGACTAGACCAACCATAATACCGCTTCGGAATTCCAATTTATCAAGTATTTTATTCATATTCGCAATTTCAAATTGCTCATTTATCTTGTTCTTGCGTGCTTCTTTGGTGTATGCAGGAATCGATCTTCGTGGTCAGGTCAACCGGGTATTCGTGCATAGTTGATAACGACTTGTCGAGCAGTTCAGCAATTGCGTGGTTTCGGGCCTTGTGTGTGCGTAGCTAGGATCGTGAGAGTTGAGCGACTACCACCGAACGTATCTTCTCATCGAAAGATCGGGCCAAAAATAGGACTTTCGGGTTCATCAAGTGGTATCAGAGCTTCAGTTGATTGGTGAGATTTTCTAGTTTTCTAGTAGTAGATTCATTTTTCATACCTAGAGTCCAGAAAATTGCCCACACAAATTATTTGTTGCGCCATTATCATCCCTGTCCGAACCCCTTTGAGCCATTGCAATTTTTCTTTTTGGTATTTTGCTTGTTGAATCATTGGTTGCATCGTCGTGTCTAGTTGCTGATCTTTAGTTCTAGTTATTGTCTAGTTGGTCATTGTCTAGATTGCTTCTCATGTTTTCCTTCGCGTTGCTTGATCGTTCTTTTAGGGTTATTAGTTTTTGCATCTAAAACAGAAAATTCGTGGGTTAGAACTTCTCCAATCCGCACCAAAAAAATAGAAAATCTGTACTGTTGTTCATCTGAAAAAAGAGGGTTGCTGTGATTTTTTGGAAGAATTGATGTTATTTGCGACTTACGACAAACCTTAGGGCCGACCAAATATTAGAAGGAAAAAGAGGCAGCTGCATAGAACAAAGCCACGGTAAAAAAAAGAAGAAAAAAGAGAAAAGAAAAGTGCATGAAAATTGGTGGAGACCATCTACATATAACCATTTCAGCAAGTTTGGCCATCGGGTTTGAAAGATATAGCAATTTCAAAGTTAAACTCGAGACGGTTTCGAGTCCGAGTAAGATTCCGTATCCGAGACACCTTTAGTAAAACGGGTATAACTTTTGCATACGGTGTCCTTTTTTGATTTTTTTTGTGCTCGTTTCAAAGCTAATGACGAGGCGCATCTTTTCCATGTAAACCACTAGTTGCCCTGCAGGTGCCCCAAAATCGGCCATCTTCGGCTCCGAATTCGTGTCGCAAATTTTTGGTTTCTGTTTTTGCCATTTCTTTCAGTCTTTTCTTCAGAATTTGGCCATCGCCTCAACTGAAAAGTTCTAGATCTCGTCGAAACATTTCAAAAAAGCATATATAAGCCATATAAAACTTTGCTTTTTCATCGTTTGAGACTAGCTATTGTTTCTGCTTAATCTAGAGGGCTGTTTGCGTGCACCGATATCGTTGTTTTGTGCGAACAATCTTGTGCCCTTAGAAAGAAGTTTCAATAGTTGGCTAGCGTCTCTCCTAGAACTTGTTGTGAGGTTGTCTTTTTCTTACATCAAGTCATATTTATCTTTGCGTGTGCGTACATATACTTCTCTGCATAGGGCTTTGATTAGCTAGCTGTGATTTGGCTAGGATCAGCAACATTGGCTAGTACTATGAACAATCTTTCAACTTGCATTAACTGATTTGATTATTACTGATCCTTGCTACTATATTGAAGCATTCTAAGCTCCACTTTCTACTAACTCAGCAGGTGTTGTTCCTCGCAATCGTTAGGCTAATCGCAAGTGAGAGTATCACGAACCAGCCACCGGTTGTACCACTTTCTTGCGGCATTGTTAAGAACTTGTAAGAACTTGGTATAAGCTTGAGTGTGAGCGACTTGATTTGAGCCTCCAGTTCCTAGTAGTTGATAGGAACATATACTTGTGATTTGTTCCTTGTTTTCTACTAATAATGACAGGTTGGTTGAATTTGGTAGATTACGATGTCATCGCAGGTAGATTTGAGCTCAAAGGAAACAACTACCTGCATACATATTGCCACTCACTGCTGAGAGTACGTTATTGGACTACTTTTGTGGGTTACTATGTTGGAAAGCTATTTTAAAAGACTTGACCTTGATCCTTATGAGAAGATGACCATGGTAAGGACGACACTAATCGGTGATGTTCAACATTAGTGGTCGAATCTGGAGTACCACTTCATGTACACATGGGAGCAGATGAAGAAGAAATTGCAACGTCGATTTGTACCTCCACCAACCACAGTCACAAGTGAGGTGCGACCTAAGGTAACTGAAAATGCTAATATTGTTTTGGCTCCTACTCCATCTCTAGATACCGCCGGGACGCTTGAAGAGATGAACGATGATCTAGCACATCTTATGCCATTAGAGGAGAAGCTTGAGGTACCTACATTGGTGATGAGGACAATAATGACAAAGGTACGATTTAGTGCTCTGACAAGACATAGAGCAACCTTGTGAGTATATACTGCTTTGTGCAGTCACGATCTTTGATATTCCTTGTGTTGACTTGAACGAACCATGTGCTAATCTGAACTCTCATAATTTTGCACATGTCGAATTAATTACACATAAGGAAGTACTTGATAAAATATCCCCTGCTGATGCTTTGTGCTATATCATGCTTAAAGATCCAATTAGTTTGGAATGTGCTATGGAGAAAGTTTCTGAACTTTCATCTCTAAATTCTCCTTCTAGCACCTACACCTACTATTTTAAATTAATTTTAGATTATGGTGTAGACAATCAATTTATGGTATATCGAATATGCTTAACTTGTGATCACATGGATGAATTGAAGCTTGCTGTTTGGAACAATAATTCTTGTGTGCTGAATCTTATTCAATATGTGAGGAAAATAAAATTTAGTGTTCATCCAATGCCTATATGTTCACCTTTTATTGCACCATCTAATATGGATAATCTGAATAAAGATGTTGAATTATGGAAGAACTTACAAATCATTTCATCCTTGCTAGATGAATTTGCTATTGTTCAATTGAAATTTGATTATATGAATGACTTGTGCTCTTTGAATTCAATTACTGCGCTGCCCATTCACAGAGCGATGCCTAACTCTACTATTTACTTCACTAATACTGGCAAATTGATTTGCAAACTGAATGCTATGAGAAAATATACATGTGCTGATTTGATGCACGCACAATCACTTTTAATTTCCAACGCTTTCTCTATTTCTTTGCCACCTACTGTTGCTAACATTTTGCAAAAAGATGAGAATGCGTTGCTACAAGTTTTCAAGCTTTTCTTGCCACTGAAGGAGGATGAGCGTGAGTTGAGGACGACTCAAATGCAAGAAGGGGAGGATGATGAGGACATCAACCCGTCGATACGACTGCTACTCCACCTCCAATTGGGCTACTCTACTGCCATCGATTCGGCTGCGTCAAACGCTACTCCAACGTGACGACGAATGTACTTTACTTATATCTGGTGCTGCGCCACCTCACATTGGACCGAGGACCTTGTATCAATTATTGGTTCCAAAGGACAACCACCACTTTAGGGTATTTGGGCCGGCCACCTCCCTGGCCCATATGGCCACCTAGGGTTTTCGGGGGTACTGTTCACATGGTACTATTTACACATGAACAGCGCCGCCGCCTACTGTTCACATGGCACTATTCATGCATGAACAGTGCCGACGCCCCTCTCTTCCTCCTTTAAGTAGTGGCCGTCTCCCCTCTAGTTTGACGAATTTTGTTTAGTTAAAAGTTAGCTTCCATGCAATTTCGTGTATTGGCTTGTGTCGACTAGATCAACTATAATACCGCTTCAGAATCCCAATTTATCAAGTATTTCATTCATATTCGCAATTTCAGATTGTTTATTTATCTTGTTCTTACGTGCTTCTTTGGTGTATGCAGGAATCGACCTTCGTGGTCAGGTTGTTGGACCGAAAAGGCGACTAGAGGGGTGAATAGGAGCACGATCTCTTTTTCTCCCAAATTTAATTCAATACGAATCTCACTCCAATAGCTAGAAAGCTATGAAGGTCAATCAATCATGCACAGCGGAAGACTTGTATTGAATCAACTCGAAACCCCGAAGTAAAATCAACACAAAACCAAAACACGAAGACACGGGCGGTCTAACCTCTCACGGGGGCGGTCAGACCGGTTGGCCTAGCGGTCAGACCGCTCTAATCGGTCAGACCTCTCCCTCGGGCGGTCAGACCTCTCGTTCGATGAACAGTGAAATCAGCCCTAAAAACCGAAACGCAAATTGATCTAACTTTTGATTCGTGCGTCCAAACTTCATGAAACTTGACACAAACCTTCCCAAGGATGTCAGGAACCTGTTCCAAGCAACGATCGTGATGATCCTTGCCAAGGTTCAGACCTTTTCCCGTTTGAGCGAAGTTAGGTCAAAAACCGAGTCAAAACGAAAATATGATCTTGAGACTTGCTCGTGGGTGATTGATGATCCTAGATGTATTCCCACACGTCACAGCAAGCTAGATCACGGCCAGAAACCAAGCAAAAACTCGCGGATCAAACAAAGACTCAAATCATCAAATAGAGAGAAAGAAAGCACATGAACTCATCTTGCAGAAATTTTCTTTGGATTGATTTGATATGGTATTGGTTTACAGCCACTCCATCAATGGATGACAAAGACTCAATACATGAGCACGAAATCAAATCCAACTCTCTAGAACCCTAACCTCCACTACTCCTCTCCCTAAGCAAATTAGGGTTTCAAAAACAACGAAAGGGTCGAAGGGGGTGCAGCCACCTCCCTCCTCTATTTATAGTGGAGGCTTAGGGTTTCTAAAAGAGTCTCCCTAATGGGCTCCCGTTAAGGCCCAAAACAAACGGGTGACACACGCACGCATTTTAAAGCACCGTGTCCATATTGTGCGAAGCACTCGCTTGCTCTGCCACGTGTAGGTTGATCCAACGGCTCTCATCATGTCGGCAAGTCTCTCCCATCCGGCTCCCACCGAAACCACCATGGTACTTGCAGACCCCGCGCGCAGTCCAACCCGTCGCGCCGAACTGCCTGTTCGGTCACCTTTGTCCATCTTGCACCATGCTTGAGTCAATGACTTCACCCGGCATCGTCGATCGTTCGAACCTCGCTCTCCAAGCCTAGTCCGATCATCCTCGCCGTTGACCGTCGTTGACCACCAAGCAACCCGCACAACAATAGACAAGCAAATCGAATTCGGGAACAAGTTCTTCACAACTTGACCCACGTTAGTCAAAACATGCATCATGCAACACATATGACATGAAACCCATGAGCTTGACCTAACAAGCAACCATCGCCGCCACACGGGCCGATGACTTAAGTGAAAACCGGTCAGACCGCCACCCTTGGCGGTCGACCGCCATTACAACGATACGGCCCAACGAAGGCGGTCGGCCGCCACCAAAGGACTTAGCCAAAATTTCAACACTGAAATCCGCAACCTCTCTGGAAATTTAAAACGAATAGAACTTTTGACTGGAGGCTCCAAAAATTATGGGACCAAGTGCAGTAGAACCTCCTCACTTGCCTACACCCTCTATTTTTGGCCCAGCCTCAAACTCCAATGCCACTTAACTTGCCGGTCCGACCGCTCACCAGATGCCGGTCAGATCGCTACCCAAACGGTCGGACGCCGACTGGCGGTCGAACGCCTTGACAAAAAACACGAGGCATGGGCGGTCGGCCGCCACCATGGCGGTCGAGCCGCTGAGACTGACGAGTCCGAACTTTGCGAAAACTCGTGTTTCGCAAACCTTCAACGTCATTGCCAATTGTCACATCATCCTAAGATCATGAGCATATCCCCATGATATCCACAATCTCCCCCTTGATGAACACATTGGCAATTCCCCACAAATGCAAGTTTTTAGGTTTGAAAAGTAAAAACTCAACGTTTTCACACAAAGGCACAACTTGGTCCATATGCAAGAAAAAGCAAAGGAAATGACCAAGCTGGCTTCAGAATAGCATCGGCAAGTGAGATAAGGCAAAAGAAAGCAAGAAAGCTTCAATTTCCAAAGACGAGTCAAAAATCTCACTTAAGGTTCATATGAAAGAACAATTGTTCGATATGACCTTTGATCATCGTGAGGATCAAGAATTGCAATTCAAGTTCAGAAAGAGCAATAAGACCATAAGAATGTAAATAAGAAACTCCCCCTCACTATGATCCTCAAATTTCAGAAAATTTCAAATTCTCCAATTTTCTCCCCCTTTTTAATACTTTTAAATCTTTTCCCCTTTACACATCTTGAAATATCTTCTCCCCCTTTGACAATGGAGTCATCAAGGAATCACGCCTTCCTCTCGTCCAGAGATAACAAATGCAGAATGAGGAAAAAGCATAAGAAGGAGCATGCATGAAATGCAATGGGTGGCTTCATATTTTTGTATTTTCAATTTTGGATTACAAGAAGCTTTGGAGATTACCCAAAAGAACAAGCTAGCATTTCAAATTTTGCACGAACAACATATCAGCCTGAATGCGCTAGCAAGATCATGATAAGACATATATAACAAAGCTAACGCTAGAAGGCTCAATATAAAGCAATAAATTTTAGCATTTTAAGCAAAGCTTCAAATCTAGCAAGTCCATCAACAGAGATCCTAAGATGATATTGGCCATGTCAAAATGTTAATGTGAGACCAAGAAGCTAACAATGACCACATTAAGAGACAAACAGGTCCTGAATTGAATCATTTTGCTCAATTTTTCTCAACTGCCCATTTTTCAACAGTTTTTCATTTGAAATGAATATTGAAGTTGATTAAAGGTATATCTTAGTGAAGAAGATCCTGAACTAGGAGCCATCCACAAACTCTTCCTAAGCTTCTACAAGGGCGACAAATCTTGAGGTTCATGTCAATTGTGACAAGCGGTCCCATGAGATCATCCGGATCATCAAACTATCTCCAAGTTCATGTCTATGACATGCGGTCTCGTGAGAATAGTTTGGCACATTTTAAGCACAAGACAATCTTTAACTTTGATTTTTCATTTTCACAAGAGCAGATTTAGATTCTTAAAAGAACAAGAAGCTCAAGCAATGATCAATACTAGATTCAAGAGCTAACACCGCAATTTTGTGGGGCCAATGTCATAAAAGGAGCACTAATTGCGCAACTAGCTAAAACATCCACAAATTGCAGTTTTTAGTTCAAGTTGTCTTAAAGTTACGCTCATTCAAAGAAAGACTTAGCTACACATGTGAAAGCGTGATAATTCTAGCAGTCAAAGAACTAGACATGACATTGAGCAGAATTGAAATACTAAAGCTCAAGAGGGTAACAAGCAAAGCTTCATCAATTTTAAAAGACAAGCCGAAAAGCTTATATAACAATGCATCTTTTTGGATTTTCATATAAATGCAGTATGATACAATGAGATGCACAAAAAGCTTAAAAAGCCTAAAAAGATCAAAAGAAAATACCACTAGAAGAAGGTATCAGAAAAGATCCAGAAAAGCTCAGATGAACAAGGAAAGTTCAGAACAGAGCTAACTCCCCCTCAAACCAACCCGTAGGGATAAATTACCCCTAACTCACTTCTCAAGGTGGCAAACCTAGTTGGATCTAAAGGCTTGGTGAGGATATCACCAATCGAGCCTCGGACTCCACGAATGCAAGACAATATCACCCTTCTCGACATGGTCTCTAAGAAAGTGATAGCGAATGTCTATGTGCTTGGTCTGGAGTGTTGCACAGGTTTTTAGCAATGTTGTCGCGAAGTGTTATCACGAGAAAGAGGAACACTATCAAAAGTCAACCCAAAATCCTAAGAGTGGACACCATCCACAAAAATCGACTACGACAATTAGCGACTACATATTCACCTTCAAAGATGGATTGTGCAACAGAAGACGCTTCCTAGAAGACCAAGAGACAAGAAGTGCTTAGGAAGTGACAAGTGCACGAGGTACTCTTCCTATCTAGCCGACACCCCGCAAAATCGTAATCGAAAACCCCGAATGGACAAGGACGAAGAGCAGGAATACCAAATGCCATACTGGAGGGTAGAGTGTAAATACCTGAAGATGCGCTTAACGGCTTGGCGATGGGAAGTCCTCGGAGACGCCTGAAACCTCGCCTGAGAGCGCATCGTGAAGTGGATGTCCGGTCTTGAGGCCGTCAGGTACAGAAGGGAGCCAATCATGCTGCGGTACTCACGTTGATCCACAGCTTCTCCTTCCTCATCTGGATCCAAAACAGTCGAAGTCGCCATGGGAGTGGCGATCGGCTTGCAGTCACCCATCTCGAAGCGCTTGAGCAGATCCTTGGTGTACTTCGTCTGATGGATGAAGATCCCTTCCTTGCATTGCTTGATTTGAAGCCCCAGAAAATAATTGAGTTCTCCCATCATACTCATCTCAAATTCCCTGGACATGGTCTCAGAAAAACTAGAAACAAGAGCATGAGAAGAACCACCAAAGATAATATCATCTACATAAATCTGAGCAAGCAAGAAGTCATTGCCACGCCTAAGGATGAACAGGGTCTTGTCTACCTTACCCATCTCAAAATCATTCTTAAGCAGAAAAGTCTTAAGTCTATCATACCAGGCTCTAGGGGCTTGCTTAAGACCATACAAGGCTTTGGATAGCTTGAAAACATGATGTAGATACTTGGGATTCTCAAAGCCTGGGGGTTGTCTAACATACACTTCCTCCTCTATAAATCTATTCAAAAAGACACTCTTAACATCCATCTGATATAATCTAAAGCCCTTAGACGCAGCAAATGCAAGCAGAATGCGAATGGCTTCCATTCTAGCAACAGGAGCAAATGTCTCATCAAAATCTAACCCCTCAACTTGGCCAAAACCCTGAGCTACCAATCTAGCCTTGTTTCTAACCACAGAACCATCCTCATTTTGTTTATTTTTGAACACCCAACGGGTTCCTATCACATTATGACCACTAGGAGGTTCTACAAGATTCCAGACCTTATTCCTCTCAAAATTCTCTAACTCCTCATGCATGGCATTGACCCAGCTAGAATCAGATAAAGCATGTGATATATCGCGGGGTTCGAAAGAAGCAACAAATGAAGAATGAGAGTAGAGACTTGATCGTGATACCTGGAGCGAGTGACTCGCTCATTAAGATTACCAATCATCTGATCCGGAGGATGATGCCTCTGAATGTGAAGTGGAGCGCCCGGGGGAGACAATATCTCCTCAACCTCCGCAGGTACTACTGATGAAGAAGATGCAGCAGGAGCCTCAATTGGAGGTGAAGCAGTCGTAGCAGGTTCTAGAGCTTGGACAGGAGCATCAACAGCAGCAGGTGGAGGACAAATATCAGCTACGACATCATCTTCCTCCACAAAAATGCTTTGTCACCTGTGTATCACCTGAAACGTCGGATCTAGCTCCAGGGCTAGTCTCATCAAAAGTGACATTGTATGTCTCCTGGACAATGTTAGTTTCAACATTAAAACCCGAAAACCCTCGAATGTGCGGGATAACCTGAAATAAACCATCAAAAGTTCTTGATTCAAATTTATCTAGATTTCCTGTCTTAAGAATGAAACACTTAGCTCCAAAAACTCAAAAATGAGAAACAGAGAGTTTTCTACCAAATCGAAGCTCATAAGAAGTCTTGCCCAAAGAAGGTCTCAAGAAGACACGGTTTGAAATATGGAAAGCTGTAGAAATAGCTTCGGCCCAGAACCTCCTCGGTGTGCTATACTCATCTAGCATTGTCCTAGCCATCTCGACTAAGGTTCTGTTCTTACTTTCCACAATGCCATTCTGTTGAGGAACGTGTGGAGAAGAGAACTGATGCTCAATTCCGCGCTCAGCACAAAAAGAGGCAAACGAGGCATTCTTGAACTCCGTGCCATTGTCACTGTAGATCGCTCTCAAGGCACCAGAAAGTTCAGAAGCCAAACGAAGAACAAGATCACGATAAAAACCAAAAGCTTCATCCTTCGAAGCAAGAAAGAACACCCAAGTGTATCTCGAAAAATCATCAACTATGACAAGAATGTACCACTTGCCACCAATTGGCCGAACCCTAGCGGGACCAACGGTATCCATATGAAGCAAGCGTCGTCCCGGTCGGTCATGACCAAAGTCACTTGAAGGGTGTGGCGGCAACTTGCTTGCCATGCCTACGAGCGCACATAAAGCATCCTGACGGCTTTGAGTTTGTGCAAACCTCTCATGAGATCAAGGTTGCTAACTCGCGTCAGATGATCAAAACCAATGTGCCCCAAACGTCGGTGCCAAAGCCAGAACTCAGAAGAAGGTGTAAACAAACATTTAAGAGAACCAGCAAGAGATTCAGAAAAATCAGCTCCAAAGATCCTAACAACTCTATAAATCCCAAAAACGAGCTCACCAGCAGAATCAAGCACCCGACAAGCATTTTTCTTAAATATAGTCTCATAGCCATCATCAAGAAGTGAGTGAGACAGAGTAAGTTAAACCTAAGCTTGTCCACAAGGGCGACGTCCTTTAGGATGAAATTGTCGTTCACCCTGATTGATCCCGTTCCTTCAATCCGCCCTTGAGTATTGTCTCCAAAGGTGATGAGAACATCACCTATCGACCGCGTGAAGGAGGTGAACCATTTTGAGTCTCGGTCATGTGGCGTGAATGGTGAGTCGGCGAACCATGTGTCCTTCCTTCCGCAGCGATCCTAAAAATCAAGGCACAGAAGAACGATGTGTCTCAATACTGGGGTTAGTTAAACATGACTTGGGAACCTAGTACTGAGACACACGTCTGCGAGTAGTATGTAAAGCAGAAGTGCTATCCTTGATTCTATTTGAAATTCTGTTATGAGCAATGGTGACTCTAACATGAGAGTTATCCTGTCTAGGAGCATGAGCATGATTAGCATGTGAAATAAATCCTAGACCAGGTTTCTTCCTTTCTAAATTACCATGTCTCATAAAAGCTCTAGGTTGATTAGATGACATTTTAGCAAGATTTTTCTTAGCATTTTTCAACCTACGCCAACAGAACTCAACCAAATGCCCATCCTTCTTGCAATAGGTGCAATGGTACTTGGTACCACCGGGAGAAGCACCTTTTGATGAGCAGATGGTTGGGCAAAACTGCAGATTTGAAAGTGATCTTTGCGGGTTGGGTATCAAATTCAACTAAGCCATTTTCAAAATTTGAATACCATTAGATTTATCACAGGCAAAGTCGTATCTTAACCCTTGCTTCTTATAAGGAGTTTTTGACTTGTCAAGAATCATGTTTAACTGTTTCTTACCTTTAGAAAATCTTTCTAATGTGTCATTCAGGTAAGCAGTTTCTTTTCTAAGGTTAACACATGAATCACAAGTTTTAGCGTTAAACTTCTTCTTATAAAGAGCAACTTCAAGCTTAATAGCTTCACATGAAGCACAAGTAGCAGAATTAATACTGTCCTTAAGCTTGGCATATTTAGCTCTAGCTGCTTCTACAACATCATGTACTTCACGTTCACGTTCTAAGCAGACAGAGCAAGAGCTAGAATCAACCATGTCAGAAACAACCAATTTGCTAGACTCTAAGCATTTTTCACAAGGAGCAGATTTACCTTCAATTAGCTCAGTTCTAGCATTTTCAAGTTGTTGCAAAGCAATATCATGAGCAGATTGCAGTTTAGCTAGTTCAGTATGTAAAGCATGGCAAGATGAACATTCATCAGATTCAAGACTTTTAGCATTCACAAGTTTTAATGTGAGTTTATTTACTTGTGACTCTAACTCCTCATTCCTAGTCATGATGAACTTTAAAGCTTTATCCTGACCTAGCATTTGCTCATAGACAGTTTCGCATCTAGCAAAGAGAACATCATAGCAAGGAGATACCTCATTGTTGTCATCGATGTCGTCAGTCACCATGAAACACATGCCTGTAAAGTCTTTGGCCTTTCCCTTCTTGTCTTGAGGGAGCTCCTCCTCCTTGTCCTCCTCGCTCCCGAGTCCACATCACTCAGGATCGATCTCCAAGAGCGGCAAGAACTCGGTGAGCACCTTCACGAGCTTGGCATCATCAAACTGGACTTGCGCCTGAGGTTTCTTCCAAGTGGCTTTTCATCCTTGTGGTTGCTCTTACCTTTCAGCTTGGGGCAATTTGCGGATATGATTAAGCTCTCCACACTCATAACAAGTCACAGGGCCGCCTCTCTTTTGTTTCTCATATTGTTGTAGGCGTGTGAACTTCTTAATCAAAAGCGCCATCTCAGGCTCAGGAATACTCTCAAGATCCTCTTCTTGGATTGCAGATAAAGAAGCAAGAGAAACTCGAGAAGAAGACTCAAACGACCCATCAGAGGCTCTCTTGAGTGGGTCTGCTACCAAAGCCATGTTACCTTTCCTAGAATGGTGACTTTACGGATCTCATGAGTCTTGAGCTTGCTATAGAGCAGCTCCAAAGTCGGATCGAGAGAAGTTGACATTTTCTGAATGGCGGTAGCCTTTATCTCCCACTCCATGGTGTTGATTGCGGCCGGAGATGGATGGCATTTTCGGTGTGTAAATTCAATACCAACGACTTCATCGATTTATCACCGTGTTGAAGCGATGAAAATGTCATCGATGCTCTCACCAGGGCGCATCTCGAATTTGTTATATTCTCTTTATAGACTCTTGGCGCACTTGTTTGATTTGGGAAGAACCCTCATGATAGGTTTGAGTCTTCCAAATCTCATGTGCGATCTCGAGATTACAAATCTATCATATTCTGTCTACCAAGCCCACCATACGAAAATTCTTTGCCTTACGGTCATTAGTCAAGAGGGCTTGAAGCGGCGTAGCAACCTCAGGCGAGATAAGTGGACCTCGAACAGCCTCCCAAATACCTCCTGGTTCGCTCTCAAGAAAGACACGCATGCGGTTCTTCCATAAGGCATAGTCGTGCCCATCGAAGATATGCGGTTTGGAAGAGTACTTATCCATCGCCAAGTTCAGTGACCGGTTAAGATCAAGATTGAACTAACCGGGCTCTGATACCACTTGTTGGACCGAAAAGTTGACTAGAGGGGGGGGGTGAATAGGAGCACGATCTCTTTTTCTCCCAAATTTAATTCAATACGAATCTCACTCCAATAGCTAGAAAGCTATGAAGGTCAATCAATCATGCACAGCGGAAGACTTGTATTGAATCAACTCGAAACCCCGAAGTAAAATCAACACAAAACCAAAACACGAAGACACGCGGTCGACCTCTCACGGCGCGTCGGACCGGTTGGCTAGCGATCGAACCGCTCTGTCGGTCGAACCTCTCCCTCGGGCGGTCGGACCTCTCGTTCGATGAGCAGTGAAATCAGCCCTAAAACCGAAGCGCAAATTGATCTAACTTTTGATTCGTGCGTCCAAACTTCGTGAAACTTGACACAAACCTTCCCAAGGATGTCGGGAACTGTTCCAAGCAACGATCGTGTGATCCTTGCCAAGGTTCGAGACCTTTTCCGTTTGAGCGAAGTTAGGTCAAAAGCCGAGTCAAAGCGAAAATATGATCTTGAGACTTGCTCGTGGGTGATTGATGATCTAGATGTATTCCCACATGTCACGACAAGCTAGATCACGGCGAAAACCAAGCAAAAACTCGCGGATCAAACAAAGACTCAAATCATCAAATAGAGAGAAAGAAAGCACATGAACTCATCTTGAAGAAACTTTCTTTGGATTGATTTGATATGGTATTGGTTTCTGACCACTCCATCAATGGATGACAAAGACTCAATACATGAGCACGAAATCAAATCCAACTCTCTAGAACCCTAACCTCCACTACTCCTCTCCTAAGCAAATTAGGGTTTCAAAAACAATGAAAGGGTCGAAGGGGTGCAGCCACCTCCTCCTCTATTTATAGTGGAGGCTTAGGGTTTCTAAAGAGTCTCCCTAATGGGCTCCCGTTAAGGCCCAAAACAAACGGGTGACACACGCACGCATTTTAAAGCACCGTGTCCATATTGTGCGAAGCACTCGCTTGCTCCGCCACGTGTAGGTTGATCCAACGGCTCTCATCATGTCGGCAAGTCTCTCCCATCCGGCTCCACCGAAACCACCATGGCACTTGCAGACCCCGCGCCGCAGTCCAACCGTCGTCGCACGAACTACCGTTCGGTCACCTTTATCCATCTTGCACCATGCTTGAGTCCAATGACTTCACGGCATCGTCGATCGTTACGAACCTCGGCTCTCCAAGCCTAGTCCCGATCATCCTCGCCGTTGACCGTCGTTGACCACCAAGCAACTTTGCACAACAATAGACAAGCAAATCGAATTGGGAACAAGTTCTTCACAACTTGACCCACGTTAGTCAAAACATGCATCATGCAACACATATGACATGAAACCCATGAGCTTGACCTAACAAGCAACCATCGCGCCACACGGCCGATGACTTAAGTGGCAAATCGGGCCGATCGCCACCCTTGGCGGTCGACCACCACAACGATCGGCCGAGCCAGCGAAGGCGGTCGGCCGCCACCAAAGGACTTAGCCAAAATTTCAACACTGAAATCCGCAACCTCTCTGGAAATTTAAAGCGAATAGAACTTTTGATTGGAGGCTCCAAAATTATGGGACCAAGTGCGATGAACCTCCTCACTTGCCTACACCTCTATTTTTGGCCCACCTCAAACTCAATGCCACTTAACTTGCCGGTCCGACCGCTCACTAGATCTTTGGTCGATCGCTACCCAAACGGTCGGACCGCCGACCGGCCGTCGACCGCCAAGACAAAACACCGAGGCATGGGCGGTCGACGCCACCATGGCGGCCGGGCGCTGAGTCCTGACAGAATCCGAACTTTGCCGAAAACTTCGTGTTTCGCAAACCTTCAACGTCATTGCCAATTGTCACATCATCCTAAGATTATGAGCATATCCCCATGATATCCACAATCTCCCCTTGATGAACACATTGGCAATTCCCCTAAATGCAAGTTTTAGGTTTGAAAAGTAAAACTCAACGTTTTGCGCAAAGGCACAACTTGGTCCATATGCAAGAAAAAGCAAAGGAAATGACAAAGCTGGCTTCAGAATAGCATCGGCAAGTGAGATAAGGCAAAAGAAAGCAAGAAAGCTTCAATTTCCAAAGACGAGTCAAAAATCTCACTTAAGGTCCATATGAAAGAACAATTGTTTGATATGACCTTTGATCATCGTGAGGATCAAGAATTGCAATTCAAGTTCAGAAAGAGCAATAAGACCATAAGAATGCAAATAAGAAACTCCCCCTCACTATGATCCTCAAATTTCAGAAAATTTCAAATTCTCCAATTTTCTCCCCCTTTTTAATACTTTTAAATCTTCTCCCCTTTACACATCTTGAAATATCTTCTCCCCCTTTGACAATGGAGTCATCAAGGAATCACGCCTTCCTCTCGTCCAGAGATAACAAATGCAGAATGAGGAAAAAGCATAAGAAGGAGCATGCATGAAATGCAATGGAGTGGCTTCATATTTTTGTATTTTTCAATTTTGGATTACAAGAAGCTTTGGAGATTACCCAAAAGAACAAGCTAGCATTTCAAATTTTGCACGAACAACATATCAGCCTGAATGCGCTAGCAAGATCATGATAAGACATATATAACAAAGCTAACGCTAGAAGGCTCAATATAAAGTAATAAATTTTAGCATTTTAAGCAAAGCTTCAAATCTAGCAAGTCCATCAACAGAGATCCTAAGATGATACTGGTCATGTCAAAATGTCAATGTGAGACCAAGAAGCTAACAATGACCACATTAAGAGACAAACAGGTCCTGAATTGAATCATTTTGCTCATTTTTTCTCAACTGCCCATTTTTCAACAGTTTTTCATTTGAGATATACCTTTAATCAACTTCAATATTCATTTGAAATGAATATTGAAGTTGATTAAAGGTATATCTTAGTGAAGAAGATCCTGGACTAGGAGCCATCCACAAACTCTTCCTAAGTAACAAGAGTCATATGGAGATATGATTAGCGAAGGGTTGCTTGTCAAATTCACTAATCTTCTAGCAATGATGCCAAAGCTCACTAGTAGATTAACTGATTATGGGTCTTGAATCACTGAATGTCATAAGAGGGATATGATATTTAATGGGAGTATCTTTATTAAATTGTTCAATAGAAGTTACTTTTCTTGAATATATGTCTTAGTTTTGCATATTTTATATTGTAGATCATGGCACCAACTGTTGTACCTACATTCAGCTTTGCTTTACGTTTGATACTTGAAAAGGAAAAACTGAATGTAATAAATTTTGCGGATTGGTCCCGCAACCTAAGAATTATTCTTAGGCAAGATAAAAAGGAATATGTTCTAGAGGAACCAATTCCAGATGTGCCTGCTAAAAATGATATTGCTGCTCTTGAAAACGCCTATAAAAAGGCATGTGATGAGTCCCTTGATGTTAGCTGTCTCATGCTTGCTGCTATAAACTCAGACCTTCAGAATCAGTTTGAGAACATAGAGGCCAACGATATGATCGTGGCGCTCAATTACATGACACAACCTGAAGGTTTTGTTGATCCAAAGAATGCTAGTAAAGTGTGCAAACTTCGGAAATCCATTTATGGGTTGAAGCAAACATCTCGAAGTTGGAATATGCATTTTGATGAGGAGATCAAAAGGTTTAGTTTCGTCAAAAATAAAGAAGAACATTGTGTTTACTTGAAGGTTAGTGGGAGCACACTTGTAATTCTAATCTTATATGTAGATGACATATTATTGTAAGATCTAGGAGGCCGACTAGAGGGGGTGAATAGGCGGTTTTAAAAAACTTCTCGACTAAAACCAAATACTAATGTGGAAGCTAATATCAAAAGAGTTTGCATAATTAAAACCTAAATCAATTAGGTTCAACTAAGTGCACCAACAAAGATATGCCCAAAGATTATGGATAAATAAGAACATACAAGTAAGCAATCAAAGATTATATCATGAAATCATCCATACATAGGGAATACGTAATTTCAATTCTAGAAATGTAAATTGCACAAAGTAAAACACAAGAATGCAAACAACAATTGACACATCGATGTTTTACCGTGGTGATCGAAGACTTGCCGGTCTCCCCTAATCCACATTGAGGGAAACCCAAACCAATTGGGCCGGCTCCACGAATTAAGCTTTTTCTCAGAGGTAATCAATACCATCTTGCTCAAAGTTTTAGTAAAGAATATTTAGCACAAGAGCAAGAACAACCTCTTTTATAAGATTTTCATGAAATGCAACCTACACAAGGCATAAAGGGCTAGATACTTCCATGTTAGTACTTATTACCGAAATGACATTGGCTTATGATATATTGATCATCCTTAAGCTTGGCTCCAATTTTGCATATGGTGAATTCCACCTCTTCATGTGTGAGCCAAACCTCCAATGCATCTCCAAGTACCTATTAATAATTTAAGCGCATTTGGTACCGAAAACTTGGTTGGGTCCATGAATGTCAGTTATAATAGATTTGGGCACCCGAATAGTCCTAGCATTTGTTTTATGTAAACTAACATTTCTAGCAAACACAATGCCATTTCTATTCTTCCTAAGCAAATAATCATCATTATAAATAATAGGCTTAGGGAGATACCTTTAGGACATTCCTTACTAAAATATCATTTTCCGGCAATTGTAGCAAGTTGGGCTTTTGCCTCCCGACTTGTCTTCTTTTCTTGCTTATTCTTTGGCTTACCTTTTCTTTAATGACAATTGCTTGTCATTTAGCTTGTTTGGACACACCGAGGCAATGTGTCCATTCTTGTTGCATCCAAAGCACTTGATATTGTTAAATTATTTTCCATTTTGCTTTGGATGGCTCCTCACCTTCTTCTTGGCGGTGAAACCAATTTCTCCCTTGTCAATTTTCTTGTTAGGGCACATGGAGGTAAGGTGACCCTTTTAATTGCAACCAAAACACCTTTTGATCTTTGTATGTATTTGATTGTGCCTTGTCCTGCTATTTTCCTTTTTCTTCATGGGAGTGAAGTCGATTCCACTCTTATCTTGTAAACATGTTTGCTTACTCAATATTTCGTCAAGAGTGGCCTTCCCTTTATAGCTTTTATCCAAGTCATTTTTCAAATTTGTAACTTGGGTCTTGAGCTTTTTGTTTTCCTCTGCAAGGTTAGTCTCAACAAGCATAGAGGAAATAGGTGCATCCATTTTAGAGCAACAAGGTATATCAATTAAATCATCACATGAAGTGGATGTATTAACTTTAGATGAAATGCAAGGGCTAGGAGCAATGCATGGAAAATCATCTAATAAATCACATGATATTCCTATATTCACTTTAGATTTTTTAAGCTCACTTAGGAGAAGAATATCATGTTCATCTTTTAGAACATCATAATTATTTTGAAGCAAATCATATTCCTTTTTGAATTTTGATTTCTCATTTCCTAAATATTCATTTAATTCTTCAAGCATGTCCATCAACTCATCATATGTAGGCTCATAGTCATTTACCTCCATTTTACCTTTTGCCACGAAGCAATGAGGCGATGTTGATGGAGTTGAGGAGTCATCATCGTCGGAGCTGGAAGTTGAGCATTCTTCTTCTGACGTCCAGTTTTGTATGCAATCATCAATTGTTGAAGTGGACATTTCATAATGACATTGTAATTGTGTCCACATTTCATGAGCATTCTTGAGATTGCATACTTCATTGAACACCTTCATACTCAAAGTACTAAATAGAGATTAGTAGCTTGAGCGTCGAGATGTAAGCATTTCTCTTCCTCATTTGTTGGAGCAAGAGGATCCAATGGAGGAGAAAAGCCAACATCTACAATCCGCCATATATTTTTGCCCATAGCCTTAAAATAACATGATATGCAGATTTTCCAATGAGCATACAATGTGCCATCAAATAGAGGTGCTTCACCTAGGTGCACTATTTCACTAGTTTCCATCATTTACTCTCTAGACGGTTAAGTCTAATAAAAGATAGACCAAGCTCTGATACCACTTGTAAGATCGAGGAGGCCGACTAGAGGGGGGGTGAATAGGCGGTTTTAAAAAACTTCCCGGCTAAAACCAAATACTAATGTGGAAGCTAATATAAAAAGAGTTTGCACAAAATGTGTCTCTCTGGAAAACTTGTACCGCCACAAAGGCCGGTACAACTGAGGGTGCGGTAGTTCCGCTTTAGGACCGCCGGTACTACCGTTTTACTAGAGCAACAGCAGCAAGCTCAAGGATCAGCTATGCCACATGGATGGCTCAGATCACTTCGATCTATCGAACCACGCCTTAGGATCACACGATCAAAGGAAACATTAGGAGGCCCGAATGTCTCACGGTACTTCCTGTAACACCCTGGCTATTCGGAAGCCAAGATGCCACCTATTTACTCTAACATTCAACACAATGCGGAAGAATATGAATAAAGATAAACATCTAATGACAATATTAAATCAACAAGATGTGGTGAAGGTATCCTTCCTTCACCATTTAGAGTTATTTATTACAATTCGTCAATAATGAAAGAACGGTAGAGACTAAATCATAAAATTGAACTGGAATGTGGTTAAACGTATAATGAGTGCGTGTCTACTCTCTCCCAGTCGGTCAGCATCAATGATCACCTAAAATAAAGAACAAACAATAAGAATGAGTCCGGGACTCAGCAAGTACAATAAATAATTAAACATACCACAAATACGAACGAATACTCATCATTAAAGAAAGCGAAACATATGCAGAAGGAGTATAAATAGAATAATAGAATGTATGGATTTAATGAAAGGAATGGACTGCACACAATGCTTATACCGGTATAGCTAGTGACACACCCGTCGGTGTTCACTTAAGCCCGTATTTATCGAAATACGGGGATCCAAAATACCGTATGAAGAACGTTTCATACCGGTGTTCAAAACTGCCCACATTGGAATGGTGGGACTTCACATGCCCATACTGGAATTGATGGGACTTTAGACTCCACTCCCGTGGAGCTCCACTCCCATGGACGGAACATGAACATGGATGCATTAATGAACGTAAGTATTATGACTAACATCATCTGCACACATATGAAAGAACATACACAAGAAACATAATCATTGGAACCTCTTGTATTCTTTAATCTCCACTCCCGTGGATATTCCACTCCCGTGGACAGAACATGAATATTGAAGCTTCTCTCATATCAAACAAAACACAATACTAATCATCGAGCATCCAGTATTTACAAATCACACAAAAGTCAATGTACTTGCCTTCTACGATGCGACGCGTTAGGAGTCAACGGCAGTGCTCCTAAACCTGAAGCCTCTCCGCCTACACAGTATGCTTGAAATACGAACAACATATAACAGGACGCTTTCAATAACGTTCTACAACGCCTTCCCAACGACCCACAATATCTAGCTTGTTCTAATCTAAAAGCAGTTACATCAACAATGAACTAGTTACGGACAGCAGCGAAAACACTCATAACTAATAACACGGGCTCGAAGCGAGGTGAGCCTGATCCTACATAAATTTAACGAACATATCTACAACATTCCAGTTGACGAGATAACCCAAATCGGCCAAATTAATTTGCTAACACTAAATGAAACAGCGAGAACGTAATGCATGCGAACAGCTAAGACATCAAATTAAAACGACCATAACGTTTAGTCTACAACTCCGAATGGGGTGTTCTTTATCAATATAAAAGGTTATGAAATTATCTACAATAACCTAGTTGAGAGTAAACCCTGATTCGTCCATTAACATACACATATTTTAGAAGACAACTTAAAAGGTAATTCTCGCCGTAAATCTAGACAATGAAACTAAAACGATCATAACTTTTGATTCGTGCACGCAGAATCAAGTGTTCTTGGCGGACACGAAAGCTAAGAACAATACCTACAAAACTCTAGGAGATGGACAACTCAAATTCGGCCTCTAAGATCACGAAGCAGAGCACGCAACATCTTTGGATGAACCAAGCTAACAGAAACAATTCGATCCAATCAATCTATTCGATTCGCATCTAATAAGAACATAGCAGCGAAGAACGCTCTTTGTTACCCTTGAAGACTCGTATGAGGCTGCTGAATCCATGAGAGTTCTCCTCTCCCCACTTCCCTTTTCTTCTTCCTTAGCCGACGACAAAACTCGGGGCTCTCCCTTCTTCCTTGCTTGGCCAACGGCAGGCGGCACCAATGGGGAGGAGGAGGTGGAGAAGATGGGAGGGAGAGGAGGGGTGGCGCATGGGGAAATGAGAGTGGCGGCTCTGGGGAGGAGGCACAAGGAGGGAGGAGTTCTAGGGTTTTGGTCGCACCCCACATGGGCCTCCAAGGTTAAAGGCCCGAGGCCCAAGTTCGGAACGTTTCTTTCTGTGCAGCGAATACCTCGGAGGTCATAACTTTCTCTCCAAAACTCGGATGGAGTGATTCTTGTCTTCAAATTTAGCTAACTTATAGTAATTCAACTTCCTAGTTGTGGAGTTGTTTTGAAAATTCAGTCTTCATTATGAAATTTGCCTTGGAAGTTGACTCAGTTGCGGACCTTGATTCTCTGTACAGCCTGCCTTGCTGGGCCCATATCTCAAACCTCAGAACTCCAAATTAAGTCAATGAGGACTCTAAATTGTACTATGAGAAACGATCTACAACTTTGTAGTTATAAGGTTTTCCAATCGAAGCCGTTCTAGTCACGAAAATCACGCTGCAAGATGATTACCGATTCTGTCCCGTTTCTTTGCGAGGCAAATAAGGAATCGCTCAATCTTCTTATTTTCTCTGTAACTAAACGGGATATTACATTCTACCCGCCTTAAACAGAATTCGACCCCGAATTCTACTCGAAAGAACACCAACTGAACTTAATAATCATTAACACGTACTCGACGTTAACAACTCTGGTTAAAGCTCGCACATGCGAGTTTCGGAGTCCGAAGTCTCATCACGCTCAGATCGACGTGACCACACCACCAAAACATATACCAACGTCTTACACCTCAACACTCGTCTCGATCTTTACAGGTTCTCTCAACACACAGGACACAAATGTAAGGTCTTACTCATTGGCCAACGGCTCTAACAAAAACTCAAGTTTTGGACCTCTCGCGTACTCACTCAAAGATTGAACATACCAAATGTTGCGTACACGGCGTATGGACCGAGACGGTCCTAGCGATCGCCAACTTTGAATCCCGCAATTAGCAACAACAACCCAATGTACCTTGGCGAACCTCCCTTTGGTACCAAACCATACAACATGCGTATAGCACACGGAACTCGTGTTCCACCTCTCATTCAATTCTTCAATAAACGAGGATCACCTCCTCTAACGAGGACACACAATGAACTCGCTTTGAACAAACTCTATTAAAAACAAGGTTAACTAAAGTAAAGGATTCTCATCATACGACGCAATGCCAATCGCCCACCAAAAGGGTCAAAACCAAAATCGAAGATTCATCACGAAAACCATTCCACTTTCTAATTAGGCAGACGAAAGCCAAAGGAGAAATTACTCGAATAACCAAATCAATCATTTCTTTTCCTCTTTCTGAAGTGATAAGAACCACATATGCCAACATAAAGCCAAGCTTAAAATGCGCAAGACATCCGTCATAAAACACATGGCTCAAACAAGAAACAAGAGAGTGTTTTAATATTCGAGGAAACATCACTTCTCAATTTCTCCTTTAGGAATAAATTTTCTCTCAGATTTTGGAATTACAATTCATCGCATAGCACACTAACCCATCTCTCTTAACTTGGCGTTTTCAAAGCTACGCTCAAATCGAATTACATCATCCGCACCTCTGTAGAGAGGCTCCATCGACCCACGAAACAAACACTCGACATCTCCTCTACCGACGAATTAATTTGACAGATGAATCCCAATGCATCTCAAATAGATCTCACGCAAACACATCACCTCAAACTTTTAAGAATGAACAACTCAGAATTCTCAGCACACACACTCATGTACTATCTCAAAAGGGTTCTATCAATGATAATCCCAACTTCAAAATCCGCACTTACTCTATTTCCTCTACACAATCGTTGGGTGACCAAAGATCTAGCATAACATATGCAAAGCCCAAATTTTAACCTCCAAGACCCTACAAAGAACTTCTCATACGTAAGATAGGAAAGCCTTAGATTAAATCCCTAAAATTCTCACAATCCAAACATACTCACCAACATGGAACATTTTCTCGACCAAACCTGTCTTTAGAACAATTCTAACTCTTAGAGAGTTAGTCACTAAGTCAAGTCATACCTGACATTAACTCAACAATTCCTCCCAACTCAATAGTTGTCATAACAATCAGATTTCTTCACAATTCTATCCTCATTAAGCTATCCACAATTCTCCTACACAACCTCGTGAGGTACCCAATCAGATACTCTACTAAAGCGATCAAGATTTCTATTCTTTCAACACTTGATGTTCCACTCAACATGAACAAAAGATCTTGGACCACAAATCACTATAGGGTCTCTTGGTCGCAATCAAAGCAATCGATTTAGTCTCCAAATATAACATTCCATTTAGGTGAAATTCTATCCAAGAATTATATCACGAATTCAAATCATCCTCAAATACTCCTCAATTACCTTGCAACCCAAGGTCTCACAACAACAATTAATAAACACTTTGAAAGACCCCTGTGAAACAAATTGGTGGATCCTTTCTTAGAAGAAAAGGCAACTGAAAACAATTTCGACCTCATACAAAAGAAACATTTACCACTCGCAGAAAACACAGGACGAAGAGAAATAATCAATTAGGCAATGAACGCGGACAACAAAAGGGAAAGTCAACAGTTGAGGACATAAGTCCCACAAGAAGAGAATTCCAAACCTCAATCAATGAGAATAAAGAATTTCTTTTGAACGTTGAGAAACTCTTAAGTAGCCAATCAACAAAGCTAAGCACGCTTCGAATAACTGCAAGCTACAAAACTTGGATCTCACTTTAACAAAGAAACAATTCTTTTTAACTACCACCTCACTTGCCATATCTAACAAGAAGTGCTTGTAAAACCAAATCACCTCAATCACTTAAGCACCAAATAGAACCTTTCAATACGTCACTCTCTCAAACTGATTCTAGTTACAACATAAATCATGGAGCCAAAACATCATGCACACAAATATCAAAACCTTTAATTTAAACCGTATCACGAAAGTTTTCAAGTTCTTTTATTTAGAGAACATTCAACAATATCATCACATCCACATATTGATAATCATACTAACAGCAAAGTAATACACTCATTTAACAAGAACATACTATCATATGACAATTTCGCAAAAATACGTATGTAGACCACTTATGATGAGGGCATCCCTAACACTGATACATCTTTCCCTATTGGTGGTCACGCACATACTGAGATGGACGCTATAAGTGAAGCTACAAATAATACAAGTGCAGAAGTGCATGTTGGTCCACTGACTAGAGCAAGAGCTAAACTTCTAAATCAACAGGTGCTTTTGTTTCTTAATGAATCTTCTATTTTCATTGATGAGAATTGGGTACTACCTCATGCAAATGTTTTGTGCATTCTCAGGTTTGAACATTGTGAAGCCTTTGGAACCGAGAGGGAGGCCGGAGCCAAAGCAATGGAGGAGAAGCTCACGTGGGTCAACCAAGAGGAGAAAGGCCCAAGAATTCAAGCCCAATTCGGATCCTCCACAAGCCCAACCGAAATTCATCTCGGAATCAACTCAGAATTCAATTCGGATTCGGTTCGGGACAGCCCAACAGGGCTGTAATAAAAATTCCATAACTTCTGCATACGGAGTCCGATTGGGGTGTTCTTGGACTTGTTTGAAAGCTTATTCCAAGGCCCACACAATGGGTATGGCCCCAACTTCAGAAGATGTACGGTCAAGCCGCTATGACTGAAACAATGTGACAGATTTAAGTTAGGTTTTCCTTTTTGTGTGTTTTTTTGGGTCTTAACCGAATTAGAGTTTGATTCGGCGTGTGTAGCCGGCTCTAGGCCGTGCGTGAGTCGTGGAGGGCACCTTAAGTACCCTTGCCCCTCCTTTGTATCCAGGAGACCAGTTTTTGCATAAGATTGAAACATAGCTATTGCTTGTTCTTTCGACACCAGAGTTCATGCGAGGACTTTGAGAGAGAATTAGGCGATCCATTGTTTTGTTCTGCAATCCAGGGTCAAGCCATCGTTCCATTGGGAATTGGGGACTTGGCGTTCGTCGTTCGTGGTCTCGCGACGAACAACTACCCGGTGTGTTTTGGGCGTATTCTGAAGAGTTGAGGGTTCGTGCATTGGCGCGAGTGTTCAGCTAGCGACATCGTCTACTTCGATCAACTATCCACGGTTCCTCACTAAGAAGATCGGGCCTCCCCCGTATCATGTGGTATCAGATTATAGGTTTACTCGGTGAGAACTTCTTTACCTGTAGTTAGATTCGTTTTCTTTTCTATCGTCCAATAAACCGAAAATTGCAATACCAAAATCGTAGTTTAATCTGTAATTTCTTGTGCATTTAGTTAAGTTTTCATCCATTAGAGTTTTGTTTTAGGGCTGATCCTTGTGTTTCCATTGCGTAGCTTAATCTTTGTCGAAAATTGCTGATTGAACTCCCTCAATTAGCACCCAAAAACTGTAATCCGAAACGGTGTTGTTTCCTTATCCGAACTCCTTCGTGGGACTAGCGTCCGTATCAACCTCTAGCTCAAACACAATCCGAGTCCATTTGCTCCATCTTGTGTTTCGGCCACGACATCATCACCGGCTGAACCACATTTGGTATCTTTTATATATCCTTTCATCTTGAGACTAGCTATTGATATTGCTTTGGGCTGCTCATTGAACTTTGTTTACACTTTGCTGAATTGTGGACATTACGCAAACACGAGTAGCACAAAATACATTCGAACATTGAAAGAAGAGAGAACAGAAGAGCAAAAGGCAGCCGCATATAGAAAGAGCCGCGACATAAAAAAGCTAACTTTTGCATACGACCTCCGATTGGAGCGTTTCTTGATCCGTTGGAAAGGAAACGGGAAAATAGAGCCTGTCGGTGTTTTAGAACCGATCTTACGTAAAGATTGTTTGATTCGGGGGGTCTCCACAATTGATCACACAGACGAAGAAGACACGGGGATTTTTATACAGGTTCGGGCCTTCTCCGGTGAGAATAACAACCCTACTCCTGTGTATCTTGTATTTGCTCTTTGGATTACAATCGAATAAGTATGCTCTGTTTCTTCTTTTCCCCCCCAAAAAGCCTCTTCTCTCTATATCTAACAGATACCTATTTATACTAAGCAATAGTGGACGTTGTCCTTCCAGGCTAATTAGTCGCTCATTATTATGTAATAATGAGAGTAATTACCGAGTAGTAACCTCCCATCTTGTCAATCGATTACGATCGGAGATAGTGGGAATTATCTACGCTATGTCGAGATAATCTGCGTATTTTGACCGCTTAGATTCTCACCGTTTAATGGGCCGTCAAGCGGGTGGGTCCATGAAGTCGTGAGGAACCTGTAGCAGGCCCCAATCGTAGAAAAACTTACGACCAGACATACTCGTAACGATCATACCATAGTCGTAGAAGAGCTTACGACTAGGTAGTAGTCGTAGCGATTATACCATGGTCGTAGAAGAGCTTACGACCAGGGGGTAGTCGTAGGGATTATCCCGTGGTCGTAGAAGAGCTTACAACCAGGGGGGTAGTCGTAGGGATTATCCCGTGGTCGTAGGGGGGCTAGATGACGAGGATCTAAATAATCCTCATTTATTTACTCCATAATCAAGAAATATGACGTCATAAGACATACCCCTTAGAATATCAAAAGGGAAGAACTAGTCAGGAAGTCGTAGACCACCCTACGACTACCCCCCTGGTCGTAAGCTCTTCTACGACCACGGGATAATCCCTACGACTACCCCCCTGATCGTAAGCTCTTCTACGACCACAGGATAATCCCTACGACTACCCCCTTGTCGTAAGCTCTTCTACGACCATGGTATAATCGTTACGACTACTACCTAGCTGAGCGACAAGTGATTGAAGACGCACGATTCGCTGCTCGTTCACGTTCTTCAGCCAGTCCGGGACAGCCATATAACAATAGCTAGCCAAACAGGAGCACTCCTCCGGCCGGAAGCAATTCGGCGACGCGCAGTTCCACAAGTAAGAAGCTGGAGAGTACACCATCACTGGTGCGTCGACCTGCGGCACCCGCTGCTAGTGCGACCTCGTCTATGGGGTCAACAGGACGTTCACGTGACATCATTTGCCACAAGTGCAAGGGTGTTGGCCATTTTCAGAGGGATTGCCCAAATGTCAGAACTATGCTTATCACCGAAGATGGCGGTTATGTTTCAGCTAGTGATGACGAGTCGCCTGATGCGCAACCAGTCTTGCACACTGATGACATAGAACAATGTGAGTGCGATCCAGAGTTTCCTAATATTGAGTAGTATTCCATTGTTTGCACACCCAAGGTGCTTAGTGTGATGCCATCGCCGTCACTCGAATAGCGGTGCAATTTATTTCAGACTTGGGCAAAACTTGATAAGGGTAAGGTGTGCAAAGTGATTATTGATGGTGGGAGTTGTCATAACTTGGCCAGCAAGGATATGTGTCATAAGTTGGGTTTGAAGTACTTGCCGCATCCACGTCCTTATCATGTGCAATGGTTGGCGCCAAAGAGGAAGTGAAGGTGAACTATATGGTGCGTGTGGCGTTTCTATTGGGAAGTACACCGACACGTGGATGCGATGTAGTGCCTATGACGGTGTGTCACTTGCTCTTGGGACGGCCATGACAATATGACCGTTCTGCTGTTCACAATGGGCGTACAAATCGCTACACATTTCGATGGAACAATATGGATATCATCTTGAAGCCGCTTACACCACAACAGATTGTGAATTCTTCGATGCAGAAAATTGAGATGCACGTTGAGACTGCCAAAGAGCGAGAGAAGAATTTAGTGATGTTAGCCACCAAATCAGAGATGAGAGAATTCAGCGAAGATCCCAATTTGGTGCACTTTGTACTGTTGTACAAAGACGCATTGCTTTCGACTAACAACTTGTCTTCTCTTCCTAGTGGTGTTGCTTGTGTTTTGCAGGACTTCAGCGACGTCTTTCCAACCGAGGTACCAGCTGGGCTACCACCAATCCGTGGTATAGAACATAAGATCGACTTGATTCCAAGAGCGTCATTGCCGAACCGACCACCGCATCGCACCAATCCAGAAACAAAAGAAATTCAGAAACAAGTACAAGAGCTTCTCTCCAAAGGGTATGTACGTGAAAGCTTAAGCCCTTGTGCTGTTCCTGTTATTTTAGTTCATAAGAAAGATGGTTCATGGCGTATGTGCGTAGATTGTCGGGCGATTAATAATATCACAATTCGATATCGTCATCCTATACCTCGCTTAGATAATATGCTAGACGAATTGAGTGGTGTTGTTATTTTATCTAAGATAGATTTGCGCAGTGGTTACCATCAAATTAGGATGCATGAAGGGGATGAGTGGAAAACAGCATTTAAAACAAAATTTGGGTTGTATGAGTGGTTAGTCATGCCTTTTGGTTTAACTAATGCACCTAGTACATTCATGCGCTTAATGAATCATGTTTTAAGGCATTTCATTGGTAAATTTGTGGTTGTGTACTTTGATGACATTCGATTTGATCATGCTGAATCTGAACACATAGACCATCTTAGACAAGTTCTACAAGTTTTACGTGAGGCTAGGTTATTTGGTAACTTAGAAAAGTGCACTTTTTGCAAAGATCGTGTCATCTTTTTGGGCTATGTTGTTTCGCGCACAGGAGTTGAAGTAGATGAGTCCAAAATTGAAGCGATTAAAATTGGCCAACTTCGTGAGCGTAAGTCGATTAGGAGCTTTCATGGTCTCATTGGTTTTTATCGGCGCTTTGTGAAGGATTTTAGCACCATCACGCCTTTGAATGAACATACTAAAAGGGTGTTGAATTTGTGTGGGGGTAGCGCAAGACAATGCTTTTCTTGAACTTAAGAAACGCTTGATCAAGCATCGTTGCTTGTTTTACCTGATTTCACTAAAATTTTTGAAATTGAGTGTGATGCTAGTGGATTGGGTATTGGCGGTGTTTTAATGCAAGAGGGTAGACCGGTAGCTTATTTTAGTGAGAAACTGAATGGTGCTCAATTGAATTATCCGGTCTATGACAAAGAGCTTTATGCGTTAGTGCGTGCGTTAGAAACTTGGCAACACTATTTATGGCCTAAAGAGTTCATTATTCATTCTGATCATGAGGCATTGAAGTATTTAAAAGGCCAAGCAAATCTGAACCGTAGACATGCCAAATGGGTCGAATTCATTGAATCGTTTCTCACATTGTGAAATACAAGAAGGAAAGGAAAATGTGGTAGCTGATGCTCTTTCTAGGAAAAGTGTGCTTTTAACTCAATTAGGAGTGCAAGTTCCTGGTTTAGAGAGTTTGCGTGATTTATATGCTCATGACTATGATTTTTCCGTTCCTTACACACATTGCAAAGAGGAAAAAAGGCTGGGATAAATTTCACATCCATGATGGGTTTTTGTTTCGCACTAACAAATTATGCGTTCCAGAATCCTCCGTGCGTTTGTTATTACTGCAGGAATCACATGCAGGTGGATTGATGGGACATTTCGGACGTGAGAAGACGTTGTCTATCTTTGGCGATCACTTTTATTGGCCTAAGATGAGGCGAGATGTTGAGAGGTATGTGCAGCGATGCATTACTTGCCACAAAGCGAAATCGAAGTTGAATCCACACGGTTTGTATACCCCTCTACCTGTTCCCAATGCACCATGGGAGGATATTAGTATGGATTTTGTTTTAGGACTGCCTAGGACTAAGAGGGGGAGCGATTCTGTTTTTGTCGTTGTGGATCGTTTTTCGAAGATGACACACTTTATTCCGTGCCACAAGAGCGACGATGCGTCGCATATTGCTAACTTGTTTTTCAGGGAGATTGTGAGGCTACATGGCGTGCCATGCACTATTGTGTCAGATCGCGATGTGAATGTAATACCCCAAGTCTATTTAAGTGAAAAGAAAGAATTAGAGAGAAGAACCAACTAGAAAAATAGAGTTAACAGAGGATTAGAGGGGTTTCGCAATTATTCGACAACTTTGGGCCTCGGGCTTTGGCCCAGAGGCCCGGAGGGGCCGCCACCAACAAAAAGAAGGGGAAACCTAGGGTGGTACTGTAGCACGGCATGCTACAGTAGCCGCCATTCTCTGATACCCGTGAACAGTACCTCCCCGCCTCCTTGCGCTGTCTCCTTGGGTCTTTGCCGACCAAGAAAAAGAAGAAGAAGAAGAAGAAGAAGAGGAAGGGAAGAGGGAGAGGACCTTCTTCGTAGGGGTGGTTTGTCATCTCCTGCGATTCTTCAAGGGTAACCTCAATTCCCCTTTGATCCGATGCGTTTTTGGATAGTTAATCAATGTCGGTATTTCTGTCTCCTCAGGACAGATCGTGTTAGACAAACGTTTTTATGTAGTTAAGTTTGGATTTAGTCTTGGGCTTCTCCTAGAGAGTTGTAGAGGACGTCAATAGCTTTCAATGAAGTGCTAGATCGTATTTTTTGGACCTCTGTAGCAAAAGTTATGAATTTATTAGTGCGACTGTCCTGCGAATCTGTCAGTGTTTTGATAGGTTTTAGTAATCTGACTTGTGCGATAAGTTAAAGAGGGAATTAGAGGATCTCAGTATAACGAAAGTTGTAGATAATTGTCGTAGCTTTCAGGGAAGCACAAGAACGCAAAATTTGGATAAACGAGATGAAAGTTTTGATTGTTTTAGTGTTCTGTCCAGAAGGCATGACGTGAAATCGATGTTTTGTTAATTAGGTTAAAAGGATTTTAGATGGCCGAATCAGGAGTCTCACCAACTAGGTTTAGTTGGGAATTTGATAACCTTTCAATGAAGTCCAAGAACACCTAATTTAGACCCTGTACAGAAAGATATGAATTTTAGAACTTGACTGATTACTGAAGGCACAAATCAGCATTTAGGAAATTGGAGTCGGGATCGCGTTGTAAGCTAAGGCTAGTTTGTGTTTGCTTTTGTAATTTTTGTGGTTCATTACTGTGGTCTTAGCTTATGATCTTAATGTATTAGGTGGGGGATTGGTACCGGAGGCAGCACCGTCACGCCCTCCATTCTCACACGGTTAAGGCAAGTGCATTGTTTGTTATATGGGTGTGATTGATTGGCTATGTTTGTGTGCTTTTTGATATATGATTGCATAGCAAGATGGCTTACTTGATGATTGTTTAAGTATGGTGATTGCTCAAATTATGCTTATGCTTTATTGTGGTACAATGTTGTTGTCTTTTGGTAAGATTGATGATGAATAAGAGATGAGCATATGCATATTGAGAACATGTTGAGGCTTGGTCACGCGGTGACCAAGCATGTTTCCCTTTGAGATCCCCGTCATGAATGTGACGGGCCCGAGATCCCCACACTCGTGGAGTGTGGGCTTGAGGTCCCCATTACTTGCGGAGTAATGGGCAATTGGTCCCTGTGCGTGCGCGCACAGGCATGGGTATGCGGCGACGGTTGCATACTTTGCATTACCGGTGTAATGCACAAAGAAAGATAAAGAGAAAGGATCCTTGAGCATTGCATTTGCATATGAGATGTTTTATTGATGCGTTTCTGACTATGGATGTTGATGTTATAACTTTTGTGGTATGCCTCTATTTTGTACTTGCTGAGTCCGTGGGCTCACTCTTGCTTTTATTATTGTTGTAGGTACCCAATTCGAGAGCGGCATGCATGGGAGGAGTAGACTTGATTTGGATTCACTCACGCCACTCATCTTTAAAGTTGATCAAGTTTTAGTCGTACCTTCATAATTTAGCAAACTGTTTAAGGATTGATTAGGATTATACCTCATGCAATGGATTAAGTATAAAATTGATGAGTAGTGTAATTAGGACTCCTTTGGATATGCTAGTTGATTAGTAGGTTTTGAACGCCTATTGATGACTCTGGATATTGGATTATTTGTTTATGATTTATCTAAACGTTGGAATCTCCGTGTAGTAACTTTTTAAAGGAGGTTATGTCGAAATTTGGTAGGTTGAACCTGGTTTGAATTATTTAATGTTAGTTTAGTAGCATTCCAGGCTCACGTTGGGCTGGGGTGTTACAGTTGGTATCAGAGCGGGCTGTAGGTCCGTGGTGAACAGATTAACGACTTAGGTAACTTAGCTTGTTAAAAAATTGTTAATGGTTAATTAATCAAAACTGACACACCGTGCAGATGGGATGGGGTGGGTCAAGCATTGCATTTACGCTCATTATCTTTGTATTGATGATTCCTGTTATAAGATGATCTTACATACCTATAATATGATTATATGATTATTATGAGTGAGGGTAGCCCTTGTTGAGAGGATTGAGGCCATGGTTGTGGCCCTGGGCTTTACCAGGTTACACCATTGTTCGTGGTAAGAGAGAAGGAAAGAGGTTACCTCAGATATCTTAGTACCGACGTGATAGTGAGTATTTTAGAGAAGTTGTTCCCTTCTTTGAATTTGAATTTGGTCAACTCTTGTTTAGTTGTGGTCGATGAATTTCTTTGGGTCGATGAGTTCATTGCGGTTGGTGGGTTTCTTTGAGAAGGATTGATGTGTTTTTATTGGCTTAATTTGTCCGTTAAGCAATCATTGTTTTCCAACCGATGAGTTATTCTTGCGGCTGGTGGACTCGGTTGATTGTCAAGGTTGACCTTTATATTGGAGTTTTGCCTCTCATTGGAAAGCACGATCCATTTATTTCACTTGATGTTTTGGCTAATGAAAGTTTCCTTTTGCAAGTCTTGTAGTACTTGGAAGTTTTGATTCAATTTATCTCTTTTGGGTATCTTGAGTGTAGAAGTTGAAAAGTTCTTTTATGAAAGAAAGCGCTAAACCTTGTAGCGATGTCGACTCGTGGTCAAGTGAGAGGTTATAATTAGAGAAATTAGTGAATATGATATGAGTGATCAAGTTGGGTCCGTAGTGTAGTGTATAATCGATCCTAACTAAGATCCTTGGAAGGAAAGTTGATTAATTTGATGATGTCATGTATTAGTTCTTGTTGAATTGTGATTAAGTGTATGGCTACACCTAATTGGAATCAATAGAGTTATTAACAACTATGGAACATTAGCGAGTGGTTGACCCCTAGAGCTGTTTAGTTTGCTAAACTTGTTAGATTATTTGATCTCAATGGTTTAATCTAATTGTGCGGGAAGAGAAATATAAGATGTGTTCGACTATCGTCTTGGTAGATATTAATATAGAAACTTTCTTTAATTGGATATTTGATGATCTTATTTATGCTCGTGGGAGTACAAATAGATCTGGGACCATCAATTCTCCATGATTGAATAATCATCAAAGTTTATGATAACCTCTAGATTGGAATTAGTGTGTACTAAATAATTGTGAGCCTTCCGAATAGGTGAAGGGTTGAAATTTGAAAGTAATTTATTCACGAGTGTTTCACGAGGATGTATTGTGTTTGCATGTCCTTGTTAAAAGAGGTCTTGCCCGATAGTGCGATTGGGGTATTAGATATACTCTAGAACAGTTGATTGTTGCAATCTTATTGAGATAACAAAAATATTATGAAATAATATCTTTGTGTTTCTTTTGGAAAGGTTTACAATGGGATTTAATAGGTGACATGTGTTTGCTTGATGGTGAAATTGTCGGATAATAGTATGTCTTTGATGAAAGGGTTTTGGTGTAACCTTGTAAATTGTGTAGTAGGTTCCTTCTAAAATATGGTGGTTGTTATAGTGATGGAGTAAGAATTTGGTGTACTCTCATTTGAGGATGAGATGATAAAGTGAAATGTAACAGTTTGGTCAGTTTTTGGGGACTTTATAAAGGAAGAGTTGATGATAACGAACCTTGTTAAGAGTGAATTATTCTTGATGTTAGTAATAAGGCCTACAAGAGATTGTGACGCGTTGGAGTGGTGATGATTCTTCTAGAGAGAAAGTAAGTTGGTTGTTTTAATAATGGTTAAATGAAATGTTTGGAGTTTTGTATTCGTGATCTTTTGGGGGTTCATGATTTATGTAGTAGATGAAATTAGTTGAGCAATGTGACATATGGAAAGGTTCCGTTTGGTTCCGAAGTGATGAATGTGATTTGGTATTAAAGGCATTTCTTATTTGGTTTGGCAAGTAATGTTGTAATCAAAGAGATTGCTTTATTTGTTGACAGAAAATGAGTACCATAAGTATTTGAGGTTGGAGATAAGAATTGTAATCTGCAACTTTTCTGTCATTGCCGCTTAAGTGTTTCTTGAGTTTCAAAAGTAATGTTTTATTGTGATTTATTAATGTTTGAAACTCCCTTCTTGTGGAGCATGTGCCCTCAACTGTGGTCTCGTCCTTTGTTTTTCGAGATCAATGCTATTTGACTATTTCTCTTTGTCTCGTGCTCACTATGAGGAGTAGTGTTTTCTCGTGTGTTAAAACTTGTATTTGTTTGCACTTTCCTATTGGGAAAAGATTAACCGACCTGGGTTGCAAGGTCTTTTAGAGTGTAATGTGGCGATTGGTTGGTGGTCAAGTAAATGATCGCGATCAAAATACGGGGGCCAAGCTATTTGAAGAGCAGTATAAAGTGAATTGGTTTCGATTTACAACACCTGGAGATAATTCTATTTAAATGGAAAGTTTGTCGATGAGATAAAAGTGATTAGTGTTACAACTAGTGGAACCTATGGCGAATTATGATCCAAAGAACCTTTGTTCATGTTGGAATATTGAGATTATCGAAATTATGGACTCTTGATAAACATGTTAGAGTATCGCAATTGGATACTTAGTATGATTGTGCAGAAAAGTTGTGGTGGTGAAGTTTAATGAAAGTAGCGGTGTGAAGAAACCTAAGCGTCGTGCTAATTAATGGGATAGCGAGGCTGTTGAGCTAATGTCAAGTATGACCCGGCCTCAATGAGTAACCCTATGGGAGTTAAATTAATTCTAAGGATATCTTGGTCAAAGAATATATTCATTTATTAACGTTGGTGATTGAGTATGTTTGAATCCTGGTCAATTAGTTAAGGTTTTGCGAACAGTATATTGTGGTTGTGCGTTGAATTGGATTGGTGTGGATTAGAGAACGTCTAAGATTGGTGAAATAAATCGCCTTGGGTGTTATTTGATTAGTGAGGAATCTTGATATTAATGGCGAGGTTATAGTTAAGCGGTGTGAAATTTTAGTAAACGAATTTGAGGATTTTATGTCGATTACACCAGAGATTCATGGTAGGAGACTTGAAGGTTGGTTTTGGGCTTTGTATTTTATGCTAGGATCTTGGAGACTCAATATTATGTGTAGAGGTAGATGAACAGGAGCAAATTTTGAATAATGTGTTGATCTTTGATAGAATACTTTGGGTAAAGTAAAAGAGTGTGTGTGTGGTGAGAATTTGAAGTTGATTATCTTTAACAGAATGAGATGATGGGGTTGTGGGTGAAAAATCTTTATTGAGGTGTTTGCAACCTTTTGTCAAGAAAATTCCATTGGAATAGAAGTGGACTAGAGAATCCTTTTGTGGATTAATAGAGTCCCTCTAAATAAGTATGGTTGTCTTTTTTGGTTTGAGGATCATTTTGGGATTGCCGGTTAAGAGGAAGGAGTTAGTGTAATAGTTCTGGACACCCATGATTCGGAAAAGGGTTTGTTTCTTAAAAGAACATCTGAGAAAAGATTGTTCTCTCGAGTAGAGAAGTGCTCTAGTGGTTCTTGGTTGAGTTGGGTTTTATGACGGAGAACATGTACAATTTGAGTTGCCTCTTTGTTGGCAAGGTGGTTCTTTTCGGTTCAGGGAAAAAAATATAGTGTTTGATTTGGGCATTTGAGTGAATTCTCTTTTGGCTTATGTGGTGCTCAATTGCAAACTGCCGAGTTGGAAGGATTGAAGGTTTTTGTGAAGAATCTCTGATTTTGGATTTGGGTGTTTTGGAGGAAAGTTGGAATTACATTATGAAACCTCTGTTTTCAGTTGAATCTAATTATTAAAACTTGACTAAAATAAGTTTTGTTGCGTGTCCCTGCTTAATGGAGGATCTACTTGTTATGATGAAGAGGTCGACTGGGCGATGGAACAAGAGTTTCATATGTTTACGTGCAATTTTTTGTGGTTTGGATCCAAGAGATAGATAGCCTAAAGTATATTTGGTTGTTCGGAAGATGTGGGCATATTGGAAGATGGCAAATTGCTAGAACTATCTCGAGTCTGGAGCGGGAATATAACGTTTTGTATGACTGGCGTTCGAGAGGAGTCTTGAGGTATTTGGAGTGTGAGGTTTCATAAGATCATTAACCAAATGAGTAATGTCGCATCTTCAAGTCCTATCCGTTAAGTGGTTACAGTCGGTCGATAAGTGTAATGAGGCATATCGTCGGTTGCATCAAAGTGCGGTGGTCCCATATGTCCGAGAGGAAAATGACTTGGAAGCTAGAGGTCTGCATGCGCGAGCCTTATGCGAGTCGTTCACGCCGTGTATGTGTTAACGCTTGTTAAGTTCAGTTTGGTGCTCATTCAAGTGGATCGGTGAGAAGAATTCGGGTCGAATTACTGCATTTAAGGGGGTAGAATGTAATACCCCAAGTCTATTTAAGTGAAAAGAAAGAATTAGAGAGAAGAACCAACTAGAAAAAATAGAGTTAACAGAGGATTAGAGGGGGTTTCTACAATTATTCGACAACCTGGGCCTCAGGCTTTGGCCCAGGAGGCCCAGGAGGGGCCGACCACCAACAAAAATAAGGGGGAAACCCTAGGGTGGTACTGTAGCACGGCATGCTACAGTACCCCATGAACAGTACCGCCCCCGCCTCCTTGCGCTGTCTCCTTCGGGTGCTGCCGACCAAGAAGAAGAAGAAGAAGAAGAAGAAGAGGAAGGGGAAGAGGGAGAGGATCTTCTTCGTAGGGGTGGTTTGTCATCTCCCTGCGATTCTTCAAGGGTAACCTCAATTCCCCTTTGATCCGATGCGTTTTTGGATAGTTAATCAATGTCGGTATTTCTGTCTCCTCAGGACAGATCGTGTTAGACAAACGTTTTTATGTAGTTAAGTTTGGATTTAGTCTTGTGCTTCTCCTAGAGAGTTGTAGAGGACGTCAATAGCTTTCAATGAAGTGCTAGATCGTATTTTTTGGACCTCTGTAGCAAAAGTTATGAATTTATTAGTGCGACTGTCCTGCGAATCTGTCAGTGTTTTGATAGGTTTTAGTAATCTGACTTGTGCGATAAGTTAAAGAGGGAATTAGAGGATCTCAGTATAACGAAAGTTGTAGATAATTGTCGTAGCTTTCAGGGAAGCACAAGAACGCAAAATTTGGATAAACGATATGAAAGTTTTGATTGTTTTAGTGTTCTGTCCAGAGGGCATGACGTGAAATCGATGTTTTGTTAATTAGGTTAAAAAGGATTTTAGATGGCCGAATCAGGGAGTCTCACCAACTAGGTTTAGTTGGGTAATTTTATAACCTTTCAATGAAGTCCAAGAACACCTAATTTAGACCCCTGTACAGAAAGATATGAATTTTAGAACTTGACTGATTACAGAAGGCACAAATCAGCATTTAGGAAATTGGAGTCGGGATCGCGTTGTAGCTAAGGCTAGTTTGTGTTTGCTTTTGTAATTTTTGTGGTTCATTACTGTGGTCTTAGCTTATGATCTTAATGTATTAGGTGGGGATTGGTACGGAGGCAGCACCGTCACGCCCCTCCATTCTCACACGGTTAAGGCAAGTGCATTGTTTGTTATATGGGTGTGATTGATTGGCTATGTTTGTGTGCTTTTGATATATGATTGCATAGCAAGATGGCTTACTTGATGATTGTTTAAGTATGGTGATTGCTCAAATTATGCTTATGCTTTATTGTGGTACAATGTTGTTGTCTTTTGGTAAGATTGATGATGAATAAGAGATGAGCATATGCATATTGAGAACATGTTGAGGCTTGGTCACGCGGTGACCAAGCATGTTTCTTGAGATCCCGTCATGAATGTGGCGGGCCGAGATCCCCACACTCGTGGAGTGTGGGCTTGAGTCCCCATTACTTGCGGAGTAATGGGCAATTGGTCCCTGTGCGCGCAAGACATGCATGGTATCGGCGGCGGTTGCATACTTTGCATTACCGTGTAATGCACAAAGAAAGATAAAGAGAAAGGATCCTTGAGCATTGCATTTGCATATGAGATGTTTTATTGATGCGTTTCTGACTATGGATGTTGATGTTATAACTTTTGTGGTATGCCTCTATTTTGTACTTGCTGAGTCTGTGGGCTCACTCTTGCTTTATTATTGTTGTAGGTACCCAATTCAGAGCGGCATGCATGGGAGGAGTAGACTTGATTTGGATTCACTCACTGCCACTCATCTTTAAAGTTGATCAAGTTTTAGTCGTACCTTCATAATTTAGCAAACTGTTTAAGGATTGATTAGGATTATATCTCATGCAATGGATTAAGTATAAAATTGATGAGTAGTGTAATTAGGACTCCTTTGGATATGCTAGTTGATTAGTATGTTTTGAACGCCTATTGATGACTCTGGATATTGGATTATTTGTTTATGATTTATCTAAACGTTGGAATCTCCGTGTAGTAACTTTTTAAAGGAGGTTATGTCGAAATTTGGTAGGTTGAACTGGTTTGAATTATTTAATGTTAGTTTAGTAGCATTCGGGCTCACGTTGAAATGGGGTGTTACAGATGAAGTTCATGAGCTACTCGGAAGACACTTTGGTGGTAAATCGGGACGGTTGTTATTGTTATTCGACAACTTGTCATCCCCAAACCGATGGTCAAGCGGAGGTGGTGAACCGCACACTTTCGATGCTACTCGGACTATGATCAAGAAGAACTGCGAGTGGGAGGATTGTTTGCCGCGTGGAATTCGCTTATAATCGGGCCGTGCACTCCACTACGTAGTTGTGCCCTTTGAGGTGGTGTATGGCTTCAAACCCTTTACGCCGCATGATTTGCTGCCACTTCCAAGTCGACACCGTGTTCATATGGAGGCATCCAAGCGAGTGAATATGTGAAGAAATTGCATCTAAAAACAAAAGAAGAGATAGAGCGCAAGGTCAAGTCCTATCTTTGAGAAGGCGAACAAGAAGAGGAAGAAGATGATTTTCAACCGGTGATTTGGTTTGGTTACACTATCGCAAGGATCGTTTTCGAGCGTCGCAAGTCCAAATTGTTTGCTGCGAGGTGATGGGCCTTTCAAGGTGCTTGCGAAGATCAACGACAATGGCTACAAGATAGAGCTTTCCGGCGATGACTATGGTGTGAGCTCTACGTTCAATGTCGCTGATTTATCACCTTTCTTTGGTGGTGACGATCCAAATCGAGGATGACGCCTTTTCAAGAGGGGAGGATGATGAGGCATCCCTAACACCGATACATCTTTTCCTATTGGTGGTCACGCACATACCGAGATGGGCGCCATAAGTGAAGCTACAAATAATACAAGTGCGAAGTGCATGTTGGTCCACCGACTAGAGCAAGAGCTAAACTTCTAAATCAACAGTGCTTTTGTTTCTTAATGAATCTTCTATTTTCATTGATGAGAATTGGGTACTACCTCATGCAAATGTTTTGTGCATTCTCGAGTTTGAACATTGTGAAGCCTTTGGAACCGAGAGGAGGCCGAGCCAAAGCAATAGAGGAGAAGCTCACGTGGGTCAACCAAGAGGAGAAAGGCCCAAGAATTCAAGCCCAATTCGGATCCTCCACAAGCCCAACTGAAATTCATCTCGAATCAAATCGAATTCAATTCGGATTCGGTTCGGGACAGCCCAACATGGCTGTAATAAAAGGTCATAACTTTTGCATCAGAGTCCGATTGGGGTGTTCTTGGACTTGTTTGAAAGCTTATTCCAAGGCCCACACAATGGGTATGGCCCCAACTTCAGAAGACGTGCGGTCGCGCCGCTATGACCGAAACAATGTGACGGATTTAAGTTAGGTTTTCCTTTTTGTGTGTTTTTGGGTCTTAGCCGAATTAGAGTTTGATTCGGCGTGTGTAGCCGACCCTAGGCGTGCGTGAGTCGTGGAGGGCGCCTTAAGTACCCTTGCCCTCCTTTGTATCCGAGAGACCAGTTTTGCATAAGATTGAAACATAGCTATTGCTTGTTCTTTCGACACGAGTTCATGCGAGGACTTTGAGAGAAATTAGGCGATCCATTGTTTTGTTCTCGCAATCCGAGGTCAAGCCGTCGTTCCATTGGGAATTGGGGACTTGGCGTTCGTCGTTCGTGGTCTCGCGACGAACAACTACCCGGTGTGTTTTGGGCGTATTCCGAAGAGTTGAGAGTTCGTGTGTTGGCGCGAGTGTTCAGCTAGCGACATCATCTACTTCTCATCAACTATCCACGGTTCCTCACTGAGAAGATCAGGCCTCCCCGTATCAACTTATTAAATTTATCCATTCAACTAATAATGAGGATCAACATTCCACCTTATGTTCAGAAATTAGAACATAGTATCTTTAATCTTCAATAATATAGGATACATAAGACAAGGTTTTACAAGTCAATACATCTACCTTCATTCATTTCTTAATACATATAACATCAGTTTAGCATGGCAAAATTAGGTGAATCAAACATTTGAATAAATTCATCAAGTATCTAATTAGAAGACAGATTCAAGCTTAATGTTTACTACAACAACATTTGAACGCGTCCATGTCTTAACCACCTCTAGCGATTAGAATAACCGAAAGATGGCCTAGATTCCAATTCGTCTAATAAATTTAGTAGATTACTCGATTATAAAGATCAAATCGGTTCAACAACATTTCCACCCTTCTTGACAACAATAGGTTCTTGAACAGATCCGGACAAACTCTTATCTAAATTTTCATCATGCACCAAATACGACGACAATTCCACGAGAATCAATTTCACTTCCATGGATACTAGTTAAGAATAAACCGCTTGCACAAAGCTAGTAACCCAATCTGATGACTCTTACCACAACGATTTGTTCATTTAATTAACATCCCTTACTTAATCATGACACGACATCACTTAAGGATTTTAACACATTCTTTCAGAAAAGAGGTATCACACTTCAATAGTCGAAACAATCCAAAAGAAATACGTAAAGCCAAAGTTTTCACATGTTAAAGAACTTGCAACAGAAAACCTTCAGTATCCAGAATACCAAGCGAATAAAGGAATCATAATTTCCAATAAGAAGGGCAGAACTCCCATGAAAAGATCAACCTTGCTGATAACCGACGTTCACACCAAAATCAACAATGGATCGACAATCGAAGAACAAGTAGTCGACTTATGGAACCAAGAAAGACTAATGAAAGCTCATCATGAGAACTATAAGCCATTACTCAAGAAATCTTCATCAGCCGTAACTAATACCAGAACTGACCAAATTCAAGATCAAGGAAGAGAATAACTTTTCTAAATAAACTCACCCTCAACACCCAACTACAGAATGGGGGTAAGTACTTCTCTAATACCCTACCCCGAACACTGGTGTTGTCTGGCGAAACTCAGGACAACATCCATGACTTCAACTTCTCAACGTCCGTTACCAATACGTATGACCGTTATAATCAATCATGAATATATAGGATCATCTCATGACAATCATAGAACAAATTCATAGATATAAAATATCACAACATATCATAAATTAACAACAAGAAAAAATAGTACAGAAGCAATTCAACAATTGCTCAACAAGTGGAACATAACAAAGGAAATGCGGAAGCAATAAATATCCCAACCCCACCTACTGTGCACAGTGTGTCATATTAATATTTTTATTAACCACGGACCTAAAGCCCGCTCTGATACCAACTGTAACACCCTGGCTATTCGGAAGCCAAGATGCCACCTATTTACTCTAACATTCAACACAATGCGGAAGAATATGAATAAAGATAAACATCTAATGGCAATATTAAATCAACAAGATGTGGTGAAGGTATCCTTCCTTCACCATTTAGAGTTATTTATTACAATTCGTCAATAATGAAAGAACGGTAGAGACTAAATCATAAAATTGAACTGGAATGTGGTTAAACGTATAATGAGTGCGTGTCTACTCCCTCCCAGTCGGTCAGCATCAATGATCACCTAAAATAAACAACAAACAACAAGAATGAGTCCGGGACTCAGCAAGTACAGTAAATAATTAAACATACCACAAATACGAACGAATACTCATCATTAAAGAAAGCGAAACATATGCAGAAGGAGTATAAATAGAATAATAGAATGTATGGATTTAATGAAAGGAATGGACTGCACACAATGCTTATACCGGTATAGCTAGTGACACACCCGTCGGTGTTCACTTAAGCCCGTATTTATCGAAATACGGGGATCCAAAATACCGTATGAAGAACGTTTCATACGGGTGTCCAAAACTACCCATATTGGAATGGTGGTGTGAGGACCCGGAATATTTAACTAGTAACACTTAACCTCCAATTGGTTCTAGCATTACTAATTAAACATTCTAAGCCTCGATGGGCATATGTTTCCCAGAATTGCAACATATGCACATCATCACAAAATTACACATCATTTCCATACAACATACATTACTAAGTCCAACAACGACATAAAGTAAAGTTATTACAAAAGAGAGCCGACCGGCCAAATAGAATAAAATACAAGAATGACAGTGAAGCAAAATGTGCCATAAGATGGCTAGAACAAAAGTCGACCGGTTAGCCACACACCCACAAGGCAACCGACCAGGGCGCCAAGCTAGTCGCCCATAAGCTACCACAACACACTCACAAAAGTGAGGCCCCTCGCTCACCTTCTTCCTCTGCAACAAAACAATTAAGCATAGCATCCGAGTACAAAGATTGTCTTTGTACCCATAAAGACTCGACGTGTGGAATAGCGGACCTATTCATAACTACATGCAAGCTTCTTTAGGTGGAGGTCATATGTCTCATTTGCATGAAGCCAACTTTATTTGCAATATTGTAATACATTTTAAAAGCAAGTTTGCCAATCTGTTTTTAACGTTGAAATAACAGATAATAAAGATACATACAAGTAACCACAGAAGTGACTATCCCAATAGTCACCACAACATATACGAATCCCGATTCGTACCACCCATCAAGTTTTAATTTAAAGGTTGTAGTCTAACTCTTGAAAGACCTCCCCAAGCGTGTCCATAACCTAGGGCGAGGCTATTCGAATAGTTTTAACCTGCGGGTGTGTACCAATGTACCCACACTTGGATCGCCTTTAAGCCAAAGCACACTTCCGTAGGTATGCCGCACGGCTAAGTCCTCTGAGGCGCTTTCCAATATTGTGTATTAACTACGAGCAGCTCGTATGGGTAGAAACACCATACGCTTACATTGCAAGCGAAGACAACAAGTCCCATCCCGGGTGAAGTCTTTCGGACACTACAATGTCTCCCAACACCATCCCTCCTGCGACCTCCTGCGACCGGAGCCAATACACGCCAAAGTACTAAGTCAAGAGGTCCCATACCCTCTAGTGTGGTTAGCACGCTAAAATGCTTGGTTTAGTGTAACAAGATGTTCGGTCCTTGTTGACTTAGGCACCATTCGATCACACCAGAAAATCACACCATCATACCATTGTGCCCAAGTCCAAATCATTTTGTTTTCAGTTTTAGTTTTCATAAGTAGACATGGCACAAGATGGAAATCCTAATACATAATAAGTTTGTGTGATCAAGGTTATCGACAAGTCGATAACCGCCATTTCTGAAGCTAAGCATGGCTAAGCAATTAATTACGCAACTACTAAGTGACAAGAGCCCATCCACGGACTCTAAATCACGACAAGTAACCTAGGCTCATGGTAGTAGAGGATAATCATTTGCTAAGGAAATGCATCTACTAGGCCAACTATTAAAACAAAATAGCAATGCATACATAGAATTTGTAATCAACATAAATACTTAAAATCTGGGATTAACATGATCAAACTGCTTGCCTTCTTGCTGTTGCTCAATTGGTTGCGGAGGATCGTTCTCGGGATTACCGCAAATGTCGAATCCTAAGCGAAAGGCAAAAGAACCAAGAACAACCAATAAGGCGAGCCACAAATAAACAAAGAGCAAGCAAAACTTAACCAATTGCGACGAAAATTTACACATAAGGTAGAATACGAATATACCTAGACACAGAAACTGGAAAAACCTAATTTGGATTTGTGGTGCAAAAGATAATGCATAAAAATACATTTTCTACCATAATTAGCACTGTAGCAAAAATATTTTCTAGAGAGATTTTGAAGCTGGAATTTTTATGGTAGCTACCTACTGGTATAGAGGTAACCCATATAAAATGTCAGGTCATTTGGAGTTAAAGTGATTTAGTTATGATTTTCTAAGATGCAAAATTAGCATAATGCACTTTCGGGAACATAAATATGTGCAAAACTAATTTCTGATGAAGTATACCAACAGAGGGTTTTCTAGAATTTATCATATATATTTTGCATTTCTGAGAATTACTTGTGCATTTTATAAGCCTTCGAAATTTTCTAAATGCTGAAAATAGGTACCAAATCATTAATCAAGGTTTACATTACAATCTTGGACCTACCATCATTTTATATTAACATTGGGTTAATAACAAATTTATCAAGGTTGGAATCATTCATTTTGGACATACACAGAGCAAGATATGCATTTTCTAAAGTTTTATTCATTTTCGGAATATTCAAAATGGCAAATCAAGTTATTCCTAGTTATACAATTTCCTACGCCATCGGAACATGCTTAAATCCATTTTTATAATAAGCTAAAGTGATAACATAATTTATCACGGTTGGAATTAACTAAAAGCGATTAAAATGAATTAGTTATGAGTTTCTAAAGTTTTTATATCATTTTGGTTGATAAACAAATACTTACCAAATACTGAACAACCCAATACAAAGAAAATGGCGTGGACAACTCACAACCCTTGATCTAACATCCTCGGCTCACGCGCGAAAATAGCGCGCGCCACGCGAACCCAAATGAAACCCACCGTTGGATCAAGATCCAGCGGTTCACACGAGTGTATGCAGCCGGACGATGCGGTTGCCTCGGTGAACCACGACCACGAATCAACGGATGAGCGGCTTAGAACCCACATCTAACCGGAAGGTCGATTGCACACATGATCTCGACGCGGATCGTGAGATGGGCGGTCGAGGATGATGAGGGGAACCGGATGGTCGAATGCATACAAGATCCGGGCGCGGATCGCAAAATGGACGGCGGCTATAGATCGAAGTTCAAAAAGAGGTACTGACGAGTGGGACCGCATGTCAGTGACTACGAGTCACGACCGCAACGATTTAACCCACGTGCACAGTGCACTGGGCCCACAAGTCAGCGACTAAGCAGGGCGGTTAAGACCAAATTAATGATTCTAATGGTTGACATTAATTAGACTCTAATGACTGCTGAGATTTGATTCTAACCCTCGGGCCCACAAGTCAGCGACCCAGAGGAGGTTCCCGACAGGATTAAATGCCGACATTCTTATTAATCAATGATTAAGCATTAATGATGTCGGAACAGTGCGGGATTGAACCAGAGAGTGATTAAAGGATGTGGGGCCCACTGGTCAGTGGCTCAATAATAATGATTAAGACACAATTAATAACCAATGATTGGTAATTAATGTGTCCTAAAGAAGTCGACGAAATCGAGCTGCGTGTAAAGAAAACCGAGTGAGTTCAACGGCAAATCGCCGGCGACACAGGACGCGGCGGCGCCCACTAAGCACCAAAATGGATTCGCAATAGCACCACGAATCTAGGGGTAGCATTCTCACCGCGGCGGGATCGGCACGCGGCTGGCGGAAAAAAAACGGAGCTTTCGCTAACCATGAAAATAGCGAAAGCTCATTGCGGTCCAAGGAAGCGGGTGCCATAGCTTCTAAGGACTAATAAGAAGCTACCTTAGCGACGAAGCTTCAAAGATGGCGGAGATGCTTGATCAAGGTGGCTTCACGGACTTGGAGAAGAAGGTTGAAAATGACACCACGAGCCATATGAGCGATACAAAGTATCAAAATAGCTTCATAATGATCCACGAAGCTATAAGAGCAAAGAATTGGAAAATGGAGCACTCACTTTGGTGAGGAAGAAGATGACCAAATTCGGCCGAATTTGAACAAACCCCAAATTGGACAATTCCTGAGAATCAAATCCAAAATTAAGTGAGGGGAAATGTTCAAGATAATAAATAGATAAGGTTAGGGCAAAGAAACATGAAGGAGGACCACTGGAACACCAAGAACACCAATGGAGCTTCACGGGTCAACAATGGCGGTTTGCCATTTTTGAGGTGTTAAGCTCCAATATTGGGAATGAAGCTTGATGGTGGTCTAAAGAAACTCCAGGAAGGGATTTGGGTGCTTATAAGGCCATGAAAGTGTTAGGGTTTGCACCACTCCTCTCTCGGGCGGCAAAACACAAAGCACCACGCACGGCCGACAAGGAAAAAGGGGTGTAGACGTGCATTAGGGCATGGCCTAGCTCAATGTACCGCCCATACCTCTACACGTCGGCTATAGTGGCTTTAGGGAGCGAGAAATGACCTCACCATGCCTTGCACTGTTTTCGCACGGCGGGAGGTTGAAGATGACCAGCGCAAAAGCTCGGGCGATTCACAGCCGTTGGATGAGATGCGAACGGCTGAGATAGTGCCACGCCTACGGGCTTTAAAACACAACGGGGAGGATGCGAACCCTACGATTAGAAACGAACGGCTCGAATAGCTCCACGTTGCAAACTCTTATTTACAACGAAGAGTGCGCGGCGTTGGATCTAAATCAACGGCTCTAATTCAAAAATGCAACCGGAGGGTCGAAGGGTTCGGAAATCTCGGCGGTTGGATTGCGATCCAATGGTTGAAAATCAATCTTGCAACGGAAGGTCCGAATGGTTTCACGCGCGAGCCGTGCGATTTAGATCTAACGGTTGAGATTCACCGCGCTTTAAAGAGTGGCTCGGTGCATTTAGTTGATGGACCAAGTCGGTTGGCTCAAGCCCGAGTCGACTCGAACCCGAGTAACAATAAAACCTAGTTTGACTTTGAAAAAAGCAGAGGCTTTGAAAGATTTATTTGAGGTAGCAAATTAACTCCAAAATTATGAAATTTTTACAGAGCTTGCTAACTCGGATATCAACCTTGTGTAAAATTTTCGGAGGTTTTTATACTGTGAATAAATCTCCAAAAATTCTGCAAGGCTCTGTTTTAATGTTTGACTAAGAGTCAAACAGGTTTGACTGCCTCTAAAAATATTCAAACAATTTCTAAAAATTGTGAAAATTTTCAGAGGGGTCACATACCATCACGAGACTTAGGAAAATATTTTCAGAGGATGATCATAAGATTTGACAAGATTGTTTTTGGAATGCCAAGATTTGGATCAAAAGGACTTGTGACAATGTACTTCCATAATCCCTTGTACAAGAATTGTTTGGCACAACAGGAAATACATGATGTAAGAAAAAGTTTTAATTTCTACTGATTTTCTTACATTTGAAACACAAGCCCAAAATTGGGATGTTACAACTCTCCCCCCCTTACAAGAATCTCGACCCGAGATTCCGTTTACTCGGAGAAGAAGGAAGGAAAATCTGCACGAAGGCGATCTTCTCGCTCCCAAGTTGCCTCATCTTCAGAATGGTTTGACCACTGAACCTTAAGGAACTTGATGACACGGTTCCTCGTTCTTCGTTCAGATTCCTCAAGAATACGAACAGGATGCTCGCGGTAGGTCAAATTCTCCTGCACATTGAGAGCCTCCAATGGAGTTTCCTCAGTTGGGACCCGGAGGCACTTCTTCAGGTGTGAAACATGGAACACATCATGCACACCCTCAAGTGCAGCTGGTAGCTCCAATCTGTATGCAACTGCTCCAACTCTCTCGATGATCTGATGGGCCCAACATATCGAGGAGCCAACTTGCCCTTGATGCCAAAACGCTGATGGCCCTTTAAGGGTGAGACTTTGAGATACACAAAGTCATTGGGCTCAAAGCTCAACTCACGGCGACGACGATCTGCATAGCTCTTTTATGCGGGGGGGCGTGCGCAGATGCTCGCGGATCAACTGAACTTGACTTTCGGCCTCATTGATCGAATCTGGGCCGAAAAACTGCCGCTCACCAGTCTCGGACCAGTTCAATGGGGTTCTGCATCTCCTCCCATACAAAGCCTCAAATGGTGCCATGCCAAGCGGCACGATAGCATTGTTGTAGGAGAACTCAGCAAATGGTAGGCATTTCTCCCACTTCTTCCCATAGGAAAGAACACAAGCACGGAGCATATCTTCCAACACTTGGTTGACTCGCTCCGTCTGACCATCAGTCTGAGGATGAAAGGCTGTACTGAAGTGAAGGCGGGTCCCCATAGCCTCTTGCAGACTATGCCAAAACCGCGAGGTGAAAAGCGCACCACGATCAGAAATAATCGTCTTCGGCACACCGTGAAGACTCACAATCCTCGAGACATAAAGTTCGGCCAAAGGCCCCACACGAAGCTGAGTCTTGACGGGAAGGAAATGTGCCACTTTAGTCAACACGTCGATCCACGACCCAAATAGCATCATTCCCTTTGGACGGCGGGGCAATCCGGTGATGAAGTCCATGCCAGCGAATCCCACTTCCATTCGCACGGCAAGGGTGAAGAAGACTGGCGGGCGATGCTCGGCCTTCACACGATTGCACACGTCGCACTCGGCAACGAACCTGGCAATCTCGCGCTTCATTCGGGTCCACCAGAATCTCTGACGAAGATCCTGATACATCTTGGTAGCCCCGGGGTGAATAGACAAAGGAGAATCATGGGCTTCGCGGAGAATCAAATCCCGCAATTCCATGACCTTAGGAACCACAAGGCGCCCCCAAACCACACAACGCCATGCTCGTCCTCTGAAAAGCACTTGGCTATCCATCCTTGATGTTACGCTGATTTGGCTCACACCAACATCATGCTGCATGCGCCTTGATTTGGTCCACCAAGGTTGGTTGCACAACCAATGTAGCAAGAGAACCGTGCTCGGTCAAGCCCAAATTGAGCGGAATTCGAAATGAGGGTAGGCTGCTTTGCTCTTGGAGCATCAACATGTTGCAATACACCTTCCGATCGAGTGCATCGGCAACGACATTGGCCTTGCCGGATGGTGCGAATGCCCATGTCATAGTCCTTGATCAATTCCAGCCATCTTCTTTGCACGAGGTTCGATCTGTTGGGTGAACAAGTACTTCAAGCTCTTGTGGTCGGAATACACCTCACAACGGTTACCAATCGTAATGCCGCCAAATCTTGAGTGCATGGACCACGACTAACTCTAAGTCATGAGTAGGATAGTTGAGTTCATGAGGCCTCAAGCTTGCCGCGATGCATAGGCCACAACCTTGCCCTCTGCATAAGAACACAACCAAGACCACGGCGAAAGCATCACAATAGATATCAAAACTCTTGTGAATATCGGGGAGAACAAGCACTGGGCTGAGGTCAACCGCTTCTTGAGTTCTGAAAACTCACATCACAAGTAGCGGACCACTCAAATTTCTTGTCCTTCTTGAGTAGTTCGGTCATAGGCTTGCGATCTTGGAGAAATTCTCGATAAAGCGGCGATAGTAGCCACCAAACCAAGAAAACTCCGCACATCGGTGGTGACTTGGTGACCCCAAGATAGCACATCACCGACCTTGCTCGGATCCACGGCCACACCTCTTTGAAAGAACATGGCCCAAGAATGCCACTTCCTTCAACGAACTCGCACTTGCTGAATTTGGCATACGGTGGTGCTCACGCGACTGCCCAACACAAGCTTAAGATGCTCAGCATGCTCTTCTTCACTCTTGGAGTAGATAAGGATATCATCGATGAATACCACCACAAACCTATCCAAATACTCCATGAATACTGAGTTCATAAGATTCATGAATAAAGCAGGAGCATTAGTCAACCCAAAAGACATGACGGTGTACTCGTAAAGTCCATAACGAGTAGCAAAAGCCGTCTTAGGAATATCCTCGGCCCTGATCCTGACTTGATGATAGCCCAGTCTCAAGTCAATCTTGGAGAAGACTCGTGCTCCGGTCAATTGATCGAAAAGATCATCAATACGGGGCAAAGGATACTTGTTCTTTACCGTCACCTCATTAAGTGGACGGTAGTCAACACACATGCGCAAGGTCTTGTCCTTCTTCTTCACAAAGATAACTGGACAACCCCAAGGAGATGAGCTAGGACGGATAAAGCCCTTCTCTTGCAGCTCACCCAGCTGTTTCTTCAGCTCCTCCAACTCATTAGGAGGCATGCGTCGGCCTCTTAGAAATAGGGGCGATGCAGGCGAGCAACTCGATCACAAACTCGGATCTCGAGCAGGAGGCATCACTGCAAATCTCCGGAAAGACATCCGCGAAGTCGCACACGCGTGGGGCGTCGTGGATCTCCAATCTTGGCTTTGCTTCAAGGACATAAAGATGGGGCTCTATATCGCTGGCGAAAACCCAACTGTTCACTGAAGGATGGTGAGGTAGACCATCTTCTGGCACAATCGATTTGCCCCAAGTGTTGGGACAACCAATCCATGCCAAGAATCACATCCAAGCGCGGCGAGTCGAGTAGGATAAGATTCGCCAAGAATCCCACTCCTTCGATGTGGATAGGAACATCCCGGTATACTAGGTCGGCTCATTTCCGAACCGGAGAGCGAATCGTGATGGAATCCCAAAGGAACACGGTGAAGTCCACAATCAACGACAAAAGATCTCGAAATAAAAGAATGCGAAGCTCGAGTCAAATAAAGCGTAGCGGGATGTAAATTAACAAGGAGCATACCCAACACTCGTCGGGCGCCTCCTGTGCCTCCTCGGCCGAGATGTGGTTGACTCGACCACTCTGACACCACAGGTCTTACGGATCACCTTACGGTCGGTGTGTGACCATTCCGCGTCCTCCATTAGGACGAGGGGCTGCTCCAGTCCTCTGAGGGCAACTGCTAGCATAATGGCCCTTCTTGTTGCAGGTAACAGTAACATCGGCGGTGGGTTGCGGGCGCAACTGCTTCTTTGGTCGCAGTGCTGCGTGGTGAAACACGGCTGCGGGGACGAGCAGCGTGCCGACGGCCTCGGCGGTGGTGAAGCCAAAGCACGAGCCCCTGGTGTGGGCCCAACACGGGGACGAGTGAGGCCAGCCTGTGCAGACCGATGTGCCTCCCACTTGCGCTTGCGGGACTCACCCAGCGCCTTCGCCTTGTGCTCGGCGACGATGGCCTTGTCCACCAAGGTCTGGAAGTCGGGGAAATCCACAATAGAGAGCTTGTCCTGAAGCTCCTCAGACAACCCATCCATGAACTTCTCCTGTTTAGCCTCATCAGAGGCCACCTCTCCCGGAGCATAACGAGCCAAGTGGTTAAACTCGTAAAGATACTCCGAGACAGACTTGCGCCCACTAAGCGCAAGAAACTCCTTCTTCTTGAGCTTCATCGGGCCATCGGGAATGTGGGCCCGACGGAAAGCGGTCGAAACTCATCCCACGAGACAACGTGTCTGCGGGCTGCATGGCGAAAGTTCTCCCACCAAGATAGTCTTGCACCCTCAAGGCGATGGGATGCAAAGAGTGCCGCTCTGCTCCCGGCATCGGCGATATTGAGCTTTCGCTCAACAAGGCGCGACCAATCATCGCGTCAAGGATCCTCGGACCGGGAGAAGGTGGGAGGCTGAGTACGGAGGAACTCCGCAAGCCCACCACGAGACTGGTGGCCACCACCTCCAGATCCTGAAGCAGCAGCGGGAGCGGAGGTGTTCCTCGCAATGACCTCCAAGATCCGGTTCGGTCCATGCGATTCCGCTCGTCGAGCGGAACCTCGACCATGGTCGGAGGAGGAAGCTCCTTATCGAACCGGTAGGTGCATTTGCGGGTGGTTCTTGTCATCCTGTTCCACAAAAACAGGTTAAAACACAACTCCGGAACAGGAGACAAAGAAAACTACTAACCACTTAACAAAACAATCCTTAAAAGCTCAAGTATCCACATAAAATAGCAGCAAGGTCATAAAGACAACAACCGTCTTCCTGTTATGACTAACTCGTATGGAAAAACGAGTAATCAATTTTTCGGGAAGACAAATTTCAAACACTAACTTCTGTTCGAGACCGCTAGGAACAGGGTGAAACTCATACTACAAGAGGGTTAGACACTAAGCTAACTCATATCACTTCTTACCCTGTTAACCCTACAAGCTTTTAGTAGAATTATCCTCTCATTTCAGCACTTTTACTACCTAAATGCTAGCTGTCCAGATTTCTCCATTCAACTTATGGCCGAAATTTGTAGCTCCCAGCAGCTCCTAATCTTCTCAAGATAGCCATACTTTTTATTTTATAACTCTCATGATGTCCCCAAAACCAATCTACTCGATAAACAACTATCTTTTGGAAGAAGATGAGAGGAAAACTCAGCTTTCAAATTCAGTTTAGAATGAGGTGAGATGAGCAAACTAGGATAGATGAGAAGTAAAATCTGAGAACTTACTTAAGATTTTCAGGAAAGCACTGATATTTGGAAAGTAAGTTTTCAAAATATACTAGGGACGACCAAGCTAGGGGTTTCTACGGTCAGTATGGCTCTGATACCAACTTTGTGAGGACCCGGAATATTTAACTAGTAACACTTAACCTCCAATTGGTTCTAGCATTACTAATTAAACATTCTAAGCCTCGATGGGCATATGTTTCCCAGAATTGCAACATATGCACATCATCACAAAATTACACATCATTTCCATACAACATACATTACTAAGTCCAACAACGACATAAAGTAAAGTTATTACAAAAGAGAGCCGACCGGCCAAATAGAATAAAATACAAGAATGACAGCGGAAGCAAAATGTGCCATAAGATGGCTAGAACAAAAGTCGACCGGTTAGCCACACACCCACAAGGCAACCGGCCAGGGCCGCTAAGCTAGTCGCCCATAGCTACCACAACACACTCACAAAAGTGAGGCCCCTCGGGCTCACCTTCTTCCTCTGCAACAAAACAATTAAGCATAGCATCTGAGTACAAAGATTGTCTTTGTACCCGCAAGACTGACGTGTGGAATAGCAGACCTATTCATAACTACATGCAAGCTTCTTTAGGTGGAGGTCATATGTCTCATTTTGCATGAAGCCAACTTTATTTGCAATATTGTAATACATTTTAAAAGCAAGTTTGCCAATCTGTTTTTAACGTTGAAATAACAGTAATAAAGATACATACAAGTAACCACAGGAAGTGACTATCCCAATAGTCACCACAACATATACGAATCCCGATTCGTACCACCCATCAAGTTTTAATTTAAAGGTTGTAGTCTAACTCTTGAAAGACCTCCCCAAGCGTGTCCATAACCTAGGGCGAGGCTATTCGAATAGTTTTAACCTGCGGGGTGTACCAATGTACCCACACACTTGAGCATCCTTTAAGCCAAAAGCACACTTAGTAGGTATGCTGCACACGGCTAAGTCCTCTGAGCGCTTTCCAATATTGTGTATTAACTACGAGCCGCTCGTATGGGTAGAAACACCATACGCTTACATTGCAAGCCGAAAGACAACAAGTCCCATCCCGGGTGAAGTCTTTCGGACACTACAATGCTCCCAACACCATCCCTCCTGCGACCTCCTGCGACCGGGCCAATACACGCCAAAGTACTAAGTCAAGAGAGGTCCCATACCCTCTAGTGTGGTTAGCACGCTAAAATGCTTGGTTTAGTGTAACAAGATGTTCGGTCCTTGTTGACTTAGGCACCATTCCAGTCACACCCGAAAATCACACCATCATACCATTGTGCCCAAGTCCAAATCATTTTGTTTTCAGTTTTAGTTTTCATAAGTAGACATGGCACAAGATGGAAATCCTAATACATAATAAGTTTGTGTGATCAAGGTTATCGACAAGTCGATAACCGCCCATTTCTACCGAAGCTAAGCATGGCTAAGCAATTAATTCGCAACTACTAAGTGACAAGAGCCCATCCACGGACTCTAAATCACAGCAAGTAACCTAGGCTCATGGTAGTAGAGGATAATCATTTGCTAAGGAAATGCATCTACTAGGCCAACTATTAAAACAAAATAGCAATGCATACATAGAATTTGTAATCAACATAAATACTTAAAATCTGGGATTAACATGATCAAACCTGCTTGCCTTTTGCTTGTTGCTCAATTGGTTGCGGAGGATCGTTCTCGGGATTACCGCAAATGTCGAATCCTAAGCGAAAGGCAAAAAGAACCAAGAACAACCAATAAGACGAGCCACAAATAAACAAAAGAGCAAGCAAAACTTAACCAATTGCGACGAAAATTTACACATAAGGTAGAATACGAATATACCTAGACACAGAAACTGGAAAAACCTAATTTGGATTTGTGGTGCAAAAGATAATGCATAAAAATACATTTTCGGCCATAATTAGCACTGTAGCAAAAATATTTTCTAGAGAGATTTTGAAGCTGGAATTTTTATGGTAGCTACCTACTGGTATAGAGGTAACCCATATAAAATATCAGGTCATTTGGAGTTAAAGTGATTTAGTTATGATTTTTCTAAGATGCAAAATTAGCATAATGCACTTTCCAGGAACATAAATATGTGCAAAACTAATTTTACAGTGAAGTATACCAACAGAGGGGTTTTCTAGAATTTATCATATATATTTTGCAGTTACAGAGAATTACTTGTGCATTTTATAAGCCTTCCAGAATTTTCTAAATGCTGAAAATAGGTACCAAATCATTAATCAAGGTTTCTGTTACAATCTTGGACCTACCATCATTTTTATATTAACATTGGGTTAATAACAAATTTATCAAGGTTGGAATCATTCATTTTGGACATACACAGAGCAAGATATGCATTTTCTAAAGTTTTATTCATTTTCTGGAATATTCAAAATGGCAAATCAAGTTATTCCTAGTTATACAATTTCCTGCTTTTGGAACATGCTTAAATCCATTTTATAATAAGCTAAAGTGATAACATAATTTATCACGATTGGAATTAACTAAAAGCGTTAAAATGAATTAGTTATGAGTTTCTAAAGTTTTATATCATTTTGGTTGATAAACAAATACTTACCGAAATACAGAACAACCCAATACAAAGAAAATGACGTGGACAACTCACAACCCTTGATCTAACATCCTACGGCTCACGCGCGCCGAAAACAGCGCACGCGCGCGGAACCCAAATGAAACCCACCGTTGGATCAAGATCCAACGGTTCACACGAGTGTATGCAACCGGACGATGCGGTTGCCTCGGTGAACCACGACCACGATCAACGGATGAGCGGCTTAGAACCCACATCTAACCGGAAGGTCGATTGCACACATGATCTCACCGCGGTCGTGAGATGGGCGGTCCCAGATGATGAGGGAACGGATGGTCCGAATGCATACAAGATCCGGGCGCAGATCGCAAAATGGACGGCGGCTATAGATCGAAGTTCAAAAAGAGGTGCGGCGAGTGGGACCGCATGTCGGTGACTACGAGTCACGCACGCAACGATTTAACCCACGCACGGTGCACCGGCCCACAAATCGGCGACTAAGCGGGCGGTTAAGACCAAATTAATGATTCTAATGGTTGACATTAATTAGACTCTAATGATCACGAGATTTGATTCTAACCCTCGGGCCACAAGTCGACCGGAGGAGGTTCGAAGCGACAGATTAAATGCCGACATTCTTATTAATCAATGATTAAGCATTAATGATGTCGAACGATGCGATTGATTGAACAGTGATTAAAGGATGTGGGGCCCACTGGTCAGTGGCTCAATAATAATGATTAAGACACAATTAATAACCAATGATTGGTAATTAATGTGTCCTAAAGAGCTGACGAAATCGGGAGCTCTGTGCCGGCAAAACCCGAGTGAGTTCAACGGCAAATCGCCGGCGACACAGGCCGCGGCGGCGCCCACTAAGCACCAAAATGGATTCGCAATAGCACCACGAATCTAGGGGTAGCATTCTCACCGGCGGCGAGGGACTGGAACGCCGGCTAGCCGGAAAATGAAAACGGGAGCTTTACTGCTAACCATGAAAATAGCGAAAAGCTCCGCTGCGGTCCAAGGAAGCGGGTGCCATAGCTTCTAAGGACTAATAAGAAGCTACCTTAGCGACGAGAAGCTTCAAAGATGGCCGGAGATGCTTGATCAAGGTGAAAGCTCGCCGGACTTGGAGAAGAAGGTTCGAAAATGACACCCTGAGCCATATGAGCGATACCAAAGTATCAAAATAGCTTCATAATGATCCACAGAAGCTATAAGAGCAAAGAATTGGAAAATGGAGCACTCACAGTGAGGAAGAAGATGACCAAATTGGCGAATTTGAACAAACCCCAAATTGGACAATTCACGAGAATCAAATCCAAAATTAAGTGAGGAAATGTTCAAGATAATAAATAGATAAGGTTAGGGCAAAGAAACATGAAGGAGGACCACTGGAACACCAAGAACACCAATGGAGCTTCACGGGTCAACAATGGCGGTTTGCCATTTTTGAGGTGTTAAGCTCCAATATTGGGAATGAAGCTTGATGGTGGTCTAAAGAAACTCCAGGAAGGGATTTGGGTGCTTATAAGGCCATGAAAGTGTTAGGGTTTGCACCACTCCTCTCTCGGGCGGCAAAACACAAAGCACCACGCACGGTAGACAAGGAAAAGAGGTGTAGACGTGCATTAGGGCATGGCCTAGCTCAATGTACCGCCCATACCTCTACACGTCGGCTATAGTGGCTTTAGGGAGCGAGAAATGACCTCACCATGCCTTGCACTGTTTTCGCACGGCGGGAGGTTGAAGATGACCAGCGCAAAAGCTCGGGCGATTCACAGCCGTTGGATGAGATGCGAACGGCTGAGATAGTGCCACGCCTACGGGCTTTAAAACACAACGGGGAGGATGCGAACCCTACGATTAGAAACGAACGGCTCAGATAGCTCCACGTTGCAAACTCTTATTTACAACGAAGGGGTACGCGAGCGTTGGATCTAAATCCAACGGCTCTAATTCAAAAATGCAACCGGAGGGTCCGAAGGGTTCGGGAAATCTCAGCGGTTGGATTGCGATCCAGCGGTTGAAAATCAATCTTGCAACCGGAAGGTCCGAATGGTTTCACGCGCGCGGGCCGTGCGATTTAGATCTAACGGTTGAGATTCACCGCGCGCTTTAAAGAGTGGCTCGGTGCATTTAGTTGACTGGACCAAGTCGGTTGGCTCAAGCCCGAGTCTGACTCGAACCCGAGTAACAGTAAAACCTAGTTTGACTTTGAAAAAAAAACAGAGGCTTTGAAAGATTTATTTGAGGTAGCAAATTAACTCCAAAAATTATGAAATTTTTACAGGAGCTTGCTAACTCAGATATCAACCTTGTGTAAAATTTTCGGAGGTTTTTATACTGTGAATAAATCTCCAAAAATTCTGCAAGGCTCTGTTTTAATGTTTGACTAAGAGTCAAACAGGTTTGACTGCCTCTAAAAATATTCAAACAATTTCTAAAAATTGTGAAAATTTTCAGAGGGGTCACATACCATCACAGAGACTTAGGGAAAATATTTTCAGAGGATGATCATAAGATTTGACAAGATTGTTTTTGGAATGCCAAGATTTGGATCAAAAGGACTTGTGACAATGTACTTCCATAATCCCTTGTACAAGAATTGTTTGGCACAACAGGAAATACATGATGTAAGAAAAAGTTTTAATTTCTACTGATTTTCTTACATTTGAAACACAAGCCCAAAATTGGGATGTTACAGGTGGGACTTCACATGCCCATACTGGAATTGATGGAACTTTAGACTCCACTCCCGTGGAGCTCCACTCCCGTGGACGGAACATGAACATGGATGCATTAATGAACGTAAGTATTATGACTAACATCATCTGCACACATATGAAAGAACATACACAAGAAACATAATCATTGGAACCTCTTGTATTCTTTAATCTCCACTCCCGTGGATATTCCACTCCCGTGGACAGAACATGAATATTGAAGCTTCTCTCATATCAAACAAAACACAACAGTAATCATCGAGCATCCAGTATTTACAAATCACACAAAAGTCAATGTACTTGCCTTCCGCGATGCGACGCGTTAGGAGTCAACGGCGGTGCTCCTAAACACGAAGCCTCTCCGCCTACACGTATGCTTGAAATAAGAACAACATATAACAGGGCGCTTTCAATAACGTTCTCTGGCGCCTTCCCGACGACCCACAATATCTAGCTTGTTCTAATCTAAAAGCAGTTACATCAACAATGAACTAGTTCGGACAGCAGCGAAAACACTCATAACTAATAACTGGGACCCAAACGAGGTGAGCCCAGATCCTACATAAATTTAACGAACATATCTACAACATTCCAGTTGACGAGATAACTCAAATCGGCCAAATTAATTTGCTAACACTAAATAAAACAATGAGCAGAATCTGTGCGAACAGCTAAGACATTAGAATTAAAACGACCATAACGTTTAGTCTACAACTCCGAATTGGGTGTTCTTTATCAATCTAAAAAGGTTATGAAATTATCTACAATAACCTAGTTGGGAGTAAACCCTGATTCGTCCATTAACATACACATATTTTAGAAGACAACTTAAAAGGTAATTCTCGTCAGAAATCTAGACAGCAGAAACTAAAACGATCATAACTTTTGATTCGTACATCAGAATCAAGTGTTCTTGGCGGACACCGAAAGCTAAGAACAACAATACCTACAAAACTCTAGGAGATGGACAACTCAAATTCGGCCTCTAAGATCACGAAACAGAGCATGCAACATACTTCGATGTAACCAAACTAACAGTGAAAACAATTCGATCCAATCAATCTATTCGAATTCGCATCTAATAAGAACATAGCAGCGAAGAACGCTCTTTGTTACCCTTGAAGACTCGTATGAGACTGCTGAATCCTTGAGGTTCTCCTCTCCCCACTTCCCTTTTCTTCTTCCTTAGCCGACGACAAAACTCGGGGCTCTCCCTTCTTCCTTGCTTCGCCAACGCAGGCAGCACCAATGGGGAGGAGGAGGTGGAGAAAATGGGAGGGAGAGGAGGGGTGGCGCATGGGGAAATGAGAGTGGCGGCTCTAGGGGGAGGAGGCACAAGGAGGGAGGAGTTCTAGGGTTTTCAGCCGCACCCCACATGGGCCTCCAAGGTTAAAGGCCCGAGGCCCAAGTTCGGAACGTTTCTTTTTGTGCAGCGAATACCTCGGAGGTCATAACTTTCTCTCCAAAACTCGGATGGAGTGATTCTTGTCTTCAAATTTAGCTAACTTATAGTAATTCAACTTCCTAGTTGTGGAGTTGTTCTGAAAATTCAGTCTTCATTATGAAATTTGCCTTGGAAGTTGACTCAGTTGCGGACCTTGATTCTCTGTACAGCCTGCCTTGCTGGGCCCATATCTCAAACCTCATAACTCCAAATTAGGTCAATGAGAACTCTAAATTGTACTATGAGAAACGATCTACAACTTTGTAGTTATAAGGTTTTCCAATCGAAGCCGTTCTAGTCACGAAAATCACGCTGCAAGATGATTACCGATTCTGTCCCGTTTCTTTGCGAGGCAAATAGGGAATCTCTCAATCTCCTTATTTTCTCTGTAACTAAACGGGATATTACACTTCCGCCACAGGAACTCCCGGTACTACCACACTACGGTAGTTCCGCGCAACATGTGCCGGTACAACCGACAAACTTGAGACAAGTACAAACTCGCTTTCAACAAAATAACTCAATTGCAAAATACATTTGCATATTGATGCCAGATGCACACAAGGTATGAAGGCAAGATTCTCAACAAGTTACAAAACACATTTGCACACTTTTAGAATCACACCACAAGGAGGTACATGAACTTAAGATATTTGCAAAACACATTCGCAAGCTACAGTCCCATGCTACAAGGATTTGATCATGACCCTCAACTATTTGCAAAACATATTTACAAATAGCAATATGCCAAGATGAGCTAGAGCAAACATAGTGAGCTATCAACACATGACTAACTCAAACTACTAGTCAAAGACCTCTCTTAATAGTACGACAAACTATACTAGCAATCCGGTCTCCCAACTAACCACCGAGACCGGTAAAAGACTAGGAACACATCCTTAGCCCTAGCTAACCATACCTTTGCCTTGAGCAACCACTTGAAGCTTGATGACGCACATCCTCGTTTCAAGTTCGGGTTCTTGACTTGATAATCTTCAACACATGATGATTTCCTTTGCTTCAGGATCTTGACATGATGCTCATCAACTCATGATGATATTCTTCATCTCGAGTCTTGATATGCACCAACACATGATGCATCCTTTGCTTGATCTTTATCAACTCATGATAGACCTTTTCTTGACTTGATGACAATCAACTCATGATGTCATCCAAAGTCTTCATCATCCTGGAACATAATCTATTCATCCAACTCATGGAAAATGTTAGTTCCACAATATGATTATCATTAACTACCACAACATACCATTAACTCATAATGGTTGGGACAAGATACCACAATCTTTCCCTCTTTGGTAATTGATGATAATTACTTCAATAACAAATAATTTGAATAGAGATACACATAACTATATATAAACTACACAGGTTATATATACCATGAGTATATACGAACTACAATTTGTATATACTAAATATGAGTGTATACAAACTACACAAGTTGTATATACTCATATGAACATATTAACTTCACAAGTTAAATATATTCAAAGATATATGAGCATCTATGAACTACACAAGTCTCATATGCTCTCATATACTCATATGAATATATTAACTACACAAGTTAAATATATTCAAGGATATGTCTCAAAGTAAACATTCTTAATATATGTGGAAAGAGAATATGGATCAATACAAATGAAACCACAAAATATAGAGTGAACTCTCCCTAAATGTGTGCATACACAAATATGTAATGGAAACATATGCACATATCCAGGTTAGCCTTTTTGGTGGAGTTTAACCTATATTTTGGATCTGAGAAATGCAACAAGATATAATAAGAAGCAGTAGAATGCATACCTCTTGTATTTTTATCTTTATATTCAACAGAGACTAAGCAACAGATAATCAATAGAATTGTTAGTCTCACAAATATATTAGTCATTGATGAATACACACCTGTTTGGATTTTTGCTTTTATATCCAAGCTGAGACTGTTTGGATTTTGCTTTTATATTCAAGCTGAGACTGTTTGGATTTTTGATTTTATATCCAAGGTGAGACTAAACATGATATAATAATAAGAGTGTTAATCTCACAAGTGCATTTGTCATTAATCACCAAAATACTCCATTAACACATAATGGCGGATCTAGATCCTTCAATTATTGATTGGGAATGACATTCGTATGCTGAAATCCATTAAAGCATCATTAAAAAAATAGTTTTTCTATAAAGGACCTTAGAGCGGCAGCATATATCTTAGGGATAAAGATCTATAGAGATAGATCAAGAAGGCTAATTAGATTAAGCCAAAGTACTTATATTGATAAGGTGTCGATTCGGTTCAGCATGCAGGATGCCAAGAAAGGGTTTTTGCATATGTCACATAGCATAAGTCTTAGCAAGAGTTAGTGTCCTTCGACCACTAATGAGCGAGACCGTATGAATGGTATTACATATGCTTCAGCCATTGGATCCATCATGTACGCCATGATATGTACTCGACCAGATGTATCACATGCTCTAAGTGTTACGAGTAGATACCAAGCTGATCCCGGTGAAGGTCACTAGACAGCTTTGAAAAATATTCCTAAGTACTTGAGAAAGACTAAGGATACGTTCCTAGTTTATGACGGTGATGAAGAACTCGTTGTAAATGGTTACACCGATGTAAGCTTTCAAATCGACAAAGATGATTATCGTTCGCAATCTAGTTTTGTATTTATTTTGAATGGAGGAGCAGTGAGCTAGAAAAGTTCCGAGCAAGAGACGATTGCTGATTCTACGACGAAGGCCGCGTACATTGCGGCTTCCGAAGCTGCGAAGGAAGGTGTTTAGATAAGGAATTTTATTGCTGAGTTGGGTATGATTCCGAGTGCCTCGATCCCAATGAATCTCTATTGTGACAATAATGGAGCCAATGCACAGGCTAAGGAGCCTAGATCCCATTAGAAGTCCAAGCATATACTCAGGCGTTACCATCTAATTCGCGAATTCATGGATAGAGGAGATGTTAAGATATGTAAAGCTCACACAGATTTAAATATTGCTGATTTGTTGACAAAGCCTCTCTACGGGGAGAGGTCTTGGAGAGGTCCGAGAGGTCCTGGAGAGGTCTTGGAGAGGTCCTAGAGGTCTGAGAGGTCCTGGAGGTCTCCAAACTGGTCGTAGACTGGTCGAAACTGGTTGTACACAGTTACGAGCTAGTCGTATGGAGATATGAACTGGTCGTAGACTAGTCGTACACTGTTATGAGCTAGTCGTAGACTGGTCGAGACTGGTCGTCGTAACTACACATGGACTGGTCATGACTGAATTTGAGCTGGTCGTAAATGATAAGGACCTGGTCATAGATCATATTGCATTAAGGTTCGTTCGATATATTCTTTGTGTGTTCGGGAATCGTTATGTGCTGCTAGATACCGCTAACGACTCATGGTCGGAAAAGAGTTTCTGAGTCACAACCGATCACACATGAACCTATAGGGTCAGACACTTAAAGGGCAAGGATTTGATTTGGATGGTGATTCGAATTCTTATAGGCCTCAAGTTCCTAATGGGTCTCAAGTTGGAGACCCGTTATGGATGCCTATAAATAGAGGGGGCGGTGGCATGGGGTTAAGTAAGCTTTTGAAGATTTCTGAAACCCTAATAGCTACGCCTTCCTCAACGACACTGCCGGTGCTAGCACTCCTACGTGTGGCATTCCTATCCCGTACGTGTGGATATCTTGAGGTGTTGTTGTGAAGCATCAGCACTAGGACGATCCGCAATTCGTGACGATCATCGGAGCAGGAGAAGAAGACGCACGGCAAGTACAACTACGTCTGCATCTACTCACTGCATCGACTCTACTTTCGCGACGAGTCGACGCTTCTAGTGGTAATCTCGTGGTCTATTACTAACAGAGGTCCTTGGTTGCACAGCAATTTTTTTGTTTTGTGCTCTCGTAGCTTTCTGCGATCCTTCAGTTTCATCATAATCAACACCTTGAATTTTTTTGAAACCCTTCGCGACCAGTTGTTCCTTATGAATGTGAACATTGCATCCATATCTATCTTTTTCTTAAAAATCCATTTGGACTCAATGGTTTTAACACCATCAGGTGCATCAACCAAGTTCCAAATTTGATTGTCATACATGGACTTTATCTCGAATCTCATGGCCTCAAGCCATGACTCATAGTCTGGGTCCACCATCGCTTTCGAATAAGTCTTAGGCTTATCATTATTCAATAATAAAACGTCATGCCCATACCTTATATGCAATTGACGTAGCCTTTTCGATCTACGTGGGGCTAATGCTTTCTCTACAAGTTCAACAACATTTTGTTCATCCGGTAGAAGTTCAGTGGGAGTTAAAACATTTTCAGATGGTTCCTGAATTTCTTCGAGTTGCACCTTGCTCCCACTAACTCCTTTGGAAAGAAACTCTGATACGGGGGAGACCCGATCTTCTCAGTAAGGAACCCTGGATAGTTGATGCGAAGTAGACGATGTCGCTAGCTGAACACTCGCGCCAATGCAAGAACCCTCAACTCTTCGGAATACGCCCAAAACACATCGGATAGTTATTCGTCGCGAGACCACGAACGACGAATGTCAAGTCCCTAATTCCCAATGGAACGACGGCTTGACCTTGAATTGCAGAACAAAACAATGGATCACCTAATTCTCTCTCAAAGTCCTCGCATGAACTCTGGTGTCGAAAGAACAAGCAATAACTATGTTTCAATCTTATGCATAAACTGGTCTCCTGGATACAAGGGAGGGGCAAGGGTACTTAAGGCGCCCTCCACGACTCACACACTGCCTAGGGCCGGCCACACATGCCGAATCAAACTCCAATTCGGCTAATACCCAAAAACACACAAAAGGAAAACCTAACTTAAATCCGTCACATTGTTTCGGCCATAGCGGTGCGACCATAAGTCTTCTAAAGCTGGGGCCAAAACCATTGTGTGGGCCTTGGAATAAGCTTTCAAACAAGTCCAAGAACACTGCAATCGGACTCCGTATGCAAAAGTTATGGCCTTTTTATTATAGCCCTATTGGGCTGTCCCGAACCGAATCCGAATTGAATTCTGAGTTGATTCCGAGATGAATTTCGGTTGGACTTGTACAAGATCCGAATTGGGCTTGAATTCTTGGGCCTTTCTCTCCTTGGTTGACCCACGTGAGCTTCTCCTCCATTGCTTTGGCTTCGGCCTCCCTCTCGGTTCTAAAGGCTTCACAATGTTCAACCCTGAGAATGCACAAAACATTTGCATGTGGTAGTACCCCATTCTCATCAATGACAATAGAAGATTCATTAAGAAACAAAAGCACCTGTTGATTTAGAAGTTTAGCTCTTGCTCTCGTCAGTGGACCAATATGCACTTCTGTACTTGAATTATTTGTAGCGTTACGTATGGCGTCCACCTCAGTATGTGTATCACCACCAATAGGGAAAGATGTATAAGTGTTAGGGATGCCCTCATCAAACTCTTTCTCCAAGAAGACACCATTACGGGCAACAAATACTTTGTTATCATCCCGCTTATAAAAGTAATATCCTTTAGTTTCCTTTGGGTGTGAGTTTGTCAGATGTCAAACGTTTAACATACGCCTCACAACCCCATATCATGAGAAAAGACAATCCAGGACCCTTCACAGTCCATATCTCATATGATGTCGTTTCTACAGTTTTTGATGAAACCCTATTGAAAGTGAAAGCAGTTGTTTCTAGAGCGTATCACCAGAATTGCAATGGAAGATCAGATTGGCTCATCATTGATGAACCATGTCCAACAATGTTCGGTTTTATCGTTCAGACACCCTATTCCATTGAGGCGTTCCCAGCGGAGTAAGTTGTGGAATAATTCCACATTTTTTTAGATGATCACCAAACTCATAGCTCAAATATTCACCTCCACGATCAGATCGTAGACATTTGATTGTCTTGCCAAGTTGATTTTGCACTTCATTATGAAATTCTTTGAACTTTTCAAAGGATTCCGACTTATGTCTCATCAAATAGACATAGCCATATCTACCGAAATCATCAGTAAAAGTTATGAAGTACTGAAAACCACCTCTGGTCGGAGTGCTCATTGGTCCACATACATCCGAATGTATTACAACCAGTAGATCACCCGCCCTCTCACCTCTGGTCGTGAAGGGTGCCTTTGTCATCTTACCAAGTAAACAAGATTCACATGTTTCAAATGATTCGAAATCAAATGAGTATAGAAGACCATCTTTATGGAGCTTCATCATGTGTTTCTCATTTATATGACCTAAACGATAATGCCAAATAAAAGTGGGATTCACATAATTGGGTCGAAGTCTCTTAGCATTAATGTTATAGATGGGCTCATCCTCAAGATTCAAAACATACAATCCATTCACCAATGAAGCATGGCCATAAAGCATATCTTCAAAATAAATTGAACAACAATTGTTTTTTATTTTGAACTCATAACCTTCTGTTCCTAAACATGAAGCAAAAATAATATTTTTGCTTAAGGCTGGAACATAATAACAATTATTTAGTTCCATAACTAATCCTGAGGGTAAAGCTAATGGTAAAGTGCCAATAGCTAATGCAGTAACTCTTGCTCCATTGCCCACGCGAAGATCAACATCTCCTCTTGCCAAACATCTACAACTTATCAATCACTACATCGAATTCCAAATATGAGCAACCGATCCGCTATCAAATACCTAAGAACTGGTCGGAGAAGTGACAAGATTAATTTGTATAACATTTATACCTGAACTGGAAGTCTTACTTCCTTTGTTCTTTTTCATCTCTACTAAGAACTTCTTGCAATTTCTCTTCCAATGCCCAGTCTCATGATAATGGTAACATTCTGTGTTAATCTTAGGACCTAGCTTAAGCTTCTTAAGCTTAGCTTTGAGGCTCTCGATCTCATCTTGAGTCTTTCCTTTGCATTTAACCTTTCCCGACTTACCCTTCTTCTTGAAGGTGTAGTCTTTTGAACCATCATCACATGATTAGAACTTTTCTTGATGCTCTCCTCAACACCTTTAAGCATGTCATGCAACTCGGTCATTGACTTCTCCAAGCCATTCATATGAAAATTCAATATGACAGTTCAAAGCTCGCAGTGAGCGATTGGAGAATCACATCAGTAGCCAACTCTTGGCTAACGAAAAACCAAGCTTTTCTAAGCTCTCAATGAGATCAATCATTTTGATCACATGAGGACTGACTGGGTTGCCTTCTGACGGCCTACAAGAAAACAATGCCTTAGAGGTATTAAACCTCTCTGCCCTTGCTTGATCCTGAAATATACCCTTCAAACTCACAATCATATTATAAGTATCCGTGGTCTCATATTACTTCTGAAGCTCAGAGTTTATGGTAGCAAGCATTAGGCAGTGCACATTGACTGCGTCATTGCAATGCTTCCCATAAACATTCTTTTCAGCACGAGGTTCCTCGGGATAGGGACCCTCTAGAATATATTCTTTCTTTTCTTGTTTGAGAACAATTCTCTAATTACGAAACCAGTCAATGAAATTTGAACCATTCATCTACGACTCCTCAACCAAGTAAGTTATTTTCACTTGAAGTTTGGGGGGGCTAGATGACGAGGATTTGATAATCCTCATTTTATTATTCCTTAATCATGTAATATGACGTCACATGGTATACCCCTTAATGTTATAAGGGAGGAGTAAGTTAGGTGGTCGTAAGCTCTTCTACAACCACCCCTATAGTCGTAAGTATTTCTACGACTACCATATAATCGTAAGTCCTGCTACGATTACGTCCAGTCGTAAGTCTTTCTACGACCAGTACCCAGTCGTAAGCTTTTTCTACGACTACCCCTAGTCGTAAACTCTGCTACGACCAGCCCTGCTACGACTTCCTCACAATTAACTGGGTCCACTCGTTAGAAGGCCCTATTTATTGGTGAGGATCTGAGCAATCAAGATACGTAGTTATACCTAAAATAACTACAGATAATTCTCTATTATCTCTGATTGGTAACCGTTGGACAGCATGGGAGGTTACTACTCCAGTAATTACTCTCATTATTACGTAATAATGAGCGCCTAATTGACCGGGAACGACAACCGCCCCTACAGCATAGTATAAATAGGTGTCTCTTGGGGATAATGGGAGGAGGCTCTTTTTTGAGAGACAGTCAGTAGCAGTATTAGCGCAAGCCTTTTCACTAATTGTAATCAGGATACCCAAATACATTACACACAGGAGTAGGGTTGTTATTCTCATTGGAGAAGGCCCGAACCTGTATAAAAATTCCCGTATCTCCTTTGTCTGTGTGATCAATTGTGGAGACCCCCCGAATCAAATAATCTTTACGTAAGATCGGTTCTAAAACACCGACAGGCCATATAATTCACACCAACCCTGCAAAAATGAGTTATGCATATAATCCAATTCTATCGGACGACATGAACACATACTACTATACAACACGGCTACGATCACGTCGGTCCCATTGGTCGAGGGCAGCGCTCTTGGAAAATTTTCCCGAGACATGAATCTTATTCACGTAACCAAGTCTTGGAAATCACCAGATTAATCATGTTAACCCTATTTCGAACCAATCTGAACCGGTAGTAGTATCATGCAATGTGATCGTGAACAAGCGCAAAAGACCATCAAGTCCTTTTAGCTCATACCTCCTCGCAAGACCCATCTACTACTACCGAACAATGATCGATCTTATCAACTAGTGCCTAGGTCGTTCCATCCATATGAACCGATCTAGGTTACCAGACCAAACCAGCAATAGATCCAATCTACTACTGCCACATATCTAGTACATGCAAGCAATCCAGATCAAAAACTACGCAGGATGGCTCTAATACCATTGAAAGGATACGGGTAGGCTACGATAGCAATAATTTAAAAATTCTACCACGTAAACCAGAAAGTCAAGCAAATAAATGATCACAGATCGTTACCAGCAGACATGTAGTGCAGCAGAAGAAGAGTCAGAGCGACTGGTCCAACGAAGAGCGCATCGATGAAGTGATCAATTGTGGAGACCCCCCGAATCAAATAATCTTTACGTAAGATCGGTTCTAAAACACCGACAGTTGGCGCCGACCGTGGGGATCTTCTGGTAATTCCTTATCAACAATTCTTTCTTTTCTCTTTGATGCTACCATGGCAGGAGAATGGAACGAGGAGAATTGGTTCGACTTGGCCGATTACGCAGACATCGACATGGATGCTGGTTTCGACTACGAGCCGAGTATCGAATCATCTGATGGTATTGCCGCCTTTGGAGATCTTCTATCAGATCTCGGAGATTGCATCACCGACGGAGTTCAGGAGGGATCCTTATCCCCCACAACAGTACGCTCAGCTGAGGAACCAGCTTCCTCAGGGGGCAAGGGTCAACACGACCACCAACAGGGCTGCCCCAGGACAGATTCGCAACACGACGAGAGTCTTTCCTCCAAGTGTTCGAGTCCCCCTAAGGCAGTACGACTTGGCGAGGCAGGTTTTGGAAGTCATCATTCCAGAGCTCCATCGACATCTGATGGTCCTCTTTCTCCGGATAATTCCGCAGAGAAGAGGATCAAACACAATGTTCCTCCAAGTCCAACCGTCCCGTTGCAGGACGCACCCGCAGACGAAGTGATAGGGGAGGCCCGATCTTCTCAGTGAGGAACCGTGGATAGTTGATGCGAAGTAGACGATGTCGCTAGCTGAACACTCGTGCCAATGCACGAACCCTCAACTCTTCGGAATACGCCCAAAACACACCGGGTAGTTGTTCGTCGCGAGACCACGAACGATTTAACGCCAAGTCCCCAATTCCCAATGGAGCGACGGCTTGACCTGGATTGCGAGAACAAAACAATAGATCGCCTAATTCTCTCTCAAAGTCCTCGCATGAACTCTGGTGTCGAAAGAACAAGCAATAGCTATGTTTCAATCTTATGCATAAACTGGTCTAATGGACACAAAGGAGGGGCAAGGGTACTTAAGGTGCCCTCCACGACTCACGCACGGCCTAGGGCCGGCTACACACGCTGAATCAAACTCTAATTCGGCTAAGACCCAAAAAACACACAAAAAGGTAAACCTAACTTAAATCCGTCACATTATTTCGGTCATAGCGGCGCGACCGTACGTCTTCTGAAGTTGGGGCCATACCCATTGTGTGGGCCTTGGAATAAGCTTTCAAACAAGTCCAAGAACACCCCAATCGGACTCCGTATGCAAAAGTTATGGCCTTTTTATTACAGCTCTGTTGGGCTGCCCCGAACCGAATCCGAATTGAATTCTGAGTTGATTCCGAGATGAATTTCGGTTGGGCTTGTGGAGGATCCGAATTGGATTTGAATTCTTGGGCCTTTCTCCTCTTGGTTGACCCACGTGAGCTTCTCCTCCATTGCTTTGGCTCCGCCTCCTCTCATCCTCTCGGTTCCAAAGGCCTCACAATGTTCAAACTCGAGAATGTACAAAACATTTGCATGAGGTAGTACCCAATTCTCATCAATGAAAATAGAAGATTCATTAAGAAACAAAAGCACTGTTGATTTAGAAGTTTAGCTCTTGCTCTAGTCGGTGGACCAACATGCACTTCAGCACTTGTATTATTTGTAGCTTCACTTATGGCGTCCATCTCGGTATGTGCATGACCACCAATAGGGAAAGATGTATCAGTGTTAGGGATGCCCTCATCATCCTCCCCCTCTTGAAAAGGCGTTGTCCTCGACGCTGGATCGTCACCACCAAAGAAAGGTGATAAATCAGCGACATTGAACGTAGAGCTCACACCATAGTCATCGCCGGAAAGCTCTATCTTGTAGGCATTGTCGCTGATCTTCGCAAGCACCTTGAAAGGTCCATCACCTCGCGGCAAAGCAATTTGGACTTGCGGCGCTCGAAAACGATCCTTGCGATAAGTGTACCCAAACCAAATCACCGTTGAAAAATCATCTTCTTCCTCTTCTTGTTCGCCTTCTCAAAGATAGGACTTGACCTTGCGCTCTATCTCTTCTTTTGTTTTTAGATGCAATTTCTTCACATATTCAGCTCGCTTAGACGCCTCCATATGAACACAAGTCTTGACTTGGAAGTGGCGACAAATCAAGCGGCGTAAAGGTTTGAAGCCATACACCACCTCAAAAGGGCACAACTACGTAGTGGAGTGCACGACCGATTATAAGCGAATTCCACGTCGGCAAACAATCCTCCCACTCACGCAGTTCTTCTTGATCATAGTCCGAGTAGCATCGAAAGTGTGCGGTTCACCACCTCCGTTTGACCATCGGTTTGGGGATGACAAGTTGTGCCAATAACAACCGTCCCGCTTACTACCAAAGCGTCTTCCGAGTAGCTCATGAACTTCACGTCGCGATCCGACACAATAGTGCGTGGCACGCCATGTAGCCTCACAATCTCCCTGAAAAACAAGTTAGCAATATGCGACGCATCATCGCTCTTGTGGCACGGAATAAAGTGTGCCATCTTCGAAAAACGATCCACAACGACAAAATCAGAATCGCTCCCCCTCTTAGTCCTAGGCAGTCCTAAAACAAAATCCATACTAATATCCTCCCATGGTGCATTGGGAACAGGTAGAGGGGTTTACAAACCGTGTGGATTCAACTTCGATTTCGCTTTGTGGCAATGTGAGGACCCCGGTTTATTCGGCTTGTACTGTTTAACCATCCACTTGGTCCTAACAGTACAAATCAAATAAACCAAGCCTCGAGATATGTATACTTCCCAATGCGCAGATACACACCCGTTACAAAATCATGCATCAATTCCATTCATACACATAGAGCCGAAATAAAAGCAACAAATGAAAGACATAGATAATATAAAGAGAGTTATTACAAAGAGAGGCCGACTAGCCAAATAACACATAAGCAACTAACTTAAACAATGGAAGCAAAATGGCCATAAGATGGCGATAAACAAAAGCCAATCGGCGTGCCTTTACCCACAAGGCAACCAACCGGATCGCCAAGCTAATCGTCCCAAACAACAAGAACACACCACAAAAGGGAGGCCCTTGGGGCTCACCTTCTTCCTCTGCAACAATTAATATTAAGCAAAGCGGATGAGTACAAAACTTGTTTTTGTACTGCAAGATCGACGTGTGAGATAACGTAACTATAATTAACTACATGCAAGCTTTATTTAAGTGGATGAGGCTCGACTTATTTTCAGCATAAAGCAAGTTTTCATTTGCAATAGGGTAATAGATTCAAAGCAAGTTTGCAATTAACTTTTATTGTTCAAATAAAAGAGAGACAATTATAGCAATAGATAAATGACAACACCAACCTAGAAGTGACTAACCCATAGCCACCACAACAATAGCATGAAGTACCCCTTCATACCACCCATGTCAAGTTTAAGTTTTTAAAAGGTTGTAGTCTAGTTCTTGCACGACCTTACCAAGCATGTCCATAACCTAGGACGAGGCTATTCGAATAGTTTTAACCTGCAGGTGTACCAATGTACCCACAGGATAGACCGCCTTTCCACCGACCACGGTTAGCACACTTCCTTTGGTATGCGCATGGCTAAGTCTAACAAGACGCTTTCCAATGGACGATGCTAATTAAGAGCCAGCAACCCACGTGAGAAGGACACATTAGACAACCTAACCGGTCTGCTAATGCTCCCCTCCAAAACACACACACAAGAACACACCCACCGACCAGCTCATAATTAACACCTCCCAAAGTACTTAGTCAAGAGAGGTTCCATATCCCCCTCGTGTGGTTAGCACGCAATAAGCGCTTGGCTTAGTGACACAAGTAACTCGGTCCTGGGGACTTAGGCACCATTCCAACACACCCAACGATCACATCAACATACCATTGTGCCCAAGTCAAGATATAGTTTTGTTTTCGGTTTTTGATTTGTAAATCAATAAAACACAAGGGTTGGACATAATGGAGTAGTATAAGTAGTTGTGTGATCAAGATCACCGACTAAGTCGATGATCGCCCAATACTACCGATAACTAGGCATGGCTAAGCAATATTCATTCGTAATCTACTAAGTGATAAGAGTTCATCCATCGAACTCTAACCACAGCAAATAACCTAGGCTCAGGTAGTAGAGGGTAACCATTTACCTACAGATTATGCAACTAGAGGTCTAACTAATCAATTTAACAACAAAATAGCAATGCATACATAGAAGTTAAACAAAATATTAGACTTTTAAAAGTAATGGGATCAATGGGAAATGATCAAACTGCTTGCCTGCTTGTTGTTGCTCAAATTGTTGCGGAGGGTCGTTCTCGGGGTTACCGCAAATGTCGAAGCCTAAGCGAAAGAGCGAAAACAACCAATAAGACGAGCAACACTAAAACGAAAGAGCAAGCAAAAATTATCCAAATGCGATTTAAATTTATACACAAGGTAGAATACGAATATACCTAGACATAGAAACTGGAAAAACTTAATTTGGATTTGTGGTGCAAAAGATATTCCCTAAAAACCTATTTTCGGCCATAATTAGCACTGTAGCAAAAATATTTTCTAGAAAGATTTTGAAGCTAAAACTTTTATGGTGGCTACCTACTGGTGTGGTGATAACCCATATAAAATTTCAGGTCATTTGGAGTTACAACGAATTAGTTTTGATTTTTCTAAGTTCTAAAACTAGGACATCATTTATATCAGTAGCAAAGACCACTAGCAAACTGGTTCTTCACTAAAGTTCATCCCTAAAGGAAATTAACAAAATTTAGTTCGCTCTATTTGGATTTACAGAGAACAAGTTATGGATTTTCTAAGTTTTTATAGCATTTTTGGAATATTTAATAAAGGCTGAAAAGGCTAAAATCGATTCCCAACATTTCTGGTTCTTAACAGGGCCTGGAAACATTTCTAGATTAATCTCTAGCCTAAAAGAAAATTAACACTCATCAAATCACCCAAAAAGGATCTATAATGAAAAAGATATGAATTTCTAAAGTTTTAACAACATTTTTCAGTAGAAAGATAAAGCTCACCGAGGAATTTTATATCCCTCAACCGAAAAGAAAAGGCGTGGCTCAACGTGGGCCGCTGATTAAAGATCCGACGCCCACGCGCGGCCGACTCAACATGCGCGCGCGCCGCCGTTGGATTTGATTCCAACGGTCCGGATCATGTGACCTTCTGGACGGTCAATTGCTCGCACAACCCGGACCGTTGATCAAGCGATGAAGGGTGGGATTGAGGAGCCTTTGGGCCCAATTGCTCCCACGATCCCGCCACGCATCCAATATCGAACTACCGAGGTTGATTGGGCGGTTATGATTTGAACAGGCTATCGACAATAGGGCCCACCGTCACGACGCAAGTCACATGCCGGTTTAAACACACGCGCATGGGGGTTTTGAGGATGGCGGGCCACAGTCGTTGATCGAGGAGGTGGGTTTAGGACAGCTAATGATTACTAACCCATGATTAACAATGATTAGCATTAATGAACGTCATTCACGTGTCCGAAGCGACATTACGGCACTGCCGCTGGTCCGACAACAAAACCGAGGGCACCCTCGCTTGTCGCCGCGACCCAAGCACGGCGGCGGGAGCTAAGTGCCAAAATGGAACCGCATAGCATTGCGCACCCATCGGGACCATCCACACCATCGGTGTCCCGAGCGGCTAGCCGACGATGAGCGGGCGACCAAAACGGCGAAATGCATAATGACCAAAGCTCGCAATAAACCATTCCAAATGGGTGCCCAAGCTTCTAGGGGCTACTAGAAGGGTACCTGAGCACGGGTGGAGCTCGGAGGTGGTCGAGGTGGCTCCGGCGACGAAGAACGGCGTCGGCACCGAAGGAGAAGAAGTGAAGATGACGACCTGAGCAACCAGGGTGAGACCGGGTCATCACTACTGACTCCACAAGAGCCATATATGCTTCCCGAGCAAAGAATTAGGAAATGAAGCTTCTTCCGCGGTGAGGAAGAAGGGGTGCTCACGTCAAAAGAGGAAATCCCCAAAATTGAGCTGCTCTGTGCAAAGCAACTACAATTAAGTTAGGGTTTTGCTCCAGAAGTGAGGACACAAACCAAGCAAAGAAGGGAAGAAAAGCCACTGGAGCGCGGGTTGCACCGAGGAGCTCCCAGCTCAACAATGGCGGCCGAAAGGGTTCTGGAGATTTGGGCTCAAGCAAGCAAAGAGAGTGCAAGCTGGAGCTCAAGGGGGTGTAAAGAAAGCTACTGAAGGTCTTGAGGGGCTTAAGTAGCCGAGGGGACGAACAGAGTAACAAGCACATGCCCATGGGTGGACTTCGGTCCACAGCAGCGTGCGGTCGCTCGGAGCGACGGGAGCAGGTAAGCTCGACGACTCTGAGGGCGGTGCACTGACGGGCATTTAATGCGCCGCAGAGAGAGCCGTTTAAAGGGCTCAAGGAGGTGACAAGGCACCCCCTCTCTCTCACTGCCATGGCGTCTGTGCACGCACGCGGCGGAAGGAGGAAGATGACCGGCACAGGTGGCCCCACCGGTCGCGACACAAAGTGGTTCGAGCCCAAAGCGTTTTAGTGGGTTGAGCCCAACCTCATTAGATGCTGGCGCGGATGAGATTTGAACGCCACGATCGATCGCTATTCATAAAGACCGAAGTGAACCGACACGGTCCGCGGCGGTTGGATCGTAATCCAACGGTGAGAATCGATGGCAACCGGAGTTGTCCGAATGCTTACGAATGAGAGCCGTTCGATGGAAATCCAACGGTGATAGCGCACACGCGTTGAACCGCGCGCGCGCGTTAGTTGGCTTTCAGGTCGAGTCAAGTGACTCGAGCCCGAGCCCGACTCGAGTCCAATGAACAGTACAAACCAGTTAGGGTTTGATTTTAAACCTGAAACTTTAGGGATTTAATTGAGGTATCAGATCATCTCCAAAATTTATGAAATTTTAACTGGAGGTTCCTGATCTTAGGGTTAACCTTTCATAAAATTTCCAGAGGTTTTGTGCACTGGAATTTTCTCAAGAAATTCCAGAAGGTTAAAACAGAGGTTTGACCAAGGTTTGACTTGCCTCTAAAATATTTCAAATAATTTCCAAAAATTATGAAATAATTCAGAGGTGTTACCAAGCAACCTTAGAACCAGGGAAAATTATTTCCAAGGGTTTGACAAAAGATTTGACCAAGGAGGTTGTTGACTTGATAAATGAGGCTTTTGATTTTTAATTTCCCAAAATTCCTTTACAAGAATTTCAGAAAAGTTTCAAGAGTAAAAGGGTGTAAGAAAAGTTTTAATTTACCCTCAATTTCTTACATTTGAAACACAAGCCAAAATGGGGATGTTACAGGCAAGTAATGCATCGTTGCACATACCTCTCCACATCTCGCCTCATCTTAGGCCAATAAAAGTGATCGCTCAGCATAGACAACGTCTTCTCACGTCCAAAATGTCCCATCAATCCACCTGCATGTGATTCCTGCAGTAATAACAAACGCACGGAGGATTCTGGAACGCATAATTTGTTAGTGCGAAACAAAACCCATCATGGATGTGAAATTTATCCCAGCCTTTTCCTCTTTGCAATGTGCGTAAGGAACGGAAAAATCATGGTCATGAGCATATAAATCACGCAAACTCTCTAAACCAGAACTTGCACTCCTAATTGAGTTAAAGCACACTTTTCCTAGAAAGAGCATCAGCTACCACATTTTCCTTTCCCTTCTTGTATTTCACAATGTAAGGAAACGACTCAATGAATTCGACCCATTTGGCATGTCTACGGTTCAGATTTGCTTGGCCTTTTAAATACTTCAATGCCTCTGATCGTAATGAATAATAAACTCTTTAGGCAATAAATAGTGTTGCCAAGTTTCTAACGCATGCACTAACGCATAAAGCTCTTTGTCATAGACCGGATAATTCAATTGAGCACCATTCAGTTTCTCACTAAAATAAGCTACCGGTCTACCCTCTTGCATTAAAACACCACCAATACCCAATCCACTAGCACCACACTCAATTTCAAAAATTTAGTGAAATCGAGTAAAACAAGCAACGGTGCTTGATCAAAGCGTTTCTTAAGTTCAGCAAAAGTATTGTCTTGTGCTACCCCACACAAATTCAACACCCTTTTAGTAAGTTCATTCAAAGGCGCAATGACGGTGCTAAAATCCTTCACAAAGCGCCGATAAAAACCAATGAGACCATGAAAGCTTCTAATCGACTTACGTTCACGGAGTTGGCCAATTTTTAATCGCTTGGTTTAGACTCATCTACTTCAACTCCACAATGCGAAACAACATAGCCTAAAAAGATGACACGATCTTTGCAAAAGTGCACTTCTAAGTTCCCAAATAACCTAGCCTCACGCAAAACTTGCGAACTTGTCTAAGATGGTCTATGTGTTCAGATTCGATCATCAGAAATCAAAATATCATCAAAGTACACAACCACAAATTTACCAATCAAATGCCTTAAAACATGATTCATTAAGCGCATGAAAGTACTAGGTGCATTAGTTAAACCAAAAGGCATGACTAACCACTCATACAACCCAAATTTTGTTTTAAATGCTGTTTGCACTCATCCCCTTCATGCATCCTAATTTGATGGTAACCATCTTGCAAAAATCTATCTTAGAGAAATAACAACACCACTCAATTCGTCTAGCATATCATCTAAGCGAGGTATAGGATGACGATATCGAATTGTGATATTATTAATCGCTCAACAATCTCACATACGCCATGAACCATCTTTCTTAGGAACTAAAATAACGAGAACAAGACAAGGGCTTAAGCTTTCACGTACATACCCTTTGGAGAGAAGCTCTTGTACTTGTTTCGAATTTCCTTTGTTTCCTCGGGATTGGTGCGATGCGGTGGTCGGTTCGACGGCGACGCTCCGGAATCAAGTCGATCTTATGTTCTATCCCACAGTTGGTGGTAGCCCACCGGTACCTTGGCCGGAAAGACGTCATTGAAGTCCCGCAAAATACAAGCAACACCACTAGGAAGAGAAGACAAGTTGTTAGTCGAAAGCAAGGCGTCTTTGTACAACAAGACAAAGTGCACCAAATGGGATCTTCGCTGAATTCTCTCATCTACGATTTGGTGGCTAACATCACTAAATTCTTCTCTCGCTCTTTGGCGCCTCTCGACGTGCATCTCAATTTTACGCATCGAAGAATTCACAATGCTGCTATGTGTAAGCGGCTTCAAGATGATATCCATATTGTTCCATCGAAATGTGTAGCGATTTGTACGCCCATCGTGAGCAATGAACGGTCATATTGCCATGGCCGTCCCAAGAGCAAGTGACACACCGTCATAGGCACTACATCGCAGTCCACAGTGTCGGTGTACTTTCCAATAGAAAACGTCACACGCACCATATAGTTCACCTTCACTTCCTCTTTGGCGCTCAACCATTGCACAAGATAAGTTCGTGGATGCGGCAAGTACTTCAAACCCAACTTATGACACATATCCTTGCTGGCCAAATTGTGACAACTCCCACCATCAATAATCACTTTGCACACCTTACCCTTATCAAGTTTTTCCCAAGTCTGAAATAAATTGCACCGCTGCTCGAGTGACGCTGATGGCATCACACTAAGCACCTTGGGTGTGCAAACAATAGAATACTGCTCAGTGTTAGGGAACTCAGGATCGCACTCACATTGCTCTATGTGATCGGTGTGCAAGACTGGCTGTACATCAGGCGACTCATCATTGCTAGCTGAAACATAACCGCCATCTTCGGTGATAAGCATAGTTTTGACATTTGGGCAGTCTCTCTGAAAATGGCCAACACCCTTGCACTTGTGGCAAATGATGTCACATGAACGTCCTATTGACCCCATAGACGAGGTCGCACTAGCAGCGGGTGCCGCAGGTCGACGCACCAGTGATGGTGTACTCTCCAGCTTCTTACTTGCGGAACTACGCATTGCGGAATTGCTTCCACCGAGGGTGCTCTGTTTGGTAGCTATTGTTATATGGCTGTCGGTGGGTGAAGAACGTGAGCGAGCAGTGAATCGTCGTCTTCAATCACTTGTCGCCGGCCGCGGCTTGGTGCGAGCAACTCAATCATATCATTATAGGGATGGTGATTGACAATGCGCTTGACGAAAGATGATTCATGCCGACTAGAAATCTCGCCATCGTCATTTCTTCATTCTCGCGGACATCTGCATGTATCATGATAGTCTCCATGTCCTTATGATATTCATCAATTGATCTCATACCTTGTCGCACTGTCAACTTCTCAAATAGTGAGCGCTTGTAGTGGCGAGGTACAAGCGTGCCCGCAAATCTTCCTTCATCTGCTCCCGGTGATGTCGGCAACTCATGGCGCTCCATGCGCTTACGGATGAACCGCTCCCACCAATGTGTGGCATAATCATCCAAGCCATTGGGCGCAAGCAACAGACTTCTTCTCATTGGAATAGTTGTTCATCCAAACAACTTATCAACTTTCGGCTCCCAAGTGAGGTATTGTTCGACATCCGTACCACCTAAAATATAGGAAGAGTAAATTTGGGCTTAGCGACAAAATCCTCGGCGTGCGTGTGTCGAGGACGCTGCACGTTGTTGCGGTGGTGGCGCTGTCGGTCATCGTCATCGACGGGGAAATCGTCATCCCATTGCTCGACCTCATCAACCCAGCTACGAGGTGCATGATGCACACCTCCTCCGTGGACACCCTGGCCGTCGTTGCCTCGGCCACGCCCATGTGCCTGAGGGCGTGCCGCGGCTGCCATCCCGACATTTGGCGGCACCGCCATGCGCCGCGCCTGCCGCTGGCGTCGCTCCTCATCCACACGAATAGCACGCTCCTCCTCGGTATCATTACGCAAAAGCGGCCGGGGCGTGCACACTTGTGTCATCACCTTGCGGCCCACGCAGGTTGTGTTGTGCGAACATGACGCGTAGCTCCAGGAAGTTATTGTTGATGGCCGTACGTAATTGTGTGACCTCCTCCCCGAGAGTGTTCAGTCCAGTCTGAACTTCCCCGAGCTCATCGCGCATGCCATTGTCACCATCATGAAGTTGTTTTTGTAGTATCTCGCGCAACCGAGTGTACTCTGTCCACGTAACCGGCGCCTCCGGATTAGGTGGATCCTCCTCGTGACCTGACATGGCAACAACTCACAAACAAGAAACGAGGTTATATCTGGGTTAGTAAAACAAAAGCTCTCTACTACGCTCGCAACTCACCGCACGAAAACAAGGCAAGCTACTGTTCCAAAGTGAATCAAGGACGGTAAATCGGCGATTGTGACAATAACGACCTTAACCCGTGTAATGTATGAGCGTAACCAAGAGCAAGGAGTACACAAGCGGGTGTAGGTGGAGCTTGGACGGTATGTGTATATCCTATGCAACTGATATTCAAGGTATTGTAAAGCTAAGTAATGATCCAAGCTAGAGTATTTTGCCTATGTGCTGATCCAAAAGGTTTAAGTGAAAGTGTATGAACGCACACGCAAAGATAAATGAGACTTAATGCAAACAAAGGAATGAGCTCAAGCGGAAACAGAGATAAAACAAGCTCGTTTTGCACCAAGTACAAGGATAGACGCTAGCCAATTGCAACAAAATATACAAGGGCACAAGATTCTTTGAAAGAAAATTGAAAAACACAAACCAAACTATGACCCGATCAGTAGCGGCCCAAATTAGGCGCGGATCAACTCGTAAAGGATCTTTGTCTTCACGGAAACCTTAGAATCACTTGTAGAGGGTGCTGTGTCAATTTTGAGCGGTTCGAGAAACTTTAATTTTTCTCGGTTTGCGGGCCATTTTGAGGCCCTAAGCGACCTTTTGGGGTCGGTTGCTGCTTGCAGTGCGATGGCTTACGCGGATCTAAAATCCCAGTTTTCCAGACTTCTTTTTGGCTCTATTTTCCGTTTCCTTTCCAACGGATCAAGAAACGCTCAATCGGAGGTCGTATGCAAAAGTTAGCTTTTAAAATTTTTTAATGTCGCGGCTCTTTCTATATCATTTGCCTTTTGCTCTTCTCGTTCTCTCTTATTTCAAAGGTCGAATGTATTTTGTGCTACTCGTGTTTTGCGTAATGTCCACAATTCAAGACAAAGTGTAAACAAAGTTCAATGAGCGACCCAAAGCAATATCAATAGCTAGTCTCAAGATGAAAGGATATATAAAGATACCAAATGTGGTTCAGCCGGTGATGATGTCGTGGCCGAAGCACAAGATGGAGCAATTGGACTCGGATTAAGTTTGAGCTAGAGGTTGATCTGAACGCTAGTCCCACCAAGGAGTTCGGATAAGGAAACAACACCGTTTGGATTCTGATTTTGGGTGCTAATTGAGGAGTTCAATCGGCAATTTTCGACAAAGATTAAGCTACGCAATGGAAACACAAGGATTAGCACTAAAACAAAACTCTAATGGATGAAAACTTAACTAAACGCACAAGAAATAACAGATTAAACTACGGTTTTGTATTGCAATTTTGATTTATTGGGCGATAGGAAAGAAAACGAATCTAACTACGGGTAAAGAAGTTCTCACCGAGTAAACCTAGAATCGATACCACATGATACGGGGAGGCCCGATCTTCTCGGTGAGGAACCGTGGATAGTTGATGCAGTAGACGATGTCGCTAGTGAACACTCGCGCCAATGCACGAACCCTCAACTCTTGAATACGCCCAAAACACACCGGGTAGTTGTTCGTCGCGAGACCACGAACGCATTTAACGCCAAATCCCCAATTCCCAATGGAACGCGGCTTGACCTCGGATTGCGAACAAAACAATGGATCGCCTAATTCTCTCTCAAAGTCCTCGCATGAACTCGGTGTCGAAAGAACAAGCAATAGCTATGTTTCAATCTTATGCATAAACCGGTCTAATGGACACAAAGGAGGGCAAGGGTACTTAAGGCGCCCTCCACGACTCACGCACGACCTAGGGCGGCTACACACGCCGAATCAAACTCTAATTCGGCTAAGACCCAAAAAACACACAAAAGGAAAACCTAACTTAAATCCATCATATTGTTTCGGTCATAGCGGCGTGACCGTCGTCTTCAAGTTGGGGCCATACCCATTGTGTGGGCCTTGGAATAAGCTTTCAAACAAGTCCAATAACACCCCAATCGGACTCCGTATGCAAAAGTTATGGCCTTTTATTACAACCTGTTGGGCTATCCCGAACCGAATCCGAATTGAATTAGAGTTGATTCCAGATGAATTTCGGTTGGGCTTGTGGAGGATCCGAATTGGGCTTGAATTCTGGGCCTTTCTCCTCTTGGTTGACCCACGTGAGCTTCTCCTCCATTGCTTTGGCTCGGCCTCCCTCTCCTCCCTCTCGGTTCCAAAGGCTTCACAATGTTTAAACCTGAGAATGTACAAAACATTTGCATGAGGTAGTACCCAATTCTCATCAATGAAAATAGAAGATTCATTAAGAAACAAAAGCACCTGTTGATTTAGAAGTTTAGCTCTTGCTCTAGTCATTGGACCAACATGCACTTCTGCACTTGTATTATTTGTAGCTTCACTTATGGCGTCCATCAATAGGGAAAGATGTATCAGTGTTAGGGATGCCCTCATCACGAAGACAGTTATAACCCGAGTTCCCCTACCTGGAGGGGTTTACTCCAAGTCGCCAGATGGTGTCACTCGACTACTCCTCAAGCGAGGAGGCCTCGAGCACAAGTGGAGGTCATCCATGGGAGGTCTTCGTCATTCCCTTGATAAGAATCATTCCCAGAGGAAGGGCTGATCATGCTCCCCGACGGGCACACTCTACACCCCCTCGTGGCAATGGCAAGGACACCACCGCTCATGAACGAGACAAACACTTTAATGAACGTGTGGGACATCCTCAACATTCTCGCACTCCATTAAAACCAATTCAGGGGTCTGATATAGGCCATTTTGAGACAACCCGATGAAGAAAAATAGCAGCTCAGAAAAATCTCCCTGAGTGTGCTTATTTTCAGTCGAAGGAAGCTCAAAAGCTCCAGCACATCAACGACTTGCTGGAAAATCCGCCCCAAGAGCTCGCTCGGCGTCGGCACGATAAACCGTGAAGAGATCGCACAAAACTTCGCGACACGATGGCATAACTTTCGGCGTCCTCGTCAACAAAACCAGCGATCATAGCGATGCGACTCCATCTTACGCGGTAGTTCGAATAACTCGTCGCAAGGGAAATGACATGACCCTCGCTCACATCACTCTCTCGATCCGAGGAGGACTCGTTGGACATCTAGAGACCAACCATCTCTCACCACTTCAGGAGCACAATGTACAGTGGCAAGCGGAATATGAGGAGTATTTCCCTCGTAAAGCAGGGGCTTATCATAGGTCCAGCCTACCCGTGGCTAGGTATCATCGAGTACGATCACCTGGTGACGTTAACCCTTCTTTTTTACAAAGAAGGAGTCAAGAAGTTATTTTTGGATGTCGAGCGTTTTCACCCGATCTTCGAGCAGTTCGCTGGCCGCCTCGTTTTCGATCGGCGAACATGGAGAAATTCGATGGAACCCAAAATCCTATCCGAATTCCTCCACGCTAAACAAGTGGACAGAAAGAGTCGGATGACGAGGAGGAGATGTCGTTCTAGGATCCGCAACACACCATCAATCACATCTATGGAGGATCATCGGCATATGAGTCACGGAGATAGCTGAAAGCTGTCGAGCGCGAGGTAAACACAATTAACTCACCTCTCGTCAATAAATTACCGAAGTGGTCGGAAGTCACCATTACTTTTGAGAAAGGTGATTGTCCGATCCCTTCAACTAGACAGTCGGTTCCCGATCGTAGTCGAACCCACCATCAACAATTGTCGAGTAAATCGAGTTTTAGTTGATGGTGGAAGCTCGTTAAACATACTGTTCACGAGTACTGTCGGTGTTTTAGAACCTATCTTACGTAAATATTTTTTGATTCGGGGGGTCTCCACAATTGATCACGCAGACGAAAGAGACACGGGGATTTTTATACAGGTTCGGGCCTTCTCCAGTGAGAATAACAACCCTACTCCAGTGTATCTTGTATTGGGTATCTGGATTACAATCAGCTGAGGGTTTTACTAATTGTCTTCCAAAAAGGCCTCCCCTCTCTATCTCTAAAAGACACCTATTTATACTACGCAGTGGTGACTGTTGTCGTTCCAGGCTCATTAGTCGCTCATTATTGCGCAATAATGAGAGTAATTACGAGTAGTAATCTCCCATCTTTGTCAAGCGGTTATCGATCGAGATAGTGGGCATTATCTGTAGTTATATCGCATAACTCGTATTTTATTCGTTAGATTCCCACTATTAAATGGGCCTTCGGCGAGTGGACCCGATTAATCGTGGGGAAGTCGTAAGTGGGTCATAAAAGAACTTATGACCAGGGGGTTGTCGTAGAAAGGCTTACGACTGGGTACTGGTCACAGGAAGACTTACGACCGGACGTAATCGTAGCAGGACTTATGATTACACTATAGTCGTAGAGAGGCTTACGACTAGGGGGTAGTCGTAGGAGATCTTACGACTACCTAACTTGCTTTCCCCTTCTAATATTAGGGGGTATACCATGTGACGTCATATTACATGATTATGAAAATAATAAAATGAGGATTATTAGATCCTCGTCATCTAGCCCCCCAGCTTCAAGTGAAAAATGGCGTACTTGACCGAAGGGTTGGCAATGATCTTTCGACCATTAGGAGGTCGCAGGAAGGACATTGAAGGAAAAACTCTTCAACAAATGTTTCTCTCGACCAGAAATATGCTTGATCGAGGTAAGGATATTACGATTGCAAGGTAGTCGTAGAATTTCTTATGACTTCAGAGTGATCGTGGCCTCGTGATCGGAAGCAAAACTTTTCCGATCGGCTTTGCATTTGTCCTGAGGGTCAGGACGGTAATTTCGCTTGAGGTGTGAAAAGTGTCTTGGGACTTTTGAGCGGCGGGTAAAAGCACATCCGTTAGAGCAATTCGGCGGTGGATACCGCTGGGATTCCACGTTTCGTCCAAGCGTCGCGGTTATAAATGGACGCGGAGGTAAAACTTAGGGTTCTTACCCGTTCTCCCAACGATTTATTGCTTTCGTCTCTTACTCGCGCGGTGACTCGTACTCTTTTCCTAGAGCTTTCCCAAATCCAATTCTTCCCGCTTTGAGAGAAATGGCGGGATTGTCTCCGAGTGGGCTAAGTCGAGATGGATGACGCGAAGATGACCGCTGGTCGTCGCCGAAGATCCCGAGGGACTTCTCGTAAGGTGGATTGCGAATGGCGGCATTGGCCGTCGGGAGAGGAAGGCCAAATTCGGTTTTCGTGCGTCTCGTGAGTGCGGTCTCCGATTGCCTGCTCACCCCTTCCTCACACTCGTGCTCGAGCACTTTGGGGTGGAATTAGTGAACCTTGGTCCTAATTCCATCACAATGCTGAGCGTGTTCGTGTACCTGTGTGAGGCCTACCTGGGATTCCGCGGACCTCGAGCTTTTCGGTGCTACTCTGAAATGGCTCGTCAAGCGGAATCGCCGGTGTCGTGGTCTGAAGCTCCACGACGACAAGTCGAAGGAGTACATTCAGATGTTTACTCGGTCGTCATGGCCGGGGTGGAAGAAGAGGTGGTTCTACTGGGAGGTTACCAAGGAGGATAGCCTTTCATTCGTTGGAAAGGCCGCCGAGCGGTCTCCTTCCTGGGACTCGATTCCCAGTAATCTTGACCGGATAACCCCCTACATTCAAGCTATCAAAGACATGAAGTCAGAGGGGCTCACCGGTTGGCACATGGTGAAGGACTTCATCACGCACCGGATTAGTCCTTTGAAGGCACGAGTTCCTCCCATGTGGAGGTACTCGGGAAAGGACGACCCAACCAGGGATTATAAATACGGTGAGTAGCAAAACTTACTGATACGGGGGAGGCCCGATCTTCTCAGTAAGAAACCGTGGATAGTTGATGCGAAGTAGACGATGTCGCTAGCTGAACACTCGCGCAATGCACGAACCCTCAACTCTTGAATCGCCCACAATACACCGGGTAGTTGTTCGTCGCGAGACCACGAGCGATTTAACGCCAAGTCCCCAATTCCCAATGGAGCAGCGGCTTGACCTTGGATTGCGAGAACAAAACAAATGGATCGCCTAATTCTCTCTCAAAGTCCTCGCATGAACTCGTGTCGAAAGAACAAGCAATAGCTATGTTTCAATCTTATGCATAAACTGGTCTAATGGATACAAGGGAGGGCAAGGGTATTTAAGGCGCCCTCCACGACTCACATACGGCCTAGGGCCAGCCACACATGCCGAATCAAACTCTAACTCGGCTAAGACCTAAAAACACACAAAAGGAAAACCTAACTTAAGTCCGTCACATTGTTTCGGCCATAGCGGCGCGACCGTAAGTCTTCTGAAGCTGGGGCCAAAACCATTGTGTGGGCCTTGGAATAAGCTTTCAAACAAGTCCAAGAACACCCCAATCGGACTCCGTATGCAAAAGTTATGGCCTTTTATTACAGCCCTGTTGGGCTGTCCCGAACCGAATCAATTGAATTACGAGTTGATTCGAGATGAATTTCAGTTGCACTTGTGGAAGATCCGAATTGGGCTTGAATTCTTGGGCTTTTCTCCCTTGGTTGACCCACGTGAGCTTCTCCTCCATTGCTTTGACTCAGACCTCCTCTTGGTTCCAAAGGCTTCACAATGTTCAAACACGAGAATGCACAAAACATTTGCATGAGGTAATACCCAATTCTCATCAATAACAATAGAAGATTCATTAAGAAACAAAAGCACTGTTGATTTAGAAGTTTAGCTCTTGCTCTCGTCGGTGGACCAATATGCATTCATGCTTGAATTATTTGTAGCGTCACGTATGGCGTCCACCTCGGTATGTGTATGACCACCAATAGGGAAATATGTATAAGTGTTAGGGATGCCTCATCATCCTCCCCCTCTTGAAAAGGCGTCGTCTCGACATTGGATCATCACCACCAAAGAAAGGTGATAAATCGCGACATTGAAAGTAGAGCTCACGCCATAGTCATCGCGGAAAGCTCTATCTTGTAGGCATTGTCGTTGATCTTCGCAAGCACCTTGAAAGGTCCATCACCTGTGGCGACAATTTAGACTTGCGGCGTTACGAAAGCGATCCTTGCGGTAGTGCACCCAAACCAAATCACACGGTTGAAAAATCATCTTCTTCCGTTTCTTATTCGCCTTCTCGATATGACTTGACCTTGCGTTCTATCTCCTCTTTTGTTTTGAGATGCAATTTCTTCACATACTCAGCGCTTGGATGCCTCCATATGAACACGGTGTTGACTTGGAAGTGGCGACAAATCAAGCGGCGTAAAGGTTTGAAACCATACACCACCTCAAAGGACACAATGCGTGAGTGGAGTGCACGGCCCGATTATAGCGAATTCCACGTGCGGCAAACAATCCTCCCACTCGCGCATGATTCTTCTTGATCATGGTCGGTAGCATCGAAGTGTGCGGTTCACCACCTCCGTTTGACCATCGGTTTGGGATGACAAGTCGTGTGAATAACAACCGTCCCTAGTTTACCCCAAAGTGTCTTCCAAAAGTAGCTCATGAACTTCACGTCACGATCGACACAATAGTGCGTGGCACGCATGTAGCCTCACGATCTCCCTGAAAAACAAGTTAGCAATATGCGACGCGCATCGTCGCTCTTGTGGCACGGAATAAAGTGTGCCATCTTTGAAAAAGCGATCCACAACGACAAAAAGCAGAATCACTCCCCTCTTAGTTCTAGGCAATCCTAAAACAAAATCCATACTAATATCCTCCCATGGTGCATTGGGAGCAGGTAGAGGTATACAAACCGTGTGGATTCAATTTTGATTTAAGCTTTGTGGCAAGTAATGCATCGTTGCACATACCTCTCTACATCTCGCCTCATCTTAGGCCAATAAAAGTGATCGCTCGGCATAGATAACGTCTTCTCACGTCCAAAATGTCCCATCAACCCACTGCATGTGATTCTGCATGAATAGCAAACGCACGCGGAGTGCGAACGCATAATTTGTTAGTGCTGAAACAAACCCATCATGGATGTGAAATTTATCCCAGCCTTTTCCCTCTTTGCAATGTGCATAAGGAACGGAAAAATCATGGTCATGAGCATATAAATCACGCAAACTCTCTAAACCAGGAACTTGCACTCCTATTTGAGTTAAAGCACACTTTTCCTAGAGAGCATCGGCTACCACATTTTCCTTTCCCTTCTTATATTTTACAATGTAAGAAGCGACTCAATGAATTCGACCCATTTGGCATGTCTACGGTTCAGGTTTGCTTGGCCCTTTAAATACTTTAATGCCTCATGATCGGAATGAATAATAAACTCTTTAGGCCATAAATAGTGTTGCCAAGTTTCTAATGCACGCACTAAAGCATAAAGCTCTTTGTCATAGACCGGATAATTCAATTGAGCACCATTCAGTTTCTCACTAAAATAAGCTACGGTCTTCCCTCTTGCATTAAAACACCGCCAATACCCAATCCACTAGCATCACACTCAATTTCAAAATTTTTAGTGAAATCGAGTAAAACAAGCAACGGTGCTTGATCAAGCGTTTCTTAAGTTCAGCAAAAGCATTGTCTTGTGCTACCCCTCACACAAATTCAACACCCTTTTTAGTAAGTTCATTCAAAGGCGAGCTATGGTGCTAAAATCCTTCACAAAGCGCTAGATAAAAACAGTGAGACCATGAAAGCTCCTAATCATTGACATTCACGAGAGTTGGCCAATTTTAATCGCTTCAATTTTAGACTCATCTACTTCAACTCCTGCAATGCGAAACAACATAGCCCAAAAAAGATGACACGATCTTTGCAAAGGTACACTTCTCTAAGTTACCGAATAACCTAGCCTCACGCAAAACTTGTAGAACTTGTCTAAGATGGTCTATGTGTTCAGTATCGGTCATGTTCAGAAATCGAGAATATCATCAAAGTACACAACCACAAATTTACCAATCAAATGCCTTAAAACATGATTCATTAAGCGCATGAATGTACTAGGTGCATTAGTTAAACCAAAGGCATGACTAACCACTCATACAACCCAAATTTTGTTTTAAATGCTGTTTCCACTCATCCCCTTCATGCATCCTAATTTGATGGTAACCATCTGCAAGAAATCTATCTTAGAAAAATATGAGCACCACTCAATTCGTCTAGCATATCATCTAAGCGAGGTATAGGATGACGATATCGAATTGTGATATTATTAATCGCTCGACAATCACGCACATACGCCATGAACCATCTTTCTTAGGAACTAAAATAACGAGAATGCAGACAAGGGCTTAAGCTTTCACGTACATACCCTTTGAGAGCTCTTGTACTTGTTTCAATTTCCTTTGTTTAAATCGGGATTGGTGCGATGCGGTGGTCGGTTCGGCAACGACGCTCCGGAATCAAGTCGATCTTATGTTCTATCCTACGAATTGGTGGTAGCCCACTGGTACCTCGTTTGGAAAGACGTCAAGTCCCGCAAAACACAAGCAACACCACTAGGAAGAGAAGACAAGTCGTTAGTTGAAAGCAAGGCGTCTTTGTACAATAGTACAAAGTGCACCAAATTGGGATCTTAGCTGAATTCTCTCATTTCGATTTGGTGGCTAACATCACTAAATTCTTCTCTCGCTCTTTGGCGGTCTCAGCGTGCATCTCAATTTTCTCGCATTGAAGAATTCACAATGCATTGCGCGTGTAAGGGGCTTCAAGATGATATCCATATTATTCCATCGAAATGTGTAGCGATTTGTACGCCCATCATGAACAATGAGAATCAATCATATTGCCATGGCCGCCCCAAGAGCAAGTGACACACCGTCATAGGCACAACATCGCAGCCCACGATGTCGGTGTACTTCCCATAGAAAACGTCACTCGCACTATATAGTTCACCTTCACTTCCTCTTTGTCGCTCAACCATTGCACATGATAAGGGCGTGGATGCGGCAAGTACTTCAAACCCAACTTATGACACATATCCTTGCTGCCAAATTGTGACAACTTCCGCCATCAATGATCACTTTGCGCACCTTACCCTTATCAAGCTTCGCCCAAGTTCGAAACAAATTAC